>OY725470.1:4200000-4531646 GCA_963281015.1 Lactarius tabidus | reverse complement strand
TTATGTAAATACTTGGATCTTCAGTTGGACCAGCCGGAGCACGTCAAATAAATTTGTTTTAAAAAAACTACCGTAACTAGTCAAATCAAATCTAGTTACGGTAGTTTTTTAAAAACAAATTTATTTGACGTGCTCCGGCTGGTCCAACTGAAGATCCAAGTATTTACATAATCGGGATACAAGCGTCGAAATCTCCCCATCTTTCAAGGATGGTCGGCTTAGTACTCAAGTATCAGATAGCAATTATTTCATGTAAATTACAGATCTACAACTACATCGTTTTTTGTGTCTATAGCTGCATAGAATCGCTAGGCTCTCTGTGCCAATGCGAATTGCGTGGTGTCGTAGCGTTGTACCGGGGTGTCGTTGTGTTGCAGCATCTTGGCTGCGTCCTGTTATCGTGCTCTCGTTCGGTGTTGTCCATTCGGTAACGCGGTAACGTGACGGCGAGGCGAGGGATGGATGAGGGGAGCTAGATATAATATCAAACAAGTATCGTAAAAGTTCAGTAAAAAAGTGATTGATAAAAATAGTCTGAAAGAAAAGAAAAAACTACTCTATTCCATGAATCCTTCAACGACGGTACGCCTTATTGGTTCGATATATGTGATGGGTAGCGTAATGATCGTCGTCCTCTTTTTCAAAGTGGACAGTGAGATGGCCGCCGCGCTTTGCTGCACCGCTCTCGCCGTGCCAACCGGTATTACTGCAAGCCGTCAGTAATGAACGCGTTAAACGGATGGAGATGTACCAAACTTTTGCAGTTGTGACTTGATGCTTTTCCAACCCCATCCTTTTGTAGTGCGTGCGAATTCGAACTGCCGCTTGCGCCTGTTTGAAAAGTTGGGCACTGTAGAGGCCGTTCCAGATGATTTTGTTGAGTGGCATTGGGTTATGATGAAGGGTAGGAGTGGGATGAAGGCAGAGCGAGCGAGAGTTGTGATGAGGTTGGTGGCAGTGCGAACGACGAGTTGGACGATGAGGTTGGCGGCAGAGGAAGCGAGAGTTGCGCGAGAGTCAGGTGGCGAAGTAAGCGAGAGTTGCACGAGAAATTATCACTCGTTATGTCGGCGGCGAATTTCGCGAGAGTTGCGCAAGCGTCAGGCAGCGAAGTCAGCGAGAGTTGTGCAAGCGTCAGGCAGCAAAGTCAGCGAGATTTGCGCGAGAAAATGTCACTCGCAATGTTGGTGGCGAATCTAGCGAGAGTTGCGTGAGAAATTCTCACTCGCTATGATACCCCAGGAATATTAGTAGTAATAATTCTTGCATTAGACAAACGCCGAGCCCTACCACCAAATGACGGCCAGGAAACTCGCCCTGTCGCTCCTCTCTCTGCTTCTCGGCTTTCCAATGACCCAAGCACAAGCGGAGTTCCTTTTTCTCAGCCTCGAGCCCAAGGATGGCTTGACGAAGCTCGTCGTAGAACAATGACTTGACCATCGTCTTGTTCAGAGTCTTGGGATTGACGCGAGGGTCAGGGCTGATGTGGTCAATGAGCTTGTTATGACTGTGGTGGTGTAATCTCACATGGCTTTGAACTCGTTGGATGATACCTTAGTACCATCTACACGGCGGATAGCAATGGACATCCTTGGACGGCTCTTATTGGCCTCGGTAATAATATCTCCTATATCTTGTCCTTCACACAGTCATCAAAATACCAGAGGACCTCCTCCAGCATGAATGAAATGCTGACGGACAGTGCCTCCATGCTACGAGCATGGCATATGTCTGGAACGAGAGTGGTGCTTGGCACACGTGAGGTCCTGCAAGGCCCATTCCAAGGTATGTGGCGAGCACCTTGGAGACATAGTCGTAGTCTTTTTGTAATGGCTTGCGGTAGTGGGGTTATAGTAAAGCTCAGACTTGGTGAGACCATGGGAGAGGCCAGAGGGATTCTAGGAGAAGGATAAAGTGAGAGTGCGAACATCAAAGGGTTAGACCTGGAGTGCAAGGTCGAACCCGACATATGGGAAGGGAACGAAGAAGAAAGAGACAAGGAGAAAAAAAGTGAGATGCATATTCAATGCGGATAGTAGAACACGTGATGCTCACACGCTAGCCACGTGCTGCGCCGCCCTTAGCCCACACAACTCTGCGGCAAACCTCGTCGATCCTGTGAAGCAGCCATGGCTACAACTTACCAATGCGTGTGCTCAAAGTGCCATAATACAAGAAACCCAAAATTTATCACCAAGCGCACGGTTGAGGCTCATATACTGCGAGATAGACGGATCCTTCGATCTGCCTCACTTTCGAATCCTGGTTTCATCAATTTCTTGCAATCGAGGATTGATGCAACTCTACTAGTTCTTTCTGGCATCCCTGGAGGCCTCAGGATGCCCGATACAGTGTCCGATCTTGATGGATCTCACCCAGCGGGCTCAGAAGGTGCGTCAACCCACTTTTTTCGAAGTCATTGATGTCTGATTGATAAGATTATTCTAAAGAGGAACTTATTGATGTTAATCGACCAACTCATGTCTACGGGGAGGTTTCTGAGGCTTCTGAGCAGCCTGATTACCAAGGGGAAAGTGTAGAGCTCTGTGAGTGCGTTTTATTAGAGTGAAGTGCTTATCTATGCTTACTACAATATAAGATGATCCTTACAGCTCCACTTGTGCTGGGACGGATGTTGATTTTTTCATGGCCACGAGCTCCATTCCCAGTGCTGACCTCTCTTGGCTGGAGGTGGACCCTGATATCTCTGATCCAGATTTAGAACTGGAGCCTCCATTTCAACTTCCAGAGGCTGACCCTACTCAATTCGATCAATACACAGGTCAAACAGGATGGTCAGATGCCGACCACTGCCAACAGTTCTATGATGGACTTGCAGAAGTCGTCAAGGATGGTTTAGCACTCACGGACCGACCTGCAGGCACCTTCGACGAGCTACGCGCCGCAGCGCAGGTCATAGACCAGCGTTATCGCCAGCGCCAGGCTGAGAAGAAGGGCCACACATTTTCCAATACGCCCTTTGGGGCATCATCAGATCCTAACGCAATGCAGGTAGACGCCACTCGCACTGGCGGCACCGGCAACAACAACAGCAATGGCCCTAAGAAAGATCGGGCCTCATATATGAAACACATGCAAGGAAAATGTTACGGGTGTGGTTCTACACAACATACAAAGAAGGACGGTGGGCATGAACGAGACATATGCAACCACTGTGGCAAAGTTGGCCACAGATCCACGGTTTGCTTCGCCAAGTACGTCGGGAAGCCAGGCAAGTCTGCCTCAGCAAAGGCTACCACTGACGGAACAGTCTCAACCCCGTCTACATCATCACAATCAGTGGCAACGGCATCCGCCTCATCTTCATCAAAACCTTCGCCGGCCAAAGATAACAAGATGCAAGCAGACTTGTTGGCCCAGCTAATGGCGAAAATCCAAGAACAAGACGAACAGATCAAAGCTCTGAAAGCGTCTTTTTAGATCAGGGACTAACTTTAGCTGCGGTTAGTTCCTATGCAGTACCATATGACACAGTTTCGGACTCTATATGTACTCATAGTTTTTCAGTTTCTGCTTGTAAGTTAGATAGTAGTAGTGTTTCTCCTGTTGTACCAACCCTATCTACATCTGCCTTGGAGATGAACAATGTATATACTGTTCCTTTTACTCCAGTTGAAGCAGTGCAGCCAGTGAGGTCTTCTGATGCCGCACTCAATTCTGTAATTATTCCCGAAACAAAGCATGCAAAATCTCATTTTCATATTTCGTGTATATTAAAAGGACGTCATCGTACTGTAAAAGTAGCAGCCATGGTCGATTCAGGAGCAACAGCACTCTTCATCGACAAGAAGTACGCCGACAGCCAAAAGATGTGGCAGGTTCCTCTGGCTCAGCAGATTCGTCTTCATAACATCGACGGAACGCTGAACGAAGCAGGCAGTATAACCCATAAAGTATCACTTGTTCTGCAAGTTGGTCAAGACGAAGAAAAGTTTGATTTCTTTGTAACCAGTTTGGGACCAGAAAAAGTTATTTTGGGTCTACCTTGGCTTCGTCATCAGAACCCTGCTATAGATTGGCAAGCAGGCACTATGCGCCTCAATGCAGATCAGGAATTGAACCCTGAACCAATTGAGGTAGAGGTGACGCGCATTATGGCAAACCGGATGGAACGTCGCCGTCTCCTTGCGGAGAAAGTGTTGGAGACCTCTCAAGATGATGTCTTTTGTTTAGCAGGTTTCACATATTCTCAGCAGATTGCAGAGAAAGCTATAGCCGCTAAAGGAAAGAAGACATTTAATGAGATGGTCCCTGAACATTATCGAGACTTCGCAAAAGTGTTCTCAGAGGAAGAATCTCATCGACTCCCCAAGCATCAGCCTTGGGATCACGCTATTGACTTGGAACCAGATGCTGTCAAGCATTGGAAAGTCAAAACGTATCCCATGTCGGTAATAGAGCAAGCAGCATTGGATAAATTCTTGGAAGAAAACTTCGCAAAAGGTTATTTGAGGCCATCAAAATCACCAATGGCTTCACCCGTATTCTTTATCAAAAAGAAAGACAGACGTTTGCGACTCATCCAAGATTATAGGCATCTTAATAAAATTACTATTAAGAACCGTTATCCATTACCACTCGCCTCAGATATTATCAATAGGCTCACGGGAGCACAATACTTCACCAAGTTTGATGTTCGTTGGGGCTATCATAATATTCGGATCCGAAAGGGAGACGAATGGAAGGCAGCAATAATAACCAATAGGGGACTTGCCGAACCCACAGTTATGGGTTTCGGATTCCATAACGCCCCTGCTACCTTCCAAGCCCTTATGAATTCAATCTTAGCTGATCTAATCGCACAAGGAGAAGTAGCGGTCTATATGGATGATATCCTCATCTATAGCCGTAATCTCAAACACCATCGCAAAATAGTACGCGAAGTGTTAAAAAGATTACAAGAATACGACCTCTACTTAAAGCCTGAGAAGTGCGAGTTTGAGAAGCAAGAAATGGAGTATTTAGGAATGATTATTCGACCTGGAGAAGTGCGGATGGACCCGGGCAAGGTCGCCGCTGTTAAAGATTGGGCTACACCCACTACGATTAGAGAAGTCAGAGCGTTTATTGGGTTTGCCAATTTTTATAGGAGGTTCATTAAGGACTTTGCTACTATAGCACGTCCACTCCATGACCTCACTAAGAAAGACATGCCTTGGCAATGGCATGCGGAACAGCAAAAAGCATTCGACTGGCTCAAGGAGAAGTTCTGTTGTGAACCTATTCTCAAAGTTTACGATCCAGAATTGCCCATGCGAGTTGAAGTCGATGCTTCAGGATTTGCTACTGGAGGCATATTGTCACAGAAACATGACGATGGTCTTTGGCACCCAGTTGCCTATCGCTCCGACTCTATGAGTAAAGAGGAGCGTAACTATGAGATCTATGACAGAGAAATGCTAGGATGTATAAGAGCATTCGAGGATTGGAGACACTTCCTCGAGGGAATCCCCTTTGAATTAGTTACCGACCATAAAAACATTGAATGGTGGGCAACAATGCGAGACTTAAATCGACGGCAAGCTAGGTGGTCACTCTACCTAAGCCGTTTTGATTTCAAAGTCATCTACCGCAAAGGGGAATCAATGCAAGCAGACGCATTAAGTCGGTTCTCAAAAGACCATGTTTCTGATAGAGACGACAATCGCCAAGTCCGGGTCTTAGGACCACAGCATTTCTTGAATGCTGCACAAACTCATTTCCGCCCCGAAATAGATTCCCTTGGGGATCGCATACGTTGGGCAAGTCTGCGAGAAGCAGAAGTCATTGAGGGTCTTAAAAGTATAGATAAGACCGCTCCTAAAGCTCTCACAGACGGTGTTGCGATGTGGGAAGAAGACGATGGATTCGTTTATTATAAGGGTCGACTTTATGTGCCAAATGATAGGCAACTTCGTAAAGATGTGGTACGATCATGTCATGATTCGTTAACCACCGGTCACCCTGGTAAAAACGGCACCATAGAACTAGTTAGCCGCTATTACTGGTGGCCACGCATGGCAGGATTTATTACTGCCTATGTAGAAGGTTGCGACAAATGTCAGCGCTATAGGAAAGATATACACCCTAAAGCGCATGTTCAGCCTCAAGAAGTTCCGGAAGGTCCATGGCAAATCATTGGTATTGATATGATTGGACCACTTCCGATGTCACGAGGAAAGGATGCTATCCTTAACATAGTGGATCATTACACGAAACAAATCCACCTATTCCCTGTGACGACGCAACTTACGGCTGATGGAGTCGCATCCATCTACTTTGAACAAGTCTTCCCGCTTCATGGTATCCCCAAGAAAATCATTAGTGACAGGGGACCCCAATTTGCGGCAAGAAGTATGCGTGCCCTCTACAAGCGACTAGGGATAGACTCAGGACTCACCACTGCCTATCATCCACAAGCTAATGGCCAAGTCGAGCGTAAAAACCAAGAAGTTGAGGTTTATATACGCCTCTTCGTTGACAAACGCCAGGATGATTGGGTAGACCTCTTACCTACGGCGGAATTCGTGATCAATAGCAGACTCAATTCAGCTACAGGGCATACACCCTTTGAGATGCTGTATGGTTATACGCCAGATTTCACGATTCCTATAGGTCGCCCTACGGGTATCCCAGTTCTAGACAAGCGTCTTCAGCACCTACAATCTGTAAGAAGAGACGCTGAGGCAGCCCTTCGCTTAAGTAAAAAGCGAATGCAGACAGACGTCGAACAACGTATGAAGCCTTACAAGTTCAACGTCGGGGATAAAGTTTGGTTGCAGGCTAAGCAAATAAAGGTTCACCAACAATCGTCCAAGCTTGGACCAAAACAGTTGGGCCCTTTCGAAGTCACTGAAGTTAGAAGTGACGTCGATTACAAGCTTGCACTTCCCCCTGTACTTAGGGTACATGATGTATTTCATGTAGATCGCCTTAGCCCTTACAAAGGGAACGAAGTCAATGGGCAAGTGCCACCCCCACCAGAGCCAATCACAGTCGAAGGCGAAGAAGAATATGAGGTTGACCATATTAGAGATTCCAAACTCTTTGGTCGCACCCTCAAGTATCTTGTTCGCTGGAAAGGCTATGGGGAGGGTGAGGATACATGGGAGCCAGCTAAGAATCTAGCTCATGCACCGGAAAAAGTTACGGAATTCCACTCCAGAAATCCAGGTGCACCTAGAAAAATAGCAGCACTCTTATACGCGTCCTTGCCTTGGCAGTCGCCAAACCAGTTTACAGAAGTTAACGCAGACGTTAATCCCTAAGAAGGGGGGTAATGTCACAGACGCGTATATCTTTTTCTGTTTTCTGTGTTGGAGTCCTTATCATTAGATATGATAAGATGGTTAGTCACATGATGTCAACATGTGCATTTATATTCGTCATCAAGGCACGTGATCCTGGGAAGGACCTGCCTTATTACGCGTTAGACATGTGTACGTTATGATTGGTTGGAATGTCATAGAAGGACATGGAACAATAGGGTAATATTGATTACATGCTGTATTAGGTTTCAGTCAGCATTGTTCTATTATTAGGACGACGCGTCAGCGCAAGTAAGCACTTATGACACAGTGATCAGTAATCACAATAGAAGTGCTAAATATAGATACACGACGCGTCAGCTTGTAGTCATTCATACTTACTCAGTAGATTAGTAAGTGACTCAATCCTAGTAGTATATAAGATACCCTGTAGCGTCCTGAGTAGAACCAACTTGTCCTCTTGGTTCTACCTCGGGTTCGCATTCCTCCTTTGTCTTCCATAGTACCAATCTAACTTGTCCTCTTGGTTCTACCTCAGCTTTCCCTTGTGCGACACTGCTGTTAGTACCTTGCATAAAGGTATCAAGTCTCAGCTCGCTCCACATTGCTTGAAAGTTCGGCGCGTGATTTATCTCCGCGTCAAGCTTGAGTTATCCTTGACGAGCCCGTTTCACTTTTAGCTTGCTTGACGTAGCCGATAGTCATCCGCTACACTTCGTTCTATGAATGCCGAGCCTTCATTCAAGCAAGGCAAACCTTCCCATGATGTTCTCGCACTTCTCGAGCGTCTCCAGTTGGCTGACCCAAATTCATCGGATTTCGATGAAGACAACATGGGTGTGGGCTGGGGACATTACCAGTTCACGGCAGGTGGTTTCAGCCTGTCCTCACTAACCACCTGGCAGGACATTGGGAGCATTGCCATTGCATTCAAACTAGTTGCCGCCACCCTCAAGACGTGTCGGGAGGCGCGGCTCCAATGTGCAAAAGCAGGAATGTCGACGACGAGCGGTCTCCTCAGTGATAGCTACCTCGAGAAAACTCTCGATGCTCTCGAAACTTGCTGGGTTGGTGCTGGTGGGGTAAGTGATCGGTGCTCATTTTCTCTGAGTCTAATACTTTTTTTCTAGGTGATCACCCCTCCCCCTATCCCACGCCTTCCTTCCACACCTTCCTATTGCGAAGTCGCAAAGTCTCCCCCGCGCGGCTTGAAGATTAAAGTCAAGTGGCCTGTCATAGACGCCATCGTGGCCACTGAAGCTCCTGTGGCCACAAAAACCGCCCAGCAGCAGCCCACCGGGGCAGTGCCCACCCAGGTGTCGCGGACGCGTATATCTTTTTCTGTTTTCTGTGTTGGAGTCCTTATCATTAGATATGATAAGATGGTTAGTCACATGATGTCAACATGTGCATTTATATTCGTCATCAAGGCACGTGATCCTGGGAAGGACCTGCCTTATCACTCATTAGACATGTGTACGTTATGATTGGTTGGAATGTCATGGAACGTTGTAGAACAATAGGGTAATATAGATTACATGCTGTATTAGGTTTCAGTCAGCATTGTTCTATTATTAGGACGACGCGTCAGCGCAAGTAAGCACTTATGACACAGTGATCAGTAATCACAATAGAAGTGCTAAATATAGATATACGACGCGTCAGCTTGTAGTCATTTGTACTTACTCAGTAGATTAGTAAGTGACTCATTCCTAGTAGTATATAAGACACCCTGTAGCGTCCTGAGTAGAGCCAACTTGTCCTCTTGGTTCTTACTCAGGTTCGCATTCCTCTTGTCTTCCTTAGTACCAATCTAACTTGTCCTCTTGGTTCTTACTCAGCTTTCCCTTGTGTGACACTGCTGTTAGTACCTTGCATAAAGGTATCAAGTCTCAGCTCGCTCCACACTGTCTGAAAGTTCGGCGCGTGATTTATCTCCGCGTCAAGCTTGAGTTGTCCTTGACGAGCCCGTCTCACTTTTAGCTTGCTTGACGTAGCCGATAGTCATCCGCTACATTAGGACAAGTTCTTCATACTTCGCTCTTGAACCACTCTTCGCTCACCAGCGACACGTATCTTTTCCCTTATTCCCTAGGTGGCTTGTGCACACACAGTCCTAGTACATACACCTCACTTGTGCGCCTGAGGACCAGAGCAGAACGGCCGCTGCAGTGAAAGACCTGCAGACGCGACAGCTACCCTCTGTAATCAGAACATTTGTGAGAGCGCTTCGGCGTGAGAGGCAGCCAACAGGTCGAGGAGACTGCGGCAGACAGCCTTGTGTTCCTGTACTATCCATTTCATCCCCATTCCTGCTCTTGTCTTTATCGCCGCAGCCTCGCGCCGTGTGTCATCGATCATGGTGTATTGGTCTTGCTTGATAGACATTTGCTCTTCACCTTTCGCTTAGCGTGACGCGGCGATCGTACCCTTGCACTATAGTCCACCCCAGTTTCGTCAAACTGGTTCGCATCATTTCCCGCCTTATTGAGGCATATCGCACGTATCGCCGAAGGAATAGTTCTCCTTCATCTACACACACCTCACTCCACGTATTTGTTCCTACTCGCACACCCTCGCCAATTCCTCGTACCCCATCACCACCTGCGCCGAGCAGATTATATAATTCTCCGTTGCCATCATCCTCTACACTAGTCGTTTCCTGTGAATCGTTGATTAGTACTGTAGGAGGAAACGACCGCACAAGAGGAGTATCGCCTCGACCAGATACTCCTGAAGCACCAGGAGAATTCGAATTTGAATCAGACGACGAGGATCCCATACGAGCAGAACAACCAGGTCTTACGGAAGAAGAAAGATACTTCTTTGAATATATCAATTCAGAAGTTATCCGTAACCCTCAGACTTGGCCCCGTCTAAACCAACAATACAATAACGGTTATATTACCGGTACACGTTTCCGCCCCCACGATTTTTACCTATCCCACTTCCTTGAACACGAGTGGAATATAGCAGTAGATCAACGCGCACCTCTCCCATACGTTGTTTCTGAGACAGATCTCATTCATCCAGAACATCGTCCCTTTCCTCACGAAACAAGAGAGCACGAGTACGAGCCCTCTAATTCCTCTTCATCATCACTCACAGGTCCAGACAACCCCAACCTATACGAATCCCCTTCCAATTCCTCTTACTTTACCGCGGTTGTAATCCAACCTACTCTTTCGTCCACCGAAGTAAATAGTGGCGAAAACACGCAGGAAGGTTCACCTTCGCGGTCAGCATCTCCCAGCCAAGAAGAACAATAAAGGAAAAGCCAGAGATCTCTCGGCTTTTATTGTTGATTGGCAGGACTTATCAGAAGAACAAAGGAAGGAATTAGACACCACACGTTGGGGACCAGACGCACCAGACGAGGACGAAGACATCAACGAACCTGATTCAGACGAAAGTATGTCAGGAAACCCAGCAGCAGGAGGAAGCGGAGGAGGCGCACCAGCACCAGGTGGAGGTGGAGGCGGAGGTGGAGGTGGAGGAGGTGGCGGCGGTGGAGGTGGTTTACCAGTTGTAGTCCCACCAGCACCACCCACACTAGACGACCTCACAAGATTAGTCAACGACATTGGCATCGCACTCGGACAACTGGCAACGCAGGTAACCTTGATGGCTGCGCGACCAGGAGGACGAAGTGGCAATAGGGATACAATTCCTAAGCCAAAGCCATGGGACGGCAAGGGAGGAAGTGTCGAAGCCAGACATTTCCTCGCTGCATTCAATAACTACGCCCAAGTGCAGGGAGACCCACTGAACTCATTCGACCAGGCTGCAAATGCCTGGGTTATTAGCCAGACCAGTTGGATTCAATCAGTATTGAATCTGATGGAAGGTGACGCACGTACATGGGCTCTCCCCCATTTGGAAGAATTGCAGCATGGCCGATACCCATTCACTGGTAATTGGCAACAATTCGTTGATCAATTCACAAGGAGGTTCGCTCCACTCGACACAGCAGAAGCAGCGCGAGAGGCGCTGAAGAAAATACGACAAGGCAAACAATCGGTTGCGGAATATATGGCGCAATTCGATCAATACACAGGTCAAACAGGATGGTCAGATGCCGACCACCGCCAAAGGTTCTATGACGGACTTGCAGAAGTCGTTAAGGACGGATTGGCACTCACGGACCGACCCGCAGGCACCTTCGACGAGCTACGCACTGCAGCGCAGGTCATAGACCAGCGTTATCGTCAGCGCCAGGCTGAGAAGAAGGGCCACACATTTTCCAATACGCCCTTTGGGGCATCATCAGATCCCAACGCAATGCAGGTAGACGCCACTCGCACTGGCGGCACCGGCAATAACAACAGTAATGGCCCCAAGAAAGATCGGGCCTCATATATGAAACACATGCAAGGAAAATGTTACGGGTGTGGTTCCACACAGCACACAAAAAAGGACAGTGGGCATGAACGAGACGTATGCAACCACTGTGGCAAAGTCGGTCACAGATCAACGGTTTGCTTCGCCAAGTACGTTGGGAAGCCAGGCAAGTCTGCCTCAGCAAAGGCTACCACTGACGGAACAGTCTCAACCCCGTCTACATCATCACAACCAGCGGCAACGGCATCCGCCTCATCTTCATCAAAACCTTCGCCGGCCAAAGATAACAAGACGCAAGCAGACTTGTTGGCCCAGCTAATGGCGAAAATTCAAGAACAAGACGAACAGATCAAAGCTCTGAAAGCGTCTTTTTAGATCAGGGACTAACTTTAGCTGCGGTTAGTTCCTATGCAGTACCATATGACACAGTTTCGGACTCTATATGTACTCATAGTTTTTCAGTTTCTGCTTGTAAGTTAGATAGTAGTAGTGTTTCTTCTGTCGTACCAACCCTATCTACATCTGCCTCGGAGATGAACAATGTATATACTGTTCCTTTTGCTCCAGTTGAAGCAGTGCAGCGAGTGAAGTCTTCTGATGCCGCACTCAACTCTGTAATTATTCCCGAAACAAAGCATGCAAAATCTCATTTTCATATTTCGTGTATATTAAAAGGACGTCATCGTACTGTAAAAGTAGCAGCCATGGTCGATTCAGGAGCAACAGCGCTCTTCATCGACAAGAAGTACGCCGACAGCCAAAAGATGTGGCAGGTTCCTCTGGCTCAGCAGATTCGTCTTCATAACATCGACAGAACACTGAATGAAGCAGGCAGTATAACCCATAAAGTATCACTTGTTCTGCAAGTTGGTCAAGACGAAGAAAAGTTTGATTTCTTTGTAACCAGCTTGGGACCAGAAAAAGTTATTTTGGGTCTACCTTGGCTTCGTCATCGGAACCCTGCTATAGATTGGCAAGCAGGCACTATGCGCCTCAATGCAGATCAGGAATCGAACCCTGAACCAATTGAGGTAGAGGTGACGCGCATTATGGCGAACCGGATGGAACGTCGCCGTCTCCTTGCGGAGAAAGTGTTGGAGACTTCTCAAGATGATGTCTTCTGTTTAGCAGGTTTCACATATTCTCAGCAGATTGCAGAGAAAGCTATAGCCGCTAAAGGAAAGAAGACATTCAATGAGATGGTCCCTGAACATTATCGAGACTTCGCAAAAGTATTCTCAGAGGAAGAATCTCATCGACTCCCTAAGCATCAGCCTTGGGATCACGCTATTGACTTGGAACCAGATGCTGTCAAGCATTGGAAAGTTAAAACGTATCCCATGTCGGTAATAGAGCAAGCAGCATTGGATAAATTCTTGGAAGAAAACCTTGCAAAAGGTTACTTGAGGCCATCAAAATCACCAATGGCTTCACCCGTATTCTTTATCAAAAAGAAAGACGGAAGTTTGCGACTCATCCAAGATTATAGGCGTCTTAATAAAATTACTATTAAGAACCGTTATCCACTACCACTTGCCTCAGATATTATCAATAGGCTCACGGGAGCACAATACTTCACCAAGTTTGATGTTCGTTGGGGCTATCATAACATTCGTATCCGAAAGGGAGTCGAATGGAAGGCAGCGATTATAACCAATAGGGGACTGCATGAACCCACAGTTATGGGTTTTGGATTCAATAACGCCCCTGCTACCTTCCAAGCCCTTATGAATTCAATCTTAGCTGATCTAATCGCTCAAGGAGAAGTAGCGGTCTACATGGATGACATCCTCATCTATAGCCGTAATCTCGAACACCATCGCAAGATAGTACGCGAAGTGTTAAAAAGATTACAAGAATACGACCTCTACTTAAAGCCTGAGAAGTGCGAGTTTGAGAAGCAAGAAATGGAGTATTTAGGAATGATTATTCGACCTGGAGAAGTGCGGATGGACCCAGGCAAGGTCGCCGCAGTCAAAGATTGGCCTACACCCACCACGCTTAAAGAAGTCAGAGCGTTTATTGGGTTTGCCAATTTTTATAGAAGATTCATTAAGGACTTTGCTACTGTAGCACGTCCACTCCATGATCTCACCAAGAAAGACATGCCTTGGCAATGGCATGCAGAGCAGCAAAAAGCATTCGACTGGCTCAAGGAGAAGTTCTGTTGTGAACCTATTCTCAAAGTTTACGATCCAGAACTGCCCACGCGAGTTGAAGTCGATGCTTCAGGATTTGCTACTGGAGGCATATTGTCTCAGAAACACGAAGATGGTCTTTGGCACCCAGTTGCCTACCGCTCCGACTCTATGAGTAAAGAGGAGCGTAATTATGAGATATACGACAGAGAAATGCTAGGATGCATAAGAGCATTCGAGGATTGGAGACATTTCCTCGAAGGAATTCCCTTTGAACTAGTTACCGACCACAAGAATATAGAGTGGTGGGCAACAATGCGAGACTTAAATCGACGGCAAGCTAGGTGGTCACTTTACCTAAGCCGGTTTGATTTCAAAGTCATCTATCGCAAAGGGGAATCAATGCAAGCAGACGCATTAAGTCGTTTTTCAAAAGACCATGTTTCTGATAGAGATGACAATCGCCAAGTCCAGGTCTTAGGACCACAGCATTTCTTGAATGCTGCACAAGCTCATTTTCGCCCTGAAATAGACTCCCTTGGAGACTGCATACGCTGGGTGAGTCTGCGAGAAGCAGAAGTTATAGAGGGTCTTAAAAGTATAGACAAGACCGCTCCTAAAGCTCTCACAGATGGCGTTGCGAGATGGGAAGAAGACGATGGATTCGTTTATTACAAGGGTCGACTTTACGTGCCAAATGATAGGCAACTTCGTAAAAATGTGGTACGGTCATGTCATGATTCGATAACCACCGGTCACCCTGGTAAAAACGGTACCATAGAACTAGTAAGCCGCTATTACTGGTGGCCACGCATGGCAGGATTTATTTCTGCATATGTAGAAGGTTGCGACAAATGTCAGCGCTATAGGAAAGATATACACCCTAAAGCGCATGTTCAGCCTCAAGAAGTTCCGGAGGGTCCATGGCAAATCATCGGTATTGACATGATTGGACCACTTCCAATGTCACGAGGGAAGGATGCTATCCTTAACATAGTGGATCATTACACGAAACAGATCCATCTATTCCCTGTGACAACGCAACTTACGGCTGATGGAGTTGCATCCATTTACTTTGAGCAAGTCTTCCCGCTTCATGGTATCCCTAAGAAAATCATTAGTGATAGGGGACCCCAATTTGCAGCAAGAAGCATGCGTGCCCTTTACAAGCGACTAGGGATAGACTCAGGACTCACCACTGCTTATCATCCACAAGCTAATGGCCAAGTCGAGCGTAAAAACCAAGAAGTTGAGGGTTATATACGACTCTTCGTTGACAAACGCCAGGATGATTGGGTGGATCTGTTACCTACGGCGGAATTTGTGATCAATAGCAGACTCAACTCAGCCACAGGGCATACGCCCTTTGAGATGTTGTATGGCTATACACCAGATTTCACAATTCCTATAGGTCGTCCTATGGGTATCCCAGTTCTAGATAAGCGTCTTCAGCACCTACAGTCTGTAAGGAAAGATGCAGAGGCAGCCCTTCGCTTAAGTAAAAAGCGAATGCAGACAGACGTTGAACAACGTATGAAGCCTTACAAGTTCAACGTCGGGGACAAAGTTTGGTTGCAAGCTAAGCAAATAAAGGTTCATCAACAATCGTCCAAGCTTGGACCGAAACAGTTGGGCCCTTTCGAAGTCACTGAAGTCAGAAGTGACGTCGACTATAAGCTTGCACTTCCCCCTGCACTTAGGGTACATGATGTATTTCATGTAGATCGCCTCAGCCCTTACAGAGGAAACGAAGTCAATGGGCAAGTGCCACCCCCACCAGAGCCAATCACAGTTAAAGGCGAAGAAGAATATGAGGTCGACCATATTAGAGATTCCAAACTCTTTGGTCGCACCCTCAAGTATCTTGTTCGCTGGAAAGGCTATGGGGAGGGCGAGGATACATGGGAGCCAGCTAAGAATCTAGCTCATGCACCGGAAAAAGTTACGGAGTTTCACTCCAGAAACCCGGGGGCACCTAGAAAAATAGCAGCACTCTTATACGCGTCCTTGCCTTGGCAGTCGCCAAACCAGTTTACAGAAGTTAACGCGGACGTTAATCCCTAAGAAGGGGGGTAATGTCACGGACGCGTATATCTTTTTCTGTTTTCTGTGTTGGAGTCCTTATCATTAGATATGATAAGATGGTTAGTCACATGATGTCAACATGTGCATTTATATTCGTCATCAAGGCACGTGATCCTGGGAAGGACCTGCCTTATCACTCATTAGACATGTGTACGTTATGATTGGTTGGAATGTCATGGAACGTTGTAGAACAATAGGGTAATATAGATTACATGCTGTATTAGGTTTCAGTCAGCATTGTTCTATTATTAGGACGACGCGTCAGCGCAAGTAAGCACTTATGACACAGTGATCAGTAATCACAATAGAAGTGCTAAATATAGATATACGACGCGTCAGCTTGTAGTCATTTGTACTTACTCAGTAGATTAGTAAGTGACTCATTCCTAGTAGTATATAAGACACCCTGTAGTGTCCTGAGTAGAGCCAACTTGTCCTCTTGGTTCTTACTCAGGTTCGCATTCCTCTTGTCTTCCTTAGTACCAATCTAACTTGTCGTCTTGGTTCTTACTCAGCTTTCCCTTGTGTCACGGATCGCCCCGTGACGCGCCGGAAGAAGGTCACGTTCGACAAGAATGCGAAGGTGCAAGCGCTAGTACAAGGCGCGCAAGCCTTTAAGGAGAAGATGCTGGCTCTGGAAGCGGAAGCAGAAGTACGCGAGGAGCAGCAAGCGCTGGCACGTGCCGTGAGTACCCGCCAATATGCAGTGGTGCGACGTGCTGGCAGTGTCACAGGACGAGCAAGGACCACGTGATAAGATCACGTGATGACGCCCAGACTTAGGAAGTCTAACATATAAGCTAAGGGCCACGTTTCGGAGCAAGACCACGAGAAGAAGTCACGTGACCGGGTCATGTGATGGACGCCCAGACCCAGGGGCCAGACTTGAGCCTAGAGGGGTCTAACCGGATAAGTGATGGGCAGCTGATGAATATTATGATGTCATGTTCTAGACAGGGTCTAGGCAGATGGTCTGCCATGAGGAGTCTGGAAGGTTCTAGGAGGATTCTGGCTGGGAGTCGGAAAGGTTCTGGAAGGATCTAGGCGGGCTTGGCGAGAAGGCCATGAGGCGCGTGGTGCGCAGAGGTATTTATCCCATTGGTGGGAGATATGGACATGCATTGGACATGTGTTGTATGCCCCTGGCATGAGGTATGCCTTGAGGCTCTTATCTATGAGTCATGCCTGATAAGCCCCTGTGGCTTGATGGACATTTATTATTGGACGATTACTTACTGTTTCATATTGGAGCGGAGCCTGAAGTATGGCTGCCGTTTAGGATATAAGACTCTGCAGCTCGAGCAGTAGTCTTTAGCTTAGTTGTCTTGAGATTTCTACCCAGTTACCTCGGAGTCGCCCATTCCTGTGTCGTCCCTTCAGATCTCATCTCAATCCAAGCAGATACAGTTGTTGCTTCGCCTTAACTCAGGCATTGTGATCATCCACTTCTGTATAGATACCAGCATTCCTATCCCTTTCAGAGGTGATAGAGGTTCAGTTCGTCAAGTGTAGCCGTTGTCATTCATCAAGACCCACCCCTACGCCTAAGTCAGGCAGAACGATTGGTAGATCGTTACATTACAACTAAGCTCTTTCCTTGATCTTTGACACTACACTTTCGCTTACCAACAATCGCTCAAGTGCCACAAGCTATGGCCTATTCCAGAAGCAAGTTGGAGGAGACGTTTGACTATGCAGAAAGCCCTAGCAGAGGCTTTGTCCCAGATGAGTTGTTTATAGAATCCTGGGAACAGTATCTTGCTGAAGAAGAATTGGAAGAAGAATTTACCGCCTTTGCACAGGCGAGGACACGGTTCCTGAACAAGATCAGTGGACCTTTGGCCGCGGAATGGATGCGGCAGAGTGCGCAATGGTACATGTGGGCAGCATGTGAACGGGACCAGCTAAGTCTCCATGATCTGCATCAGTCTCCCTTCTCTGAGGCCCAGGAAGAGGAATCCCCATCCCTCTCTTCAGAACAGGAGGTGTTGGAAGCGCTCCAGGAGGAGCAAGAAGACGCACATGGTATGCCTGGCGAGGCAGAAGAATACGCAGAACAGCCAGACGAGGCGGAAGAGCCCCACTTTGTAGCGGTTCGCTAACCGTTTGCCCGACTTGGACGACTTTGAGTGACTTGCAACACGTGGCTGGGCTTCTCGGACACTAGGCTGGCTAACACTAGGTCCCCTTAGAGTGAAAAGGGCGTGGCAGCACCTCCACTAAGTAGACGACGAGGGAATAGAGATGAGAGAGAAAGAGGATGACAAAGAAGAAGAGGAGAGGCAGACTGGAAAGGAAGAAAGAAACAAGATAGCGATTTAAAGAAGACCAGGATAGGGATTCCTGGTCTTCACTAGGCGACTTATATACACGTAAGACTCGCTTTAAAGCGGAGTCTAAACTATACTATGAGTCACGAACCCTAATACAGCTATCCTAGTATGACGCAATGTCCCTGAGCATGTGATACGGGAGAACAATAACACGCTTTGACAGCGTGTGAGTTAGTGCTACAACGATACTCCGGCCCCTGTCCATGACTAATGTAATCTGACGGCGTAGTCATAACCGCTAAGTCAGTCCACTTCCGAGGCAGTCCGTGACATTATCCCCTTTTCAGGGTAAACGCCCACGTTCTACCGACCACGCAGTGAGCGCGGTGACTCGCCTGTCCCTCCTCATTTCTTCTTCAATCCGACGTACCGCCCATGCCTCTTCTAGTCGGGCACGACATGCCCGCTGATCCACGGCCATCGCGAAGAGTCGATCTTCGATTTGCCGAATCGACTCTTGCGCTGCCTTTATCCTCTTCTGCAACCCCCGCCACCTCATAACCTCCGCAGTCAGTGAGCGGTCACCTACATGCGCGATAGCTTCGTCAACCATCATCCAGTCCTGGTACCCCCGGTCTATCAACCGCAACTCGTCGGGCCCGATATCGGGGGTTCTCCCGACCCGATCCGTAGCGGCCGCCGCGTGGATTTCACCCCTGTGTACGGGTCCGTCCATCGCCATCCGCGCTTCTACGTATGGGTTGTCGGTCATGTGGACCTTGATGTACCTGGCGGGAACCTGTCGACCTGTCGCGTCTAATATGGTGAAGGGGACGTAACTTGTCCCTCTGTTTTCTTCGTACCCCTGCGCAGCTGGCGATAGGGGTCGGTGCGATGCTTGTGCACCTCGCTGCGCATGGCGCGGGTGAGCGGGCGGCACGGCGTAGTGTACAGCGACGGGCTGCCGTGGTCTTCCTCTTTGACCTCGGCCACGTCGTATACCCATCCCTTCGGCAACTTGTCTGTCTTCGGGGTAGGGAGGCGGTACTTCAGGGGAATCTTGACGACGGACTTCGAGGGCGTTGGCAATGTTGTCCGCCAGAGACATGGCCTCTTCACGAGTGAGGCGAAAGTGCGCCACTGCGCCGGTGCGAGGGGATGGTGCGGGGATGGGGAGAGGGTTGACTGGAGCTGGGACTGGAGTGGGGACTGGAGATTCGTGGCCATGACAGTATTCTCTTGGTCCATGGCATTGAGTGCAGAATCCGATATCAGAGGGTGACACCGGGCTAGAGGGAGCAGGCCTGCCTGCCGTCGTCGTCGGTTCTTCAAGTCGTGCTTCTTCCGCGCTTCCAGAAGCTGCTCCCGATGCCACTCTCGCGCTGTCAGCATTCCCAGTGACGATGGCTTCGGGCACTCGAAGCGTAAGGACGTGTTCGGACTCAGTTGCAGCACGAGATTCGGCTGCGTCTGCCAAGGTGAGTTGTCGGAAGGCGTTGGCGATGGTGTCGGTGGATGGGGAAGAGGGTCTTGGCTCGAATGGGGTTGCCAGCGCTCTAAGAGTGGACTCGGTGCGTTCTGTAGCCATCCGCCTGATGTCGTTGTAGATGGAGTCGATGATGGCGTCTTCCGGCCCAGAGGCGGAGTCAGCGTACGCTCCAGCAGTAGTTTCCTCGGCAAGGTCTGAGCGTCCATTAGATGACATGTACCGTTGTGCGTGTCGCGAGAGGAGGTGAGACTGGTAGAGAGCTGAGGGGTAAGGAGACTTAGCGGCTGAGAGGCTCCTTATATGTATCTCCTTGGCTGGGTTTGAAGCTTTGAACTCCCGCACCTTATCGTCCGCGAAGACGTCATCCTTATCGACCCACATGTTGTCCGAGTCCGGGTATCCTTCCCATTTGACCAAATACTGAAGTCGCCGTCTTCTGCCGAATTTCCGGGAGTCCAGAATCTTCTCCACGGAGTATTCTTCTTCCCCGTCCACAAGGTCAGGCACCGGGCGCTGATAGTTTGGGCCATGCGTTATTGTCTCGCAATAGGGGGTGAGAAGATCGATGTGAAACACGGGGTGAATGCTCCACTGTGCGGGAAGGGCTAATTGATAACTGACCGGCGATAGTACCTTGATTACTTTAAATGGCCCATGTCTTCTGGGCGCAAACTTGGCAGTCGGCTGACTGAGACGGAGATTCTTGCCATCTAACCATACTTGGTCACCTTCCTTGTACTTGGGCGTATCGCGGTGTTTGACCCATGACTGTTGTGCCTTGATCATGAGTTGTTGCGCCGTATCTCGTGCCTGTTTCAGCTGTTCGAGGCGCAAGGTGACCTGTGGAAGTGGAGAGGGTGCCGAAATCCAATCAGCGCGTGGGTTATAGCCCATCAGAAGAAAGAACGGGGACTTCCGCGTGGTATCACTGGGCCAATTGTTGTGTGCGAATTGGGCGATGGGGAGATAAGGGGCCCAATTTGTCTGATGGTGATCGGAAATAAAACGGATGGCGGTCTCGACCCACTGATTTGAGCGTTCTGATTGTCCGTCGGTTCTTGGGTGATATGCCGTGGAGGGATTACGTTCTATCCCCGTGATGCGGCACACTTCTTGCATGAATTTCGACACGAATCGTGGGTCTCGGTCGCTTATGACTTTCCGCGGCAATCCGAAGTGGGCGAATACATGTTGAATATAGAGGGCAGCGGTGCCTTCTGCATTGATTTCTTCTCGACATGGTATGAAGATAGCGGCTTTTGTGCAATCGTGATCGGTAATGGTGAGAATGGAGTCATATCCCTGCGATTCAGGGAGTTTAGTGATGAAGTCTAATGCGATAGTTTCAAACGGCATAGCTTCGGGTTTCGGATAAATGGGTCTTAAGGCTGCCTTTGTAGGGCGATTGTTGACTTTGTGACGTTGGCAGTCCGCGCATCCTTGGACATAGTCGGTTATGTCCTTACGCATCTGTGGCCACCAGTAATTTCGTTCGACTAGTTGGATTGTCTTACTAATCCCTGGGTGTCCGTGTACTGGTGGGTCGTGGTGAACTTTAATGATACTGCGCTTGCCCTCTAGGTCTTCGGTGACGACTACTCGCCCTTCCTTGTACCACGTGCCATTGAGGCGTTTGAGTTGGTGAGGGTCAATCCACTGCTTGAGCTGTCCTTCGTCCTGACGGTGTTGTTGCGTGACAGTTGCGATTGTTCTTGCGAAGAGACGGTCAGGTAGTACAACTACGTTCGTGTTGTCATCCGTTCCTTGGTCGTAGTCCGGTCTTCTGGAGAGTGCGTCTGCTCGTCCGTTGGATGTCCCTTTGATGTGACGAATTTCAATGTTGTATTCAGATAGACGAAGTACTTCCCTGGCTACTCGTCTACTAATTTTGTGGGGTTCTTTCCAGTATAGCAGGTTTTGGTGATCCGAGTACACGATAACCTTGTGTGGCGACCCTGCCAGGAACGATCTCCAGTTGTCGAGCGACATTACTACTGCCAGTAGTTCCAAATCCGCTACGTCGTAGTTTCGCTGTGCCTCGTTGAGAGTCTTCGAAAAGTAGGCAATGGGGTGTCGTTTGCCATCTTCTTTCTTTTGTAACAGTACTGCGCCTACTGCGAACCCAGATGCGTCTACCTCCAGTTCGAATGGCTTGTCGAGTTCAGGATGTGCCAGTACCGGTTCGCTGGTGACCCTGTTCCTGAGGTCGTCAAATGCCTTCTGATGTCGTGCTGTCCATATCCATTCTGCGTCTTTTCGTGTCAGTTCGTTGAGTGGTCGTGCAATGTGGGCGAATCCTCGAATAAATGGTCGATAAAAATTGCAAAAACCCAAAAAGGATCTGATATCCTTAACTTTGGCGGGTGTAGGCCAATTTTTGATGCCTGCGATTTTGATGGGGTCCATGCGCGTTATCCCCTTTTCAAGGATTACCCCCAGGTAATCCATACGTGGGGCATGGAACGTGCACTTCTCCGGCTTGAAATACAGATCGAGTCGTTCGGCTACTTCGAATACAGCGGACACTGCTTTGACGTGATCTTCGAGGTTGGTGCTGGTGGCGATCGCAATGTCATCCATGTAAATGCGGATCGCAGTTCCCCTAGCGTTCCAATAGTCAATAGTATCGCGATATTCGTAATTCATCATGTTTTGGAACGTAGCTGGTGAGTTTTTCAGCCCAAAAAACATGACAAGGGGTTCGAACAGGCCGTATTTGGTTTTGAACGCGGCCTTGTGTTCGTCCCCTTCCTTGATCCGGATGTTGTTGTACCCATCCCTTACGTCGAGTTTTGTGAAGATACGAGCTCCGCTAAGGTCTGTGAGGAGCTCTGTAATCAGTGGCAAGGGGTACTGATTGCTGATCGTGATATCATTGATGCGCCGGTAATCTTGCACCGGTCGTAATTTGCCGTCTTTTTTCTGGATGAAAAAGAACGGTGAGGCGTATGGGGAGATAGAGGGTCTGATATATCCCTTAGCTTCCTGTTCCCTAAGGAATTTGAGCAGCCCCTTGTCCTCTTCCTGTGTCATTGGATAGACTTTACATGGTAAAGCGTCTGGCGCGCTTGGTTTGAAGTCAATTGCGTGGTCCCACGGTCTAGAAGGTGGGAATCGTGCAGATTCCTCGTCACTGAACAGTTTGCTAAATCGTCTGTATACTTCTGGAACGACTGCTGCCACTTGGTTCTGTCCAGCTTGTATGGCCAATTCTGTTGCGACCCCTCGGATTGTGGATTGGGTTTCCAGTGTTCGCACAATGGATTGTTTTTCGGCTTCAGTCATTATTGTTGCGATAACTGGACGCTGTCGGATAACGCGGGGGTTGATAGATGAAATAACAACTGGTAAGACGCGTTCGTCGATAACCGCGCTTCGCCAGTTAAATCGTGGTTCGAACGATGCCAACCATGGGTATCCTAGAAGTATATCTTCGCTTCCGATGTCGGTTATGAGGAAGCGCATTTCCCTATGAATTCCTTTGGTGAATACATCTAGGTCAAGGTAGTGGGTGATCTCCCCTGATTTGTTCGTGGTGTTGTCGATGTTGTAGATTTTCTTGGGCGTCGGGAGTTCTCGTAACCCCAACCCCATTTTTGCTGCGAATGTTGCATTCATAAAGTTGTCGGTAGCTCCAGAATCTACTAGAGCTCGTTTGTCGGCCATGAAGTAACTTGTGCGAATCGAAACCGGAATGCGCATGGATCGATAGCGAGTAATGTACACAGAGTTACAACGAAGCGTCCTCACCCAGGCCGTCGGGTTCAGACATCTTGAAAATCCTCCCTCTTCCATAATTGTTGCATAACGAGGTCCTTTACCTTGTCTTCTTCTTCGGCTACTCCACTTAACCAGTCTTGGGCTTTCTGCTGGGGAGTACGGGTCTCCATGACGCTGCGGTCATCGACTATGCTTCGAGCGGCGTAGAATCCATCTTCTTCAGCGTTCCCTTGTCTGGTACGCGATGGTCCTTGCCCCTGTTGATAGTAGGGGTTCCGCTTAACCGGCTGTCGACAATCTCGTTTGAAATGACCTGGTTTCCCGCAGTTGAAACAAGTAAGAACTTTCCTTGTTCCATCCGTCTGTACGGGTCCTCTAGGGATTCCTCCCTCTTGGCTTCCACCGGCTCTCTGTTGGTATCGATTTCCTCCTGGTAGGAAGTCTTCATTTTGAGCCACTCGTCCCCGAATTCGGTCCGGCGTGGTGTCCATGGCGTTGGGATCCGCCATACGTGGGAAGTTAGGCCCTCCCCACCTTCGGTTGTTATTGTTGTTGTTGTTGGTACCCTTCCAGTTACTAAACGTTGGTGTCGTCGTTGTTTTGGATCGGAAGCCTTCAAGTCGACTCTTCATGTGGACGAACATCTTTTGTTGTTGTATTGCTGCTTCGCGCCATCCTTCGTAATTCCGCGGTTGAATGTTTTGGAAGATGAATTGATACATTGCGTGGGGCAATGCATCTGTGAATATACGCAGGACCAGCGGTTGGTTTACATCGTAATTGGCATGGCGTACCAATGTCTCGAATTTAGTGATAAGACCGTCTAGGTCTCCCGATTGCATGCGGAGTCCTCTTCCAAGCTCTGCTTGAGCCTTTTCTTGTTCCAATACGTCTGCGTATTGTCTGTTGAATGCGCCTATTACCCCATTCCAGAGGCGTTCGTCGGTGGTGGCCCATCCCTGGGTTACAACTTGTGTTCTGAGCCAGGCGTTAACTCCTTTGACCCATTCGTTAACGAGCGCCCCTTGAATGTAAGTGAGGAAAAACATAGCTCGTTGATATGGGTTACGCATAAGCGTATTGGTAATGTTGACTCCTTCGTATAGTTGCCATTGAGTGATAAATTGTTCCGCTTTGGACCTATCCCCCGTGAATATGACAGGAGGGTTGCCCACCAACTTGTCGCCATGGTGTCCTCCTGGTTGTGGCGCTTGTGGCATAGGGAATGGGGGTCCCCCTTGGGGTCCTCCCCCACCGGGTGGTCCTCCTCCTCCGCCTGGGGGTCCTCCGCCAAATGGTCCTCCTCCTGGTCCTTGTCCTGGTGGTCCGCCCCGCGGCCATCCAAATGGTATTCTTGGTGAACTTCCCCGTCCTCTGTCAGAAGGGGGGTCGGCTTGATCGGGTCCGATGGCTCGGTGTAGTGCCACCTCGTCAGGATGCATCGGCGTCTCCATATGCCCTGTGTGCGGGTTGATAGTTCCCGCTGCTGGTTCCATAATCATTGTACGACTCATGATAGGTTCTTGTATGTGTAACGACTCAGCTAACTGTAATGCGATAATTTGATCGCTTCCTCTTTGTGGTGCTGGTGACCGTACTTGGATATTGCTTGCTTCGCTAGCTACTGATGGAGTGCTAGTTCGTGTAGTGGGGGTGTTATCTGGGGACTGACTGCGAATCCTCCTTGCGTGATCAATGCGGTCTTGGTCCGCTGCGTCTTGTAATGTGATATCAAGCCCAAGATCTGGTCCGGCGATGCGGAATGCTTCCCAATGTCCGCCAATTTCTAGATTTTCAATCCAGCGGATCTCTGTCCAACAAGCACGTTCGGTGTTAAACTCAACTGGGTACCAGTGTTCCTCTCCTGATGAATACTCCGGCGCACTCGACCGTGCGTGATATCGTTCGATCGCGTTGACGACTCTCCAACTGGCTCCTTTAATGAAGGATTCGGGTACGTTTTGTCGTGGTTGTTGGTTCTCGATTTCGTAAGGGATGAACCCTCCTTCAGCAGCCCACACTTCTCTGGTTGTACGTTGCAACGCCACGATGGGATCCTGGTCTTAATGTAGCGGTTCGCTAACCGTTTGCCCGACTTGGACGACTTTGAGTGACTTGCAACACGTGGCTGGGCTTCTCGGACACTAGGCTGGCTAACACTAGGTCCCCTTAGAGTGAAAAGGGCGTGGCAGCACCTCCACTAAGTAGACGACGAGGGAATAGAGATGAGAGAGAAAGAGGATGACAAAGAAGAAGAGGAGAGGCAGACTGGAAAGGAAGAAAGAAACAAGATAGCGATTTAAAGAAGACCAGGATAGGGATTCCTGGTCTTCACTAGGCGACTTATATACACGTAAGACTCGCTTTAAAGCGGAGTCTAAACTATACTATGAGTCACGAACCCTAATACAGCTATCCTAGTATGACGCAATGTCCCTGAGCATGTGATACGGGAGAACAATAACATGCTTTGACAGCGTGTGAGTTAGTGCTACAACGATACTCCGGCCCCTGTCCATGACTAATGTAATCTGACGGCGTAGTCATAACCGCTAAGTCAGTCCACTTCCGAGGCAGTCCGTGACACACTTGGCAGAAGGGCCGGACGCGGCAGAAGAATACGTGGAAGAATTCTACGGTGGCCAGGAAGAGCCAGCCGTAGTGGAAAACCTCAGCTGGGAAGACTTTTATGCGCAGATGGATCAAGAAGCGCACCAGCGGTACGAGGACGAATACCCGCCTGCCGAGGCGAGAGAACAATACGCGGTGCCAGAAATGGCGGAAGAGCCCTCGTTCCAGTGGGGGCAGGACGACTACGCTCCGTCGGATGGACAAGCGCCGACGTGGGAGCAGACGGTTCAAGAAGCGCGGGGTCAAATCGCGCATCAAGAATTCGTAGCCGCGCAGCAACAGGCCTGGGATAGTCGCCCAGGAGTGCCCATGGACACAAGCGCGGGCAGGGTGCGGAAAAGCATCCGGAGGATTGAGTCGCCTGAAAAGGCAGTAAAGGTGTGTTACCATTGCAAGGAAGTCGGACACATTCGCGCTCGCTGTCCCAACAGGAGCGCCAAGCGCGCGCGGTCACCACCAGCCCCTCAGCCAAGAAAGGGGATTATGCGTGGGCGCATACCGCAGAAAGGGGATAATGTCACGGATCGCCCCGTGACGCGCCGGAAGAAGGTCACGTTCGACAAGAATGCGAAGGTGCAAGCGCTAGTACAAGGCGCGCAAGCCTTTAAGGAGAAGATGCTGGCTCTGGAAGCGGAAGCAGAAGTACGCGAGGAGCAGCAAGCGCTGGCACGTGCCGTGAGTACCCGCCAATATGCAGTGGTGCGACGTGCTGGCAGTGTCACAGGACGAGCAAGGACCACGTGATAAGATCACGTGATGACGCCCAGACTTAGGAAGTCTAACATATAAGCTAAGGGCCACGTTTCGGAGCAAGACCACGAGAAGAAGTCACGTGACCGGGTCATGTGATGGACGCCCAGACCCAGGGGCCAGACTTGAGCCTAGAGGGGTCTAACCGGATAAGTGATGGGCAGCTGATGAATATTATGATGTCATGTTCTAGACAGGGTCTAGGCAGATGGTCTGCCATGAGGAGTCTGGAAGGTTCTAGGAGGATTCTGGCTGGGAGTCGGAAAGGTTCTGGAAGGATCTAGGCGGGCTTGGCGAGAAGGCCATGAGGCGCGTGGTGCGCAGAGGTATTTATCCCATTGGTGGGAGATATGGACATGCATTGGACATGTGTTGTATGCCCCTGGCATGAGGTATGCCTTGAGGCTCTTATCTATGAGTCATGCCTGATAAGCCCCTGTGGCTTGATGGACATTTATTATTGGACGATTACTTACTGTTTCATATTGGAGCGGAGCCTGAAGTATGGCTGCCGTTTAGGATATAAGACTCTGCAGCTCGAGCAGTAGTCTTTAGCTTAGTTGTCTTGAGATTTCTACCCAGTTACCTCGGAGTCGCCCATTCCTGTGTCGTCCCTTCAGATCTCATCTCAATCCAAGCAGATACAGTTGTTGCTTCGCCTTAACTCAGGCATTGTGATCATCCACTTCTGTATAGATACCAGCATTCCTATCCCTTTCAGAGGTGATAGAGGTTCAGTTCGTCAAGTGTAGCCGTTGTCATTCATCAAGACCCACCCCTACGCCTAAGTCAGGCAGAACGATTGGTAGATCGTTACACCTTGTGTCACGGACTGCCTTAGAAGTGGACTGACACATCGGTTATGACTACGACTGTCAGCTTATATTAGTCATGGACTGGGGCCGGAGTATCGATGTAGCACAGACTCACACGCTGTCAAGCGTCTTATTGTCTTTAGTATCACATGCATACGGACATGACTCATTCCTAGGATAGCTGTACTAGGGTTCGCGACTCATTACTTAGTTTAGACTCCGCTTTAAAGCGAGTCTCAAGTGTATTTAAGTTGCCTAGTAAAGACCAGGGATCCCTATCCTGGTCTTCTTCAATTCGCTATCACTTGTTTCGTTTCCTTTCCAAGCCTGCCTCTATTCCTCTATTTCTTTCTCTTCTTCTTCTTCTTTCACCTCTATTCTCTCATCATCGACTTAGTGGAGGTGCTGTTACGCCCTTTTCACTCTAAAGGGACCTAGTGTTAGCCAGCCTAGTGTCCGAGAAGCCCAGTCACGTGTTGCAAGTCACTCAAAGTTGTCCAAGTCGGACTAACGGTTAGCGAACCGTTACATTAAGACCAGGATCCCACCGTGGCGTTGCAACGTACAACCAGAGAAGTTTGGGCTGCAGAAGGAGGGTTTATCCCTTACGAAATCGAGAATCAACAACCGCGACAGGACGTACCAGAGTCCTTCATCAAAGGAGCCAGTTGGCGAGTAGTCAACGCAATCGAACGGTACCACGCACGGTCAAGTGCACCAGAGTATTCATCAGGAGAGGAGCATTGGTACCCAGTTGAGTTCAATACTGAACGTGCCTGTTGGACTGAAATTTGTTGGATCGAAAATCTAGAAGTTGGCGGACGTTGGGAAGCATTCCGCATTGCTGGACCAGACCTCGGACTAGATATTACCTTACAAGACGCAGCGGACCAAGACCGCATCGATCACGCAAGAAGGATTCGTAGCCAATCCCCAGACAACACTCCCACCACACGTACTAGCACACCATCAGTGGCTAGTGAAGCAAGCAACATACAAGTACGGTCGCCGGCGCCACAGAGAGGAAGCGATCAGATAATCGCATTACAACTAGCTGAGTCACTACATATACAAGAACCAGTCATGAGTCGCACGATGACCATGGAACCAGCAACAGGGGTCATCAACCCACATACCGGGCATATGGAAATGCCAATGCATCCCGATGAAATAGCATTACATAGGGCTATAGGACCCGATCAAGCCGATCCTCCTTCGGATGGAGGACGCCGGAATTCACCAAGAATCCCATTCGGATGGCCGCATGGTGGACCACCAGGGCAAGGACCCGGTGGAGGACCTGGTGGCGGAGGACCGCCAGGAGGACCCCCGTTTCCCATGCCACAAGCACCACAACCGGGAGGACACCACGGTGACAAATTGGTGGGCAACCCTCCTGTCATTTTTACAGGAGATAGATCGAAGGCGGAACAATTCATCACCCAATGGCAACTCTACGAAGGAGTCAACATCACCAACACGCTTATGCGCAACCCCTATCAACGAGCTATGTTTTTCCTCACGTATATTCAGGGAGCACTCGTTAACGAATGGGTCAAGGGAGTCAATGCCTGGCTCAGAACACAAGTCGTAACTCAAGGATGGGCCACAACAGACGAACGTCTTTGGAATGGAGTCATCGGGGCATTTAACAGGCAGTATGCGGACGTATTAGAGCAAGAAAAAGCTCAAGCAGAGTTAGGGCGAGGACTTCGCATGCAATCAGGAGACCTAGACGGCCTCATAACCAAGTTCGAGACGTTGGTACGTCATGCCAACTACGATGTCAATCAGCCGCTGGTTTTGCGTATCTTCACAGATGCATTGCCCCACGCAATGTATCAATTCATTTTCCAAAACATCCAACCGCGAAACTACGAAGGATGGCGCGAAGCTGCGATACAACAACAAAAGATGTTCGTCCATATGAAGAGCCGACTTGAAGGCTTCCGATCCAAACCCGTGGCAACACCAACGTTTAGTAACTGGAAGGGTACCAACAACAACAATAACAACCGAAGGTGGGGAGGGCCTAACTTCCCACGAATGGCGGATCCCAACGCCATGGACACCACGCCGGATCGAATCCGGGGACGAGTGGCTCAGAATGAAGACTTTCTACCCGGAGGCAATCGGTATCAACAGCGAACTGGAGGAAGCCAAGAGGGAGGAATCCCTAGAGGACCCGTACAGACGGATGGAACCAGGAAAGTCCTCAATTGTTTTAATTGCGGCAAACCAGGTCACTTTAAAAGAGACTGTCGTCAGCCGCTCAAACGAAATCCCTACTACCAACAGGGACAAGGACCAGCACGCACTAGACAAGGAAACACTGAGGAAGAAGGGTTCTACGCCGCGCGGAGTATAGTTGATGACCGCAGCGTCATGGAAACACGAACTCCCCAACAAAAAGCGCAGGATTGGTTGAGTGGAGTAGCCGAAGAAGAAGACGAGGTCAAGGACCTCGTTATGCAACAGTTGTGGAAGAGAGAGGATTTTCAAAATGTCTGAACCCGACGGCCTGGGTGAGGACTCTTCGTTGTAACTCTGTGTACATTACTCGCTATCGATCCATGCGCATTCCAGTTTCGATTCGCACAAGTTACTTCATGGCCGACAAACGAGCTCTAGTCGATTCTGGAGCTACCGACAACTTCATGAACGCAACATTCGCAGCAAAAATGGGGCTGGGGTTACGAGAACTCACGACACCCAAGAAAATCTACAATATCGACAACACCACTAACAAATCAGGGGAGATCACCCACTACCTTGACCTAGATGTATTCACCAAAGGAATTCATAGGGAAATGCGCTTCCTCATAACCGACATCGGAAGCGAAGATATACTTCTGGGATACCCATGGCTGGCATCGTTCGAACCACGATTCAACTGGCGAAGCGCGGTTATCGACGAACGCGTTTTACCAGTTGTCATTTCATCTATCAACCCCCGCGTTATCCGACAGCGTCCCGTTATCGCAACAATAATGACGGAAGCAGAAAAACAATCCATCGTACGAACGTTGGAAACGCAATCCAACATACGAGGAGTAGCAACAGAGTTAGCCGTACAAGCTGGTCAAAACCAAGTTGCAGCGGTCGTCCCAGAAGTGTACAGACGATTCAGCAAACTATTCAGTGATGAAGAATCCGCACGGTTCCCACCTTCGCGACCATGGGATCACGCAATTGATTTCAAACCGAATGCCCCAGACGCACTACCCTGCAAAGTATACCCAATGACGCAGGAAGAAGACAAAGGATTGCTCAAGTTCCTTAGGGAACAAGAAGCTAAGGGATATATCAGACCCTCTATCTCGCCATACGCCTCACCGTTCTTCTTCATCCAGAAGAAGGATGGCAAATTACGACCAGTCCAAGATTACCGGCGGATCAACGACATTACGATCAGCAATCAATACCCCCTACCACTCATTACAGAGCTCCTCACAGATCTCAGCGGAGCTCGTATTTTCACAAAACTCGACGTACGGGACGGGTACAACAATATCCGAATCAAAGAAGGCGACGAACACAAGGCCGCATTCAAGACCAAATACGGCCTGTTCGAACCCCTTGTCATGTTTTTTGGACTCAAAAATTCACCAGCTACGTTCCAAAATATGATGAACTACGAATACCGCGATACTATTGACTATTGGAACGCTAGGGGAACCGCGATCCGCATCTATATGGACAATATTGCGATCGCCACTAGCACAAACCTCGAAGACCACATCAAAGCGGTATCAGCCGTATTTGAAGTAGCCGAACGACTCGACTTATATTTCAAGCCGGAGAAGTGCACGTTCCATGCCCCACGTATGGATTACCTGGGGGTAATCCTTGAAAAGGGGATAACGCGCATGGACCCCATCAAAATTGCAGGAATCAAAAATTGGCCTACGCCCACCAAAGTTAAGGATATCAGATCCTTTTTGGGTTTTTGCAATTTTTATCGACCATTCATTCGAGGATTTGCACACATCGCGCGACCACTCAACGAACTCACACGAAAAGACGCGGAATGGATATGGACAGCACGACACCAAAAAGCATTCGACGACCTCAGAGACAGGGTAACTAGTGAACCTGTACTGGCACACCCCGAACTCGACAAGCCGTTTGAGCTGGAAGTAGACGCATCAGGATTCGCAGTAGGCGCAGTGCTACTGCAGAAGAAGGAAGACGGCAAACGACACCCAATCGCATACTTCTCAAAGACTCTTAACGAAGCTCAGCGGAATTACGACGTGGCTGATCTAGAACTGTTGGCGGTAGTAATGTCGCTCGATAATTGGCGATCATTCCTTGCAGGTTCACCGCACAAAGTCATCGTATATTCGGATCATCAAAACCTACTCTACTGGAAAGAACCACACAAGATCAGCCGACGGGTTGCAAGGGAAGTTCTTCGCTTATCAGAATACAACATTGAAATTCGCCACATTAAAGGAACAGCCAATGGGCGCGCAGACGCACTATCCAGGAGGCCAGACTACGACCAAGGAACTGACGATAACACCAATGTAGTAGTACTTCCCGACCGCCTGTTTGCAAGAACAACGGTGACCATGACACAACAACACCGTCAGGACGAAGAACGTCTCAAAACTTGGGTCGACCCTCATCAACTCAAGTATCTCAACAATATATGGTATAAGGAAGGACGAGTTGTTGTCACGGACGACCTAGAGGGCAAGCGCAATATCATCAAGGCACACCACGATCCACCAGTACATGGACACCCAGGTATTAGCAAAACAGTACAATTGGTGGAGCGCAATTACTGGTGGCCACAAATGCGCAAAGACATAACCGAATACGTGCAAGGGTGCGCAGACTGCCAACGCCACAAAGTCAACAACCGTCCGACCAAGGCACCACTAAGACCCATTTATCCGAGGCCTGAAGCTATGCCTTTCGAAACTATCGCTTTAGATTTTATCACTAAGCTCCCTGAGTCACAGGGATACGACTCCATCCTCACTATTACCGACCATGACTGCACAAAGGCTGCCATCTTTATCCCGTGTAGAGAAGAGATCAACGCAGAAGGCACGGCGGCCCTCTACATCCAACACGTGTTTGCCCATTTTGGATTGCCAAGGAAGGTTATCAGCGACCGAGATCCCCGATTTGTATCAAAATTCATGCAAGAAGTTTGCCGAATCACAGGGATAGAACGTAACCCCTCTACGGCGTATCATCCCAGAACAGACGGACAATCAGAACGATCAAATCAATGGGTCGAGACCGCTATTCGCTTCATTTCCGACTATCATCAGACAAATTGGGCCCCCTATCTTCCGATCGCACAATTCGCGCATAACAATTGGCCCAGCGATACCACGCGGAAGTCCCCATTCTTCCTTTTGATGGGCTATAACCCACGCGCTGATTGGATCTCTGCGCCCTCTCCACTTCCGCAGGTCACATTGCGCCTTGAACAGCTGAAACAGGCACGAGACACGGCGCAACAACTCATGATCAAGGCACAACAGTCATGGGTCAAACACCGTGATACGCCCAAGTACAAGGAAGGTGACCAAGTATGGCTAGAAGGCAAGAATCTCCGTCTCAGTCAGCCAACCGCCAAGTTTGCGCCCAGGAGACATGGGCCGTTTAAAGTGATCAAGGTACTATCGCCGGTCAGTTATCAATTAGCCCTTCCCACGCAGTGGAGCATTCACCCCGTGTTTCACATCGATCTTCTCACACCGTACCGAGAGACAATAACGCATGGCCCGAATTATCAACGCCCGGTGCCTGACCTTGTGGACGGAGAAGAAGAATACTCCGTGGAGAAGATTCTAGACTCTCGGAAGTTCGGCAGAAAACGGCGACTCCAGTATTTGGTCAAATGGGAAGGATACCCTGACTCGGACAATATGTGGGTCGATAAGGATGACGTATTTGCTGATGATAAGGTGCGGGAGTTCAAAACTTCGAACCCCGCCAAGGAAACACATATAAGGAGTACTTCATCCGCTAAGTCTCCTTATCCCTCAGCTCTTTTACACTCTCATCTCCTCTCCCAACACGCACAACGATACATGTCATCCAATGAGCGCTCAGACCTTGCCGACGAATACACTGCTGGAGCGTACTCTGACTCCGCCTCTGGGGACGAGATCCCGCTTGTCCGCCACTTACACAACTTACTTATCGACGCTGCCAACACTCGCACCGCGGCCATCAACGCAGCACTCAGAGCCGAAGCAGCCGTGTTTAGTCCTAGACCTCGCACTTTGTCCGGAGAGGCAGAGGAGGTTGCCCGAGCCTTTAGAGCTATGTCCATCCACACCCCCGCTCCCGTCTCCCCTACTACCAGCCCCAACAACGTCGTCGAAGAAGGTCTCTATGAAATTTCCATGCCCGAACAAAATGTCGTTGGGTATGAAGACCGCTCTGGCGTGGCATCAGGAGCAACTGCTCCTCGCCAGGAAGAAGTGGGATCAGAAGAACCGCCGGCGCGTCGCCACCGGTCACATTCCGTCCAGTCCTCCCACGTTGATCTCACACCTTGTCCACAATGCGGAGAACCCAGAGATTACTGCCATGAGCACAACCCCCCAGTCCCTGTCCCAGAGCCCGTCGTCCCACTCCCCATCCCAGAACCCATTCGCCCCACACGCGTGGCAACACTTAGCCTCAACCGTGAGGAAGCCGAGGCGCTGGCAGGTCGACTTACCGCTGCCCTCGGACAAGGTGGTCAAGATCCCGCTGCAATTCCGCCACCCTACCCCGTCGAAGAACACGTTGCCCAAGGGGTGGGTGTACGCGGTCGAGGACGTCGCGGACGCGGTCAAGCGAGAGGCGGCCGACCCGTCGCTTTACAACAGCGCCGACCGAACCCTCACCCGCGGACAACGCGAGGTCCTCCACGCACAGAAGTTCGACCCCTATCGCCGCCATCGCAGGGCTACGAGTACAACCGCGGGACTGCTTATGTCCCCTTCAACATCCTCAATGAGCAAGGTGTCGAGACCCCTGCTCGATACGTCAAAGTCCACCTCGAAGTCCCCAACCCCTTTGCGGAAGCACGCATGAGTATGAGTGGACCGGTCTATCGTGGTGAGATTCATGCCGCACCCGTCAACAACACCGAGACGCCTGCTGTGGAGCTAACGGCGGAGCGCATTCGCATCATCGGTGACGATTATCGCTATCAAGCGGTAGTTGACGAGGCGGTGGACCGGATTGGGGATAGATCACTTAAGGCGGAGGTAAGACGATATCGGGGACTGAAGGTGAAGAACGCGGGACTACAAGAGCAGATCCGGCGCATTGAGGACCAGTTATTTGCCGTACAGATGGATCAGAGGGCTAACTGGGATAGGTTGCAGGATGCGCGAGTATGGGAGCGAGTGAACGAGGAGGTGAGGAGGGACCAGAGGATTCATCCTCTCACGCCGTGGTCGGTAGAACGTGGGCGTTTACCCTGAAAAGGGGATAATGTCACGGACTGCCTTAGAAGTGGACTGACACATCGGTTATGACTACGACTGTCAGCTTATATTAGTCATGGACTGGGGCCGGAGTATCGATGTAGCACAGACTCACACGCTGTCAAGCGTCTTATTGTCTTTAGTATCACATGCATACGGACATGACTCATTCCTAGGATAGCTGTACTAGGGTTCGCGACTCATTACTTAGTTTAGACTCCGCTTTAAAGCGAGTCTCAAGTGTATTTAAGTTGCCTAGTAAAGACCAGGGATCCCTATCCTGGTCTTCTTCAATTCGCTATCACTTGTTTCGTTTCCTTTCCAAGCCTGCCTCTATTCCTCTATTTCTTTCTCTTCTTCTTCTTCTTTCACCTCTATTCTCTCATCATCGACTTAGTGGAGGTGCTGTTACGCCCTTTTCACTCTAAAGGGACCTAGTGTTAGCCAGCCTAGTGTCCGAGAAGCCCAGTCACGTGTTGCAAGTCACTCAAAGTTGTCCAAGTCGGACTAACGGTTAGCGAACCGTTACACCTTGTGTGACACCGCTGTTAGTACCTTGCATAAAGGTATCAAGTCTCAGCTCGCTCCACACTGTCTGAAAGTTCGGCGCGTGATTTATCTCCGCGTCAAGCTTGAGTTGTCCTTGACGAGCCCGTCTCACTTTTAGCTTGCTTGACGTAGCCGATAGTCATCCGCTACACCAGGAGCCTTCGACCATAGTAGCAGAGGTGCACCAGTTCTTGCTTGTGACATTTATACTCACCAGCTGCCTCTTAGGATCATGCAGACACTGTGTCGCTCAGGCTCCTGCAAGTTCCGGAGCTGCTCGTGTGGATCAGCGACAACAACCTCCCTGTCCCGAAGTCGAAACGCAAGGACGGTGAGTCATTGCTCTTATACACTTTCATTCCCTTGAATATTGTTGACTATCTTGCACAGATCTGATCGCCATCATTGTGAATAGTGCGGAATTTGCCCAGGTCTCGAAGTCGACTATCAAAGAAATTGTGGAGAAGGTACTGTAACTCTACATATCCTACGTCCTTTTTTCTGACTTATCACCAGTGCAAACTGAACAAAGTATCGATGAAGCAAGTTGTTGCAGCACCGTAGCATATGCACAGACTCTGGCTCTCGTATCGCTCGTGCGGGGGCTTTTTTTTAAAAGATTTTTTTACTACATTACAGACTTCCCAGCGCGACTGGCATTTACCCTCGTATGACTGCGGAATGAAGAGATTTACCACGATTTGACTAAGAAATGAACCAAACAGACGTGTGATGACCAAGATCAACGAAAGATCCGACCCAATGTGACTATGGATGACTATGGATGACTATCGAAATGATAAATATTGACTATTTTGGACTTGGGATGACTGGCAAAATAGCAAATATTGACTTTTTTGGACTCAGGATGACCACTAAATTGCCATTATTGACTAGATCGGACCTAGGGACGACTGTTGAAATATCCTAAAATAACTTCCGTTCGACTTCGATCGACCATGGCCGACTTAGTTCGCTGACCCAACCCGACTACCATAGTCGGGTTTTTTGCAATTCTGCAGATTTTAGTCATAGTGACTTCCGATGACCGGCTCCTGACCGGCGCTGACCCCGGGCCGACTTTTTCATTTTTACTGAGCGTCACGGTGCAAAGACTCTCTCACTCTTGGCCATTTTCGCGAATGGATTATCAAGCATATTGATTCTTGGTATGCCTTCACAGAAGCCCGTGAGCTGGGGTTAATTAGTGTTGGGAGGCATGCCATATCCGTCTATATCTAAGAGAGGAAGGCTCGTAAACACGCACACACATGTATGTACGGGAACGTCCGATGCTCCGAATAGGAGCACAATCATACACTACTACTGCCACCCACGCAATCGCGTGTACAATATATTACTCCCGCTACGTCCATAACTACAATCAGAGACAGAGGACATACAGTAGAACAGTGAATGTTACTGTAGCATCATCATGAGCGCACCGCGCATCGACTTCACAAAAAAATCAAGTCGCGCTGCGCTGATTGTTGATTGACCTGAATGGGAAATACTTTCACGCTCCGCAGACAACACCCATGGTAACGTCGGTAAGTTACCTCGACCACAGAAGACATTGTCCATCCGCACGACGCTTCTGCCCAGGCACCGCCATGCAATGTAAGTTTACAGTCTCTTGAACACGTCCACTCAGCCGCTATTTTACTTTTACAAGCCAGCGTGTGTTCCTGACCCTGACACGTCTTGGCTGCCTCCCTGTCGTCACATTTGCCACACACATCCCAGGTACACTTGAGCCTGCAGCCTGCCTGTTGCTTCCTTTGCCACCCTGCAACAGGTGAGCCTTCTCTTCATCTCTGTTGTCTACACGTCTCACATACACAGGCGCTCGGCGCACCTCAGCACCTACCCATTCATCTCAAACCGCCGCAGGACAATGGTGGAGGGCTGCCATTTCCTCCCCTCATGCGTACAAGCCAGTCCTACTCGTACCACTTGCGGCATGCCATCTCATCCACCCAGTCGTGCGCCTGACCTACTGACCTTGTTGTGCCCTGCCCCCCCGCCTCTCAGATTAGTACCACGCGACCGCCGCTACCAGTGGCACACTAGCCATTGTCACATCATCAAAACTCGTTGTAAGTCCAAACTAGTCCATACTCCACTAATTGGCAGCTATTACCTGACCACAAGCCAATGCATGCCTGCTATCGTCCTTCACAAGACACCAAGGGGACTACGACAATGACATCTGGTGAAGCAATGGAGACGGCCATGACTGCAACTGTGAAAGGAACAACGCGACATGGCTGTTCATCCGCTTCGACCTGAAGACTTGCGGAACTACTGCTTTCGGGTTTGATACAACCGATGGATCGATTCTGAGATTCCGTGCAGATTGGAGCTGAATGACCAAGAAGCGGCTGTAGAGGTTGTGTTGTCCACATGCTCAAGTCTAATCCCCATCGTTGACAATCGCGGTTCTCACGTCGTCCAGTTTTCGCACTTCTCCGTGAAGGAGTTCTGGGTTTCGGGTCGCCTCACATCCACACTCGGAGACTTCTCTCAATATCGGATCCTTCTAGGTCCCGCGCACACTACCCTCGCTCTGGCCTGCCTTGAATTTCTCCTTCATTTGAATGATCCCAAGCATGGTCACGGCGGCAACAACACGCACGATGATGGGGCAGTACTACTGGTGATGATGGCGACAATGACTGCAGCAGTGATGGAGTGGTAGTAGGCTATGCCTGTACTTCAGCTATGATTTCCCACCAAATAAGAACAAAAATTAACACTGATTAACACTAAATTACAGGAGGAGATAGCAAAAACAACAAATGGGCGTCTGCATGTTAATTAGCGTTAATTAACTCAATTAGCGCTAATTAACAGGGTAGGTTTTCCCTGATGGCCAAGATGTGCATTGGCGAGCGGCGGGCTATGCTACCCGTTCTAGCGGTCCTCGTAGACTTCTCGCCCGCGTAGGCGCTTTCGTGTCCATGGCAGCCCGGTACCGAACAGCGCTCACACAGGGCATTGCGTATCGCCTTTGATGATACACTGAGGATGGGCCCGGCCAGGCTGTATTGGCAATTAGCAGCTTCCGTTTAGGGAGCGTGAACCACCGCCCTATTGGCAATTACATTGAACACGACCTTTGGCCATAGCCGAACTGGTGGCAACTGCAATTCTAATACCACTGGCACATGGTGTATTGGTAGTTTGCATTGCGGTGGGGGGCGAGCAGGGGATGGCCTTACTCGAATATAAAACAATTCCCTCAATCACTGGCAGATCCGTGGTCTCCCTCCTTCATCTGTCCGTGCTTCTCCTTTCCTTGCTTTCCTTTCCACACCCACACTTTTCCGCGAGACCTTCTCCCTTGTCGCGACCTCCAATTAACACTGTCACTGACATGTCTCTCACTCGGGCTGAGGAATGGCCGAGTGACCTCGAGAGGCAAAACCACGAGCACCGTGACCATCTTGATGTTTCTGTCAGTCATTTCTGTCAGTCATTTCTCTCTCTCTCCGTGCAGCTCACTTCGGCACCATTAATAGGGTATCGCTACCGGCAACGAAGACGATCCAAACTTTGACCTAGGAGCCGTTATACTAGAAGATGAGTCACCATATCCTGAAGTCCGTTCCGCTGTGGCCAACACGGACGATCCCACAATGCTCGCCTCCACTTTCCGCGTTTGGTTTATCGGTGTCATCTCGGCAGTCCTTATGCCTGGTATCAACCAACTCCTCTACTTCAGATACCCTACCGTGTCCATCAATCCGGTCTGTGCTCAATGACTACTTGTCCTAGACACCTTTGCCCAGTGCTGAGATCGCACCCATTTTGAACAGATCCTATACCAGCTTGTGAGCTTTCCCGTTGGCAAAATCTGGGCACACTACGTTCCCAACGTGAAAATCTTTGGCGTGGAGCTCAACCCCGGCCCTTTCACGATCAAAGAGCACGTCCTCATCACGATTATGGCTTCGGTCGGAGATGGCCCCGCTTACGCCGTAAGCACCATATTTGTACACACACCGTTTCTTATCCCACGTTTAGGCCGATATTATTGCCGTCCAAAAGGTCTTTTACCACCAGAATCCTAATTTTGGGTGTGAGTAGTGAGAGATCCGAGTTTCATAGATCGGGCCAAAATCTTTTCCATAGACCAATGGCTTCTGGTGATGTCAACGCAACTTATCGGTTACTCGATTGGCGGTATCTGCAAGCGTTTCCTCGTCGATCCCCCTTCAATGATTTGGCCCGGCATCCTCGCCTCTACTACCCTGTTTAACACCATGCACTCCTATGAGACCACAGGTGCTCGGGGCCTTAGTGGTATCTCGCGCGGGCACTTCTTCACTTACGTCTTTATAGGATACTTCTTCTATAGTCAGCTTGTCTCTCCTTGTTTCTATTTACTTTCTGATCTGATCTTCCTCTAGATTTATTTCCGTCTTATTTATTCACCGCCCTTTCCAACTTCTCGTGGGTTTGCTGGATCGCGCCTAACAACGTCAAGCTCAACCAGTTGTTCGGTACCATGCATGGCTTGGGTATGGGCGTCCTCACCTTTGACTGGGGTCAAATCACCGCCTTCAATGGTTCTCCTCTTTCAATTCCGTGGTGGGCTGCTGCCAACACTGGTATCTCTGTTGTATTCTTTCTCTGGTTTTTGACCCCTATCCTTTATGTGAGTTCTATCTATCGTCTGTTCCTTTCTGTTTTTGTTACCACGTACCCACAGTATACCAACACCTGGTACAGCGGGTTCTTACCTATAATCTCCTCGCAATCCTTTGACAATACAGGAAGCCCTTACAACGTCTCACAAATCCTCAACAGTGATGCCACTTTCAGCCTCGATGCCTACAAGGCTTACAGTCCCCTGTTCATCCCCATATCCTTCGTTATTTGCTATTGTCTCGCGTTTGCCTCGATCACCTCTACCGTCACACACGCCTTATTCTACTACCGGAAGCAGATCTGGGATCAGACTCGTCGCTCACTCGCCGACCAGCACGATATCCACGCTCGTCTCATGTCCGTTTACAAGGCAGTCCCCGATTGGTGGTACCTCACCACCTTCTGTGCGTCTTTTGGGAGATGAATCGGCGGTTAAAGGTACTGACCCCTGTCGCAGTGTCGATGTTTGGGTTTGGGATCGTCACCATAAAAGTATGGCACACGGAGCTACCTGTCTGGGCGTTCGTATTTTCTGTGATAATAGGTGCGTCTCCAAATACGCCCTGGATAATTGATAGCTTGTGACGGCTCCTCTCATTAGCGTTCGTGTTCGCGATCCCTACTGGTATCATTATGGCTATCACGGACCAAGCAGTTGGTCTTAATGTCCTCGCGGAGCTCATCATCGGCTATCTGCTCCCAGGCCGACCGATTGCGATGATGATGTTCAAGAGCTGGAGTTACGTATCCCTGTCCCAAGCATTAAGCTTCGCTGGTGACTTCAAGCAGGGCCACTATATGAAGATTCCTCCCCGCCCGATGTTCGCCTGCCAAGTAGTCGCCACTATCGTTTCCGGGACGGTTCAGCTCAGTGTACAAGCTTGGCTATTCTCTCACGTTGAAGGCTTTTGCAGCCCCAATCAACGGCACGGATTTGTTTGCCCCGGGACCACTGTTTTCGGAACCGCATCTGTCATCGTGCATTTCATCTTTTCCTCAGAGCTTGTTCTATGGCTAATGTCACCTTTGCAGTGGGGTACCATTGGCCCGCAACGTCTCTTCTCGCACGGCCAGATTTACTATGGCCTCGTGTATTTCTTCTTGCTCGGTGCAATTCTTCCGATTACCCAGTGGACACTGCAGAAAAAGTTCAACCTCAGACTCCTGAGATACCTCAACTTCCCACTGCTGTTCATCGCGACGCATGGGATTCCAGCCGCGACACCGATCAACTTTGTGCCTTGGGTTCTTGTTTGCTTCTTATTCAACCACGTTATTCGTCGCCGCCACTTCAGCTGGTGGGCCAAGTACAACTGTGTGTCTTTTTAAAATTTTATTGACACCCTGGGCTAGCATCCGTGGATGACTGATGCATTTAAATGACAGATGTTCTATCCGCTGCTTTGGATACAAGTTATGCTTTTGGTATTGTCGTCATCTTCTTTGCTCTTCAATACCCGGACAACGGTAGCATCGGCCTCAACACTATCCAAAAGTGGTGGGGAAACACTGTGTATCTGAACACCGCTGATGCTACCAGCGCCCCTATCAATGCTCTCGCGGATGGCCAAACGTTCGGCCCAGCGAGCTGGTGACAGTACCTGATTCCAATGTTCATTCCATCCGTATCGGTAGAGAATTTTACAGTACGTTCACTTTTCGGGTTACGTTCACACTTCCACCATCGCATCCCCTTGACATTACGGTGTCATCACCACTTTTCTAACCGCCTTCTCGCAAGCGCCGCAGTTGCGAGGAAAGTTATCGTTAGGTATCTTCAAGCTCTTTGACATCTTGTTACAGTCTTCAGATTGTGCCTCTCCTGTATAGACTGCGTCCGTTTCCTACGGTATAACTCGTTTGAGTACGAACAGTCTTTTTTTTTAACAAACAAAGATTCAACATTTGTGTACATTACACTGCAAGACTGGTCCAGACCTGATTGTACTGTTCTTAACCGATAATCCTACAGTAATCTCGCTGCAGTGATTTCCTTCGACTTATACCACTGTGAGCCGTCTACTGGCATTCTTAGTTCGTGCCTTCTCAGACCCGTCCACCTGACGCCCTCATGGTGACGCCACTTTCCCGGCGGAACACATCTATATTGAATGGGAGTCTCGTCGGGTCTACGTCTATGGGTGAGCGCGAAGCAAGTGTAAATACCTTCAAAAGCAAGAGGACCCAAGAGTGAAAGAAAAGATTGATGGTAATTAGTGAAGAAAAGAAATTATTCCATAAAGGAGTCTCTGAGGGACAGACTGGACAGGAGAGGAAAAAGTTTAGAAGACTTAAAATAAATCTTATAGTTACAGTGGTAAGACCGCACCCTCAAAGAATCAGAAGGGGCAGAATAAGGGAGATGAAAGTCCCGTCCCAATAAGGGGACGGAGAAATTGAACACCTGAAAAAAGACTCGGAGACGTAGGAAGTCTAAGCGCTCTCGGACCGGGGGCGGCCTCACGGGATTGAATGAACTCAGCTAGAGACCCAATATGATATTTCCCCCAGCACTTTAACAAGAGTCGTTGCCCGTGGGCCTTTTGTGTTCAAGTTCAAGTTCACAATTTCATTATATGGGTCTGCATCAGCAAAAACCTGCGAAATTTTTAGTAGCTTACCAAATTCAAAATTGATTATGTAGATTATAAGCATGTGTTAGAATTATGATGGAGTCATAATTACCTATCAACCTTTCATAACCACCTACGATTCCCAAGGTGAATTGATAAGTGCCTATAATTTTTGCCCAAGTTGCATGGCTGTGTCATAATTACTTATGATTCTTAGGTCCTCTTGTAAGTAATTAGGTTTCCAGGACAATTCTAATGGTCCTCCTGTAAGTGCTTATAATTCCTGGATAATTCCATTGCAAGCACTTCCTATACAGCTTAGTATTTACAAGTACTCATAAGTGCATACAATTGCAATAGGCTTCTGGTTCTCATACATCTTGCATAGTTCACTCTAGGGCTGCGCACCGTACCATATACAGAATACAGCCATAAGTTGATGGGTGCAAGATGGTATACGGGGCCCTAATAGCCATACTGTCAACACAGCTCGAATATTGATGACAGTATTGTCACAGACTGCCTCTGAAGTGGACTGACTCAGCGGTTATGACTATGCCATCAGCTTACATTAGTCATGGACAGGGGCTGGATCATAGTAGTAGCACAGACTCACACACTGTCAAGCGTTCTATTGTTCTCAAGTATCACATGCTCATGGACATTGTGTCATACTAGGATAGCTGTACTAGGGTTCATGACTCATACTATAGTTTAGACTCCGCTTTAAAGCGAGTCTCATCTGTATATAAGTCGACTTGTCACGGATCGCCCCATGACGCGCCGGAAGAAGGTCACGTTTGACAAGAATGTGAAGGTGCAAGCGCTGGTACAAGGCGCGCAAGCCTTTAGGGAGAAAATGTTGGCTCTGGAAGTGGAAGCAGAAGTATGCGAGGAGCAGCAAGTGCTGGCACGTGCTGTGAGTACCCGCCAATATGCAGTGGTGCGATGTACTGGCAGTGTCACAGGAAGCGCAAGGACCACGTGATGGGATCACATGATGATGCCCAGATGTAGGACATCTAACATATAAGTCACAGGCTACGTTTCGGAGCAAGACCACAAGAAGAAGTCATGTGACAGGGTCATGTGATGGACGCCCAGACCCAGGGCCTAGACATGGTGCCTAGAGGGGTCTAACCAGATAAGTGATGGGCAGCTGATGAAGATTATGACATCATCTAGACAGGGTCTAGAGACAGATGGTCTGGCCAGCAAGATCTGGAAGGATCTAGAAGGATTCTGGCTGGGAGTTGGAAAGGTTCTGGAAGGTTCTAGGTGGGCTTGGTGATAGGGCCATGAGGCGCATGGTGCGCAGAGGTATTTATCCCATTGGTGAGAGATATGGACATGCGATGGACATGTGTTGGATGCCCCTGGCATGTGAGTTGCCTTGAGGCCATTATCTATGAGTCATGCCTGATAAGCCCCTGTGGCTTGATGGACATTTATTATTGGACGATTACTTACTGTTTCACATTGGAGCAGAGCCTGAAGTATGGCTGCCATTTAGGATATAAGGCTCTGCAGCTCGAGCAGTAGTCTTTAGCTTAGTTGTCTTGAGATTTCTACCCAGTTACCTCGGAGTCGCCCATTCCTGTGTTGTTCCCTCAGATCTCATCTCAATCCAAGCAGATACAGTCGTTGCTTTGCCTTAACTCAGGCATTGTGATCATCCACTTCTGTATATATACCAGCATTCCTATCCCTTTCGACAGGTGATAGAGGTTCAGTTCGTCAAAGTGTAGCCGTTGTCATTCATCAAGACCCCCACCCGCCTAAGTCAAGGCAGAATGATCGGTAGATCATTACACGACTAGTAAAGACCAGGGATCTCTATCCTGGTCTTCTTCAATTCGCTATCACCTGTTCCTTTCCTTTCAAGTCTGCCTTTCCATCTTCACTTCTTTCTCTTCTTCTTCTTCTTTCATCTCTATTCTCTCATCATTGATCTAGTGGAGGTGCTATTACGCTCTATCACTAACAAGGGGATCTAGTGCTGGCCAGCCTAGTGTCTGATAACACAAGTCAAGTGTTGCAAGCCACCTCAACTCGTCCAAGTCAGACAAATGGTTAGTGAACCATTACAAGTATGGTATGGTAGGCCATATGGCCATAAACAGTATGGTACAGGACTTTGTAAGGGACTCTTCTGTAAGTTCTGTAGGGCTACTTGTTATCAACTAAATATCTCTAGTGACATCGTTGCAAGGGGGCTTGATCAAAATTGTTGTGCCTGTTGTCATCACCACCACATACCCATGTGATCAGACTGAAAAAAGGTGCACAGATGGGGGATCGAACCACAAATCAAACCAAAAAGGTTGGTCATGCATAGCTGATGCACCACACCAGCTAACTTTCTCACTCTCAGCTGCACTATATGACTAGGTATAAGAGGTTTCCTGCTAACAATCGCCTCCAAGCACTGGAGGACTTCGGCAGCTACAACAACGACCATGCCCCTGCAGCAATGAGGGCAGCAGCCACAGCACAGACAAGGACTGCCACGAGGGCACAGTGTCAGATCAATAAAAGCAAGCACAACCACGACAACCATGACAGCAGTCAATGGCAAACACAGCAACTATGATGAGTCTTGCACGGTGTGTTTGCAAGACTTGTTGTGTTGATGCCATCACACCTGTCACACCTGTAACCTGCCATTTATGGCCGTCTTTGGTGGTTGAATATGGTTTATGTCCCATACCATTGATGGCTGTAGAGTTGATGGGATTTATCGTTGACGGTATGGTGCTGGCACCCATCAAAAAGGAGCCGTATACCTGTCAATACGGTTACAGTGCACAGCCCTAGTTCACTCACACAGTTCACAACCACAAGCACAACCAATTCATGAGTTCAATATATATATTATAGAACTGCAAAGCCAGCTGGTTCAACAATATCTAAGTCATTCAAAGCAGCTACAACCAATTCATCAGTATTGTCTTCCCCTCCAAATCCATCATCTGCAGCCTCATCCTCGCCTCCACTGTTGTTTCCCTCATCCTCACTGGTGACCCTCAGTAAAAAAAGAAAAGTCAGCAAAAGTCAATGAAAAGTCAGTTGACTTTTTGTCGACCAATGTCCTATTTTTTTGACTTCAAATTTGACTGACAGAGTCAGGGTTTAGTCAAAAAAAGTCAGAGAAAAGGTCCATCTAGAGTCAGCTGCAGTCAATGACTTTTTAACTGACTTTCTCTTGACCTTCCATTGACTTTGCCTGACTTTTTCTGACTGTAACTTGACTACAGAAGTCAAGTGTGAGTCAAGAAAAGTCAGAAAAACATCAGAACAAAGTCAAAGAAAGTCAAAAAAAAAGTCAACAATAAAGTCAAAAAAAGTCAGAAAAAAATCAAGATTTAGTCAAAAAAAGTCACAAAAAGTCAGGAAAAGGGTCAGGGAAACAGTCAACAAAAAGTCAACAAAAAATCAGGAAAAGAGTCAGGAAAAGAGTCAGGAAAAGAGTCAGGAAAAAGTCAGCAGAAACTCAGGAAAAAGTCAGGAAAAGAGTCAGGAAAAAGTCAACAAAAAGTCAGGGAAAAGGTTGGGAAAAAGTCAGGAAAAGTCAACAAAAAGTCAGAAAGAAGTCAGGCAACTTTCTTTGACTTTTGCTTGACTTAAAAGTCATGTAAAAGTCAGTCAGAAGTCTTCTCATGTCGTCACACCATCACACAAGGTCACATCACACAAAGAAAGCAGAAAACATATTTTTTTTCTAAAAAAAACAGGGCACCCCAACAATACCTCACTGGATTGAACACATCGAGGAAGGGGAGGGGGGATGGTGATGATATATGGCTGCTAAGCAGCCTTCGTATTGTGTTTTGATATGTGCTAAGAAGGGAATCAGTATGAGTTGAGGGAGTGAAGAAACTTACATACATTCTGAATGATCTCCTGGATTTCCTCTTGAGTGGGCTATTCTGTTGAGGGTGCTGTAGATATTGCCTTGATTATTTCTGTAATGAGATTAGTTCCAACTTATCAGGAAATAATGATTGCATGCACCCTTCTTCGTCGCCTGTTTGCTCATTGCCTTGGTGAGGTGGTCGTTGATCCAATCCATAAGCTTGTCCTGCTTAAGTGATTCGAGGTTGAAGATACCCTGAGAAAATTAGCAAACAAATCAGATAAGTGAGGCAAGCGCACACACCTCTGATTCCGAGCTTGCCCCCTCAGAAGCGGTTTTGAGCTGGGTATGCTCCCTCCCTGACAACAGTGATTGCCACGAAGGCACAATCTGGGCACCCTCATACATGGGGAAGCTGGCCTCACCGCCTGTCAGTGAGGGTGGCGAGGGGTTGCTTGTCAGTGTGGACAGCTTGTCCTGTTTTGACCACGCTGGGGTGGGCTTGACACATAGGGCACTCTCGGTCTTGGGAGGAGCAGGCTCCACTGGTGAGTCCTAGTGAGAGGGTGGTGAATGTTGCGCAATAAAAACGAGGAAAACTAACTGAGGTGCCAGACTTGACAATTGAGAGGAATGCGGGTTTGGGGGAAGGAGGACCTGCATCTATGACACATTAAATATAATTGAATAGAAGAAATAATAACTATGCACCAGGAGAAGTTGAAGATCGGGCATCCACACAACCCTTTGGCCGCTTCTCTTTTTGTGGTACTGGGCTCGGATCATACCTGTGCTTGGATTTAGAACCAGACACGCTCAAAGGTGCCAAATTGACTTCTTGCAATTTGGAAGGTGTGCACAATTGAGCTGACTTGGGCACAGCATGATGAGGGGCCTGGCAGGATGTGTGAGAAGCAGAAGTGGCGCTCACAGAGCAGGAAATGGGAGCAGCATGAGAAGATCCAGCTCGAGAAGATGCGGAGGGGACAGTGGAGGGGGGGCCCATATTGGAGGAGTGGACGACACTGGAAGGAGCAACATGGGAAGGAGCAAGGCTGCTGGAAGGAGTTGAGCAATGTGAAGGAGGCGTGTCATTGGGTGGAGGTGCAGAACAGGTGGGAAGGACGTCCAGGGCGGACCTGAGAGTCATGTCAGCCTTCCAAGTGCCAGCACAGAAAGAAGTCAGAGGAGCCATGGATTCGAGCTCGTTCATGACTCGGACCCAGTCGTTGAGGAAGTGATGTTTGAAGAATGATTTTTTGCATGGCTGACCAGCAGAGAGGACACCAAGCGGATCGAGTGGCCCCAAGATGGTTGTTATGTTCTGATTATGCAGTGTCGAGGTATCACATGAGTTGGGACTATCATGTGATTATGACATCATTAGTTCTGAACTATTCTACCACATTCCATACAACAAGTCATAGTGACTCATACTATTACAGGGACTAGTAGTATTAGTGGAGTCATAGCGTCATAAGTGACTCATCCTAGTATTATGACTCAGTAGTAGTGACTCATGTACTTAGTATATAAACTGTACCATTAGTGAACTTAGACCTTATGTCTGAGTTCTTGTATCAATCAGACACTCTACAACGCCTTCTAGGCTAGGAACTGCATAAGTCCAGTCAACTTCCCAGTCTTTCCTATTACAGACTTAGCTCTGTTATCACTGAGACCGTGAGGGTATTAGTCCCATGCTGTCACCATAGGGTCTTACAAACCTTATCAATGACCTGGTTATCCGCATCCGTCTGAAGTCACACACAAGTTGTGGACCCAGTTGATCTGTATCCAGCAGAACAACTTTTGTCACAATACCATAGCTCAAGCTGAGCAGAGCAGTCTGTCTAACTGTAACAATGGTGTGGACAACGATAGTCACAGCCTGGTGAATTGTCTTCCACTCCTCCTCAGAGATGGGCATCCCATTTTTGTGTCGAATCAAATGCTTCATGGAGGGTCGGGACTTGTTTGCATCGAAGGTGGTAACCGAGGGGTCATTCTTGCAGTCAGTGAGGGTCCAGAGGACATTGGGATTAAAGCAGTCTGGACAAACAAACAGATGGGGGTACAGATACATTTCACCTTTATTTGGCCAAAATGAGGGCAACAAGTGGGACTTGAGGGCACCAAGAGAGACCTGCAATGCTGACTCGCTCAGGCACCGAGACAAACACTCCAAGCTGACAGCCATTGAACTGCCAGCAGTCCCAGATGCTGAAAAAAAATATGAGTACTAAATGAATGGGAATATTGTGACTCACCATTTGAAGTCTTCTCCCGGAGGCCCAGCAGTTCTTGAAGGGTGTCCACCATGCATACATATTTCATGAACTCCGCATTGTGGCAGAGCTCATCATGTGTGAGCCAGGCAATTGTGTCGACAGCAAGGCCAGAAGGTGAAGAGATTGACAAAGGCGGGAGGACAGACATAACAGAGTCTGCTTTCTTTGACATGTGAGGCTGGGAGAAGTGGTGGGCATCCTCATATATGTCATTGAAGTCTACTTTGGGGTTGTCTTCAGTGTCAAGAGTGGACATTGAGGAAGAAAAAAAGAGGTGAGATGAAAATGAGACAAGACAAGACAAGACAAGACAAGACAAGACAGAGAGACAAGAAGAGAAGAGACAAGACAAGACAAGACAGAAATGAGACAAGATGAGATGAGAAACGAGACAAGACAAGACGAGAAAGTGAGAGGAAGTAAAGGGAGAAGAAAAGGAAGTGGGGGAGGAAAAGAAAGAACAAGTTGAAAAACTAACCAACTAACCAAGGTGTTGCGCTGTGCTTGACAAATTGTGGCAGAACACTGAGTGCTGGTGCCACGACTCAAGCAACTCAGCTAGATTCTCTTATCTGTGTTCTGATCTACACTACCTTTTGGCACCATCCAGCCTCATCCACATATCCTCTGGCAACAACTATGGCCCCATTCAACAGGTACAGGTGTCCATGCTTCAAGTGCTCCTCTAAGAAGGATCTTTCCAAGAGGACTATCAGGATTCACATCAGGGAGAACTTAATACATCTGAATAATTTGAGAGCTTCTGGGACAGATCTGAGCACCCTGGAGTTTGTGGAGAACTGTCACTATGACCTCACACATCTACTTAGCAGCCTAGCTGAGGATTATCAAGCAACTAGGCCACCTGGATATCCTTATCCAGATGGTGAGTCCTTGCTCATTTATGTTTTTAATCATCTGCTGATCTGCTTTGATCTAGTTGATGCTCCTACTGATCTGCCTTCACTTTCCAGAGGAGTATTCAGAGATAGGGATGCTATGATGGTTGATGATGATTGTAAGTAGTAGTTGGAGAATTTATATCATCATTCTAATATTATTGTAGCAGATGCTGTCACGGATGTGTATATCTTTTTCTGTTTTCTGAGTTGAAGTCCTTATCATTAGATATGATAAGATGGTTAGTCACATGATGTCAACATGTGCATTTGTATTCGTCATCAAGGCACGTGATCCTGGGAAGGACCTGCCTCATCATATATTAGACATGTGTATGTTACGATTGGTTGGAATGTTATAGAAGGTTGTAGAACAATAGGGTAATGTAGATGACATGCTGTATTAGGTTTCAGTCAGCATTGTTCTATTATTAGGACGATGTGTCAGCGCAAGTAAGCACTTATGACACAGTGATCAGTAATCACAATAGAAGTGCTAAATATAGATACACGATGCGTCAGCTTGTAGTCATTCGTACTTACTCAGTAGATTAGTAAGTGACTCATTCCTAGTAGTATATAAGACACCCTGTAGCGTCCTGAGTAGAGCCAACTTGTCATGTTGGTTCTCACTCAGGTTCGCATTCCTTTGTCTTCTTTACCACCAATCTAACTTGTCCTCTTGGTTCTCACTCAGACTATTCCCTTGTGTGACACCGCTGTTATTACCTTGTATAAAGGTATCAAGTTCAGCACGCTCCACAGTGAGTAGTTCGGCGCGTGATCTATCTCCGCGTCAGGCTTGAGTTGTCCTTGACGAGCCCGTTCCATTTTTCAGCTTGCTTGACATAGCCGATAGTCATCCGCTACAGATGCCTCATTTCTCTTTCAGGGGAGAGAGCCTACAGATGGAATGGACTAATCTCAGTCAGATCCTGATGATGACTCTGATGGTGATGATAACCCTATCATGTTTGACATCCCAGAGGAGATCATGGACCCAGTGTATGATCCTGGTTCTGACTCAGACCAAATGAAGGGTTTTGAGAACAATGATGAATCTTTTGAGCCTGATGGCTTTCCTGATGACTCAGCCTGGAATGAGGCTTCAAATGAGCACCACAGTGGTGATGGAAATAGTGGCAATGTGCCAGAAATTATTATTCAACTTCAAAAGCAGCTGCTAAAGGGATACACACTCCCTCCCTGTCCTACTCAGGCCCCAGGGCAGCACACTCTCTCCCAGGCAGAGATATTGTCACTGCAGCACTACCTTGCATGGACAGAGTCACATGGCGCTGTCAAGGCATATAATGCTCATGCACAGGTACTTGCAGAGGCTACACAGGAGGAGATCCTCAACCTTTATAAAGTCAGAAAGCTGGCCTTGAAACTTACAGGGTTAAAGCCATGCTTTGTTGACATGTGCCCTAGAAGCTGCATGGCTTTTACTGGAGACTCTCATTCCCAGTCCACATGCTCATACAGTCATAATGGCAAAGACTGCAATGAACTGCATTACAAACCAAACCATGGCTCCTCCAGAGTTGGACCAAAAGCAAGGGGAACTAGCCCATTACACCAATTATTCAGGCATACTATGCCAATGCAGAGACATCTCATGAGATGTGCCATTGAGATCATTGCTTAAAGCAGACACTGGAAGCACTTGCAAAGGGTGCAGGTGTGAAGAAGTCAGAGTTTGCCAACTCTGATAATCATCTTCGCCATTATCAGAAATTGGGGCTATTTGATGATGAAAGGGACACAGCAATATCAATCTCTTCAGATGGTGCTCAGCTCACCATGAAAAAACAATCCAACATGTGGCTCTTAATTGTAGTTCTTCTCAATCTCCCACCAGAGATTTGCTATAAGGCAAAAAATGTCACCTTTCCACTTGCAATCCCAGGGCTATTAGCACCTGGGAATGTTGAGTCCTTGATATATCCACTCTTTGAGGAGTTGGCACAAGCAAGTGTAGGGATGTGGACATGGGATGCTGTTGATTCATCTTACTATGTTCTGAGAGCATATCTGTGTGGTGTGAAAAGGGACATGCTTGGACCTGCCAAGTTGAGTGGAATGGCAGGACATTCAGCCCTTTATGGTGATCGCTTCAGTCTGGTACAAGGGGCCCACCCTGCTAGGCAGAGAGGTGCCAAGGCCCAATACTACCCAATCTCTCCACCTCAGAAAGAGGCATTTAATCCAAAGTGTGCCATTGTTGATTTAAACAACTTGCCATTGCAAGGGCAAAGGCATTATTGGAGGACCATTGAAAAGCTTCAGACTGCAGCTACAAAAACAGAGCTCCAAAAAATTGTGCAGAAGACAGGAATCTCACATCTTACAATGTGTGCAGCCAGTCCTGCATTTTTCCACCCATCATTCTTTCCCCTAGATCCATTTCACTTATTCTATGAAAACTGCATGGTGCACATCTGGGATTTGTGGGTGATACACAGTTCTGATGATGAGCAGATACATATGCATGCAGAAATGGCTTCACAGCTTGGTGAAGAGATTGAAAGGGCAATGTCTACCCTCCCTCCACCTTTTAGTGGGCATGTTAGAAACCCATATAAAAAGCACCACAGCCAGTACAAAATTTATGAATGGATGGCTTTGCTTCATTGGTATATAATACCAATTGCATGGGAGCTAGGATTTGATAGAGATGTGCTGGAGAACTTTGCACAATTTGTGAACATCATTGAAGTGGCAATGTCCCACTCACCAAAGTCTGATGGTGACTTGGTTTCCTTATATAACCTAGTCAAGTCCTTCCTCCAGGGATTTGAAAGGCTTTATGTTCAGAATGACCCAGCAAAGGTTTCAAGGTGCAGGCTGTGTATCTGGCAATTGATTCATGTTCCAACTCATATTGCATGGAATGGTTCAATCAGATTTGGGTCTCAGGCTACAGTTGAGCGGGCCATTGGAGAGATTGGTCATAAAGTTAGATCCAAAAAGGCCCCATTCGCCAATATTGCCACATTGCTGTTTGAAAGGGCAAACAACAAGGTGTTGACCCTGAATTATCCTTTCTTAAAAATTCCCCCAAGTGAGAAAAAGCCAAGAGCACATTTGTATCAGTCACTTCCAATTAAAAAAGGAGAGCTGGAAGGTCCCTCACAATATTATAATCACCTTGCTGCAATTTGTGATTATCTTGAAGTTCCTTTAGATATGGATCTTCACACTCAGAGATGGGGGAAGTGTATGATTCCAGGAGGTATCACATTGAGAAGCAGAATGTCTGAGGAGGCAGGACAAGCTTCAAGATCATCCAGATAGTTTGAAGCTGAGGAGGAAGAGGACCTCATCTTTGGAGAGGCCATTGCATTTTACTTTCTACCAGATTATGACTGCAACTTAGTGGTCTATAATGGCTTGGTGAACATATGCAATGTGCTGGGGAGGTGGGCTGGAGAATAGTCTGAAGAGTGTATGGTTTTGAAGACAACCAGTCTCACAAAACTGGTTGGAATTTGGGGATATAGGTCAAGGGTTCATGTATTGAGAAGACATGCTGGATTAGATATGCTTCATGCTGAGGAGTATGGAACTGAAGAGCAAATAGAGGAGTATAGTAGGAAGGCTAGCCATCAGCACACTGTAATATAAGAATATATTGAAGCAGAACAAAGAGTGTAGCAACAACTTTGAATGATTTTCAAGATGTAATTCTGCCAAATGCTAGTTATGTATTCATCTGTAAGAAGCATGGGCACCTAACTGCATCTAAACTGCAAATGGACCTAAATGGATCTAAGCAGTTGGTAAGAACCTCCCAGTTTTACAGATGCTTATCAGTGTATGTGTTGACAGTGCAACAAGATACCCCACTCCCTACAAAAAAAGAATAAGAATAAATGTTTAGTTAATGAACTTGCAACAGAAATCCAAACACACTTGCCCTTGTGCCACACTTTTGTCGTATGTCCTGGAGAATGGTGTGGCTGAGTGATGCAACTTATAGGTCCATCCTCCAATGCAAGATCATTTGATGAGGACAATATGTATGGTTCTGATTCCAACATTGAAACCATCAGCTTGAGGCCATTCAGGGCACAGCCAGCACCAAATGCTGGTGACTCTCTGGTATGTCTCAAGAATATCTGACACACATAGCAGCTGACAGGTGAATCAGCATGATGATGTGGTTGCACAGATGGATAGGCTGAATATCAATATGGAGAAGGGAACTGCCATGCTCAGTGCATTATGTGAAGCTGCAGGATTGGATGTTTCATCCATCTTGAGCAATGTCCCTGCACATGTGTCTGGTGCATCATCTCCACAAAATCAGGTGGCAGCTCCATTGCCTTCAGGGAATCACACACCCATGTTGAATAATGTTATCATTTATCACATGTGTATCGTTTTTGTGTTTACTTTAGTACTTTTATACATGTATTTCTGCATGTATTATGCACTTATGCTAATTGCGGTGCGGCCGCTCCCTGTGACTATATAAGCACTTCATGATCTCCCATTGTATGCAATACATTATAGGCTTACGTTCCAATATGCCACAAAAGACCCACTTCACATATCGACTGAACAAGGCTGCAGATATCACTGGACCTACACCCTGAGGCAGGGGGGCCACCCACACATCAGAGAAGATTCCTCTGGGTAATGCTGCAAAGAGGGGTAAATCTTCAAAGGCATCATAGCCACACAGTAACATGCCTAAGGATGGAGGACCTACCGTTCCCTCGAGTGAAACAGCAGAAACATATCCACTGCGATTGATTGATCCTGAGGACAATGCTGAAGACATTGACAATGGGGAAAATACCAGCCAACCATCCAATGTGAGTTTGATGCTGACTATCCACTTTTCTTTCTTAATGGCATGAAAGACACCAATGGGACAATGGCTCCAGATGAGGGCTCAATACCTCCACCTTTTATTGGAGAATGAAGCGCTGACTAGGACCCCTTCATGTTCCATATGCGACACTGCCATGGATGTCAAGTGTTTAGACTGTCTTGGAGCAAACTACTTTTGCAGGATCTGTTGCATCAAATCACACAAATGCACACCCTTTCATCGGCTGGCCTGCTGGACTGGGACACACTTTTCCCCAATATCATTGCATTCATTAGGATTTGTTGTATTTCTTGGGCATCATGGCGATCCATGCCCACTCACTGTGGAGGCTTGTCTTCTGCTTTTCTTTGGTGATTGTATTCTGACGCATTCCATTCAGGGCATACAAGCATCTCAAGCAGTGCATCTCATGATACACACTACTAGGTGCACACATTTGTCTTCTGTCAAACCAGTCATTGAAGAGCAGGCTTCTCAGCCAGAGCAGCTGCATGATGACCAACCATCTGGGGGAGACTCAGGTAATATGCAAGGATTCTCAACAACCTTGTTTGAGCCATTGCTCGACCATTTCACAAAGAGCTCACACCGTACATGCACCGCAAAGTCAGGCAATCCACTCTTGACTGCAGTCCACCAATCTGGTATCTTTGCTCTGGAGGTTCTTTACTGCATTTGCCCCAATGCAGTGGAGACACATGAACAATTGTTCAACACTGGGTTGTTCCCTTCAAGCTTCAAGCAGATTGAAACTGTGTTCACCTTTACTGTGCTGGATGACTTCTTGGCAGACAATCTAGAATGCAAGACCACCACACAGCAATACTATTTGAAGCTTCAGAGCATCACAAATCGGATGTTCCCTGACAGTGTCCCAGTATGTTATCTATGTTCATATGTATCATTCCATGCACTTACAGGTCCACCCAGAATTTATACAAGCAACTTCTGCAAGCATCATGTCAATGGTGTGACATTAGGAATAGAATGCACAGTGGGTTTGGGCATGAGGGCGGCCCCTCTGAAGATGGATCCATGGCAATCTTCTGCCCAGCGTGCCCACAACCAGGCATAAATCTCCCTGATGATTGGAGGACCAGATACACCCCATATGGTATTCTATGATCATAACATTTCTGCTATTAACTCATTGACAGTACACAACTTATCTGTATATTCATAATGGATGGCAATTTCTCTGCAGAGCACATGAAATGCAGATCAGGGGAACAGGACACTCTGCTTTTGTCTGGAATGGCCTTCATGACTAGTCTGGATCCATACATAAAGCACTTGAACAGTGGAAAGGAAATTACTCAAGTATGTACAGATTCATTCATCATTCATTATGTCTTGCTCACCATCACAAAGGTTAGCACATGCAATACCTACAAGGCCATCAAACTTGCAAACTCAAGTCGGCCACACACCAGTAGTTTGCAATTTTTGTTTTTTGAGGTTTTTTGGCCCAAAAACACCCAAAAACCACCCAAAAATGGAAAAAAACCATTAAAACAAGGGAACTTCAGAACCCATGTCGGTTTCCATGGAAACTTTTTCAAGCTCAGTGCAGGAAAATGGCTGAAACAAAACGGGAAAACCCAGGAAAACCTGAAAGAACCTAAAACAAAATTTATGTTTTACTGATGCACTTGGATGTAGTGATGGTAAGGTTCAGTTCCGAACTGTGGTCTGAACCTGAACCTAACTGAACTGAACACTAATTTATGGTTCGGGTTCGGGTGTTAACCCAAACTGAACTGACAGTTCCATTTGGGGTTCGGGCAATTCCCAAATCCTTCAAACACTGTTACGGTTAGACAAACTGCTCTGCTCTGCTTGAGCTGAGGTACTGTGACGAAAGTTGTTCTGTTGAATTCGGATCAACTGGGTCCGCAACTTGTTGGTGAGTTCTGACAGATGCAGATAACCAGGTCGCTGATAAGGTTTGTAAGACCCTATGATGACGGCGTGGGGCTGAATACCCTCACAGACTTGGTGATAACAGAGCTAAGTCTGTGATAGGAAAGACTGGGGAAGTCGACTGGACTTATGCAGTTCCTAGCCTAGAAGGCATCATAGAGTGTCTGATTGATACAAGAACTCAGACCTAAGGTCTAAGTTCGCTAATGGTACAGTTTATATACTAAGTACATGAGTCACTACTACTGAGTCATAATACTAGGATGAGTCACCTATGACGCTATGACTCTGCTAATACTAATAGTCCCTGTAATAGTATGAGTCACTATGACTCGTCGTATGGAATGAGGTAGAATCGTCTGGAACTAATGATGTCATAACCACATGATAGTCCCAACTCATGTGATATGTCGACGCTGCGTAATCCGAAAATAACAATACTCCCTTTTCAGGTGGAATGCCCACGTTCCATATCCTGCAGGAGTTCACTAACCTTTCCCCTTGCTTCTGCAATGTTTCATCCATTAGCCTCTGCCATCCTCTCAAGCGTGTTAGCTTGTTCAAGTCGCCTTACACACTGATCCTTCTCCATCTGAGTCAGTCCTAGATGCTCCTCCAACTGTTGGAGGTCATAAAGAAGGTTCGAGATCCTAGCATCCAGCCCCCTGTACCTTCGTACCTCTGCCTTGATAGTTTGATCCTTGAGGGCATGAAAACCTAGATCAACTTCATCGCGATACGGGTAGCGATGACTGAGGAACCAAAGATCTGCCTTTGAGTATCAAGGACGATGGTATAAGTCGAAGTATGGTTCTGCATACAGATAGTCGGAATAGGGAGTAGGGCTTCCGGCACAATACCCACAGACTCGAGGGTTATCAGTGTATTTGACCTTCGTAAATTTGGCTGGCCAGAGACGACCATCAGGTCCCTTGATATGCATCGGCACATACTGGTTGCCTAGATTGTATTGGTAACCCTCAGGGGGTGGGTCCACGCTTCTTGAACCGGTCCAACATCTTCCTTGTCAACCTCTGTCCTCCCATTGGTATCTGTGTCAGTAAGTTGATTTCCTCCTTGAACCTCTGCTCTGGGGTCAGCCTGAATCGGCATGGCTTCTTGACCGTACAAGTTGGATCCAGTGACTTGAGATCCTTCGCGTAACCTCTGTGTTTGATTAAGTATGGCCCCCAGATAGTCAAGCTGTGGAGGGATTGGTAGTGGGAACCGGAGCATGTGGAGGAGGGGATGGAAGTGGGGTCAGTGGTGATAATGTTTGTCAGGGAGGAGGGTTCTGTGTCAACAAGTTCTTCAAGGAGTTGGATATGAGGGGTGCTTCCTGCTCTCCCAATGAGTGTTTGCAGGATGGAAAACTCCATGTATCTTGGAGCAGTGGGATTGACAAGCTCGGGTGTACTGGACGTGGAGCGAGTAGGGGATTCAGTGGGGGTGTGCCAGCTAGAGGGTTTGTAACAGTTGATAGCGTGCCAAGCTTCATACCATCCACTTGCTGGATGATTGTTGGGGGGTGAGTACTTAGGTCTAGCATAGCTAATTGTTGTCTGGGGTAATGGACTTGGGACTCCAGCCTCAGGGAGGGGACTTGTGCACTGAGCATAAGGTAGGGCAGCACAGAGAGCATCTTGGGACATTGAATTTGTTACTGTATATCCAAGAATGTAATGTGGGGGTTGATTCTATTGCTGTGCTGCGAGTCGTCCTTATATGTGTGATTGCTCGAGGATTTTGCTTCTTAAAGTCCTCTAGGGCTTCATCAGCATGCATGTCATCCCAATTTACCCATTCATTGTCCGAGTCTGGGTATCCTTTCCATTTGACTAAGTATTGTACCTTACGCCCTCTTCCATGACGTCTTGATGACAATACTTGCTCCACTTCATATTCCTCCTCTTCGTTGATAAGATCAGGTGGTGGCCTCGTGTAGTTAGGACCGTGGAAGTCCATTTCAATATAAGGAGTTAGAAGGTCGACATGAAACACATTGTGGATTTTCCATGTCAGGGGTAATGTCAGTTGATAGGTAATGGGTGATAAGACTTTCTTTATGGGGAAAGGTCCGTGGCATTTTGGCACTAACTTGGCTGTTGGTTGTTCTGTCTGAAGATTGCGCCCTTCTAGCCACACCTTATCTCCTATCTTGAAAGTCCGTCCTAGGTACTTGGAATGTGCCCATCATTTTTGAGCAATAAGGATTGCCTCCCATACTTGTTGCCTTGCTCAAGTCCATTCTTCAATCCGCATTTTGACTCCTGGTAATGAGTTAGGAAATGGAGTAACATTAGCTCTTGGGTGGTATCCCATAAGTACTTGGAAAGGGGATTGCTTCGTAGTTTCATTACGCCATGAGTTATGAGCAAATTCTGTGAAAGGTAGGCGTTTACACCAGTTGTCTTGATCGAAGTTAGTCCATGGTCGTAGCCACTGTTCTAGCCACTGATTGGATCTTTCTGACTGCCCATCTGTTCGAGGGTGGTAAGCTGTAGATCCATTGACTTTAATCCCCATTCGTTTGCAAAGGGTTTGCATAAATCTAGAAATGAAGCGGGGATCTCTGTTGCAAATGACTTTAGAGGGTAGTCCATATCGCACAAAGACGTTCCTGAGATAAAGATCAGCTACTCCATCTGCATCGATCGTTTCATTGCAGGGAATAAAGATAGCTGCTTTAGAGCAATCATGATCTGTTATGGTTAGAATGGAATCATAGCCTTCTGATTTTGGAAGTTTGACAATGAAATCCATCGCGACTGTCTGGAAAGGAAGTGCATCTAGTTCCAGTGTAATAGAGTTTAAGGGTGCCTTCCTTGCTTGGGTGTTCACTTTATGTCTTTGGCATTCGGCCCATCCCTTGATGTAATTGTGTACATCTTTTGCTAATGTGGCCACCAGTAGTACCTTGTGACCAATTGCGTTGTTCGTGAAATTCCAGGGTGTCCATAAGCGGGTAGGTCGTGATGATCATGAATGATCTGACACTTTATGTCTTTTCCTAAGGTGATTACTTGTCCTGTGCCTTTCCACCACTGCCCATTAACCTTTTTGAGGTTATGTGGATTTACCCATGGTCTCAGGGTATCGAGGTTCTGATCATATGTCAGGGGTGTGGTAAGGGTGGTTAAGGCGTGTGCAAAGAGATGATCTGGTAATACTGTGATGTTTTCATTGTCTCGTTCTCCTTGATTGTAATCTGGGCGTCTAGATAGCATATCTGCATGGCTATTAGTGTTCCCTGGGATATGGTGAAGTTTGATATCATATTCAGATAGTTCTAGAACTTATCTGGCAATTCTTTGGCTAATCTTCTGGGGTTGTCGCCAATATAACAGGTTAGCATGATTGGTGTATACAATGACCTTGTGAGGTGATCCTGCCAGATAAGCTTGCCAGTTCCTTAGTCCTTTTACAACTGCCAAGAGTTCTAGATCCCAGATATCATAGTTTTGTTCTGCTTCGGTTAAGGTTGTGGAGTAGAAGGCTATGGTATGTTTCTTCCCATTGTCTCCTTTTTGCAATAGTACTGCCCCTAATGCGAATCCAGACGTGTCCACTTCGAGTTTGAAAGGTTTGGTAAGGTTTGGTTGGGTAAGAACTGGTTCTGATGTTATCCTTTGACGAAGGGTATCAAAAGCTTCTTGACATTTTGGGGTCCAGTTCCATGGGATATCTTTTCTTGTGAGTTCATTCAAAGGCTTTGCAATGTGTGAAAATTGATGAATAAAGGGTCTGTAAAAATTGCAGAAGCCAAGAAAAGATTGGACCTGTTTCACTGTTGTGGGAGTCGGCCAAGATTCTACCCCTGCAACTTTAGCCGGGTCCATGTGAGTTACTCCCTTTTCAAGGATTAGCCCCAGATAATCAACTCGTGGTGATTCCCACACACATTTCTCTGGCTTTAGGTAAAGGTCTAGTTCTTCCAATCGATCCAAGATTGCATGTACTGCTTCTCGATGATCCTGGAGTTTGGCTGTTGTTGCAATTAGAATATCGTCCATATAGATAATGATTTCAGTGCCCTTTAGCCTAAATTGCTCTGTTATTGTAACGGTTCACTAACCATTTGTCTGACTTGTCCGACTTGGGGTGACTTGCAACACGTGACTGGGCTTCTTGGACACTAGTCTGGCTAACACTAGGTCCCCTTAGAGTGAAAAGGGCATGACAGCACCTCCACTAAGTTGATGATGAGAGAATAGAGATGGAAGAGAAAGAAGAAGAGAAAGATGACAACGAAGAGAGGCAGACTTAGGGAAGATGGAAACAAGATAGCGAATTGAAGAAGATCAGGATAGGGATCCCTGGTCTTTACTAGTCGACTTATATACACGTGAGACTCGCTTTAAAGCGGAGTCTGAACTATGCTATGAGTCACGAACCCTAGTACAGCTATCCTAGGAATGAGTCATGTCCATCTGCATGTGATACTTGAGACAATAGAATGCTTGACAGCATGTGAGTCAGTGCTACAATGATAACCCGGCCTCTGTCCATGACTAATGTAAGCTGACGATTGTAGTCATAACCAATGTGTCAGTCCACTTCTGAGGCAGTCTGTGACATTATCCCCTTTTCAGGGTAAACGCCCACGTTCTACCGACCATGGCGTGAGAGGATGGATCCTCTGATCCCTCCACACCTCTTTGTTTACTCACTCCCATACTCGTGTGTCCTGTAGTTGATCCCAATTAGCTCGCTGGTCCATCTGCCCTGCGAACAACTGGTCCTCAATGCATCTAATCTGCTCCTGCAGGGACGCGGTAATGCGACCAGCACTCTGCTGGGCCATTTATTTATTGATTTTAGGCTTTCCTGCAGCTTCTTGCACAAGTGCCAATTGCTTTGGCTCATTTCCCATGCTTCAGTTCGCGTTCTCACACCCTTGGCTTGCCTTCCTGCACTGTCTCGCACTTTTAGCGTCGCTTTCCTGCACTTTGGCCGCGCTTTCTCGCACTTTGGCCTCGCTTTCCCACGCTTTGGCCGCTTTTCGGCATTCGAGCCTTATTGCAGCTTTGGCTATTCAAGAACAATGGCTGCATTCAACTGGAACAAGTGCGAAGCATGTCAAACCTTCTAGAGTAAGGCCAACCAGTATCGACACTTTGAGGTGATGCACGGCCTCGCTAAGCATTGGGAGCAGATTGGCTGAGGCGAGGCAAATGCAAGCCTTCGAGAGGCTTCTATACACCTTCGGCTTTATGTATATAAGGAGCGCCAGCGCTTGCAGTTCAGTAGTGGACTAGCAGGGCACACTAGCTTAGTCTCGTTTTTGTACCTTCCTTATTAGGAAATAGTTTCCCCTTCGCTCTCCCCTTCGCTTCATAGCTCAGAGGTCTTTTGACCCTGAGTTGCCATTGATTAATCCATTTTGTGTTCACTGCTTCACGTCCACCTCGCCATTTCGCTCGCCTCTACCTCGGCACCTTTGCGCACCTTTCGCTACCTCACACATAGGCGAAGGCATAAAAGGCAAAGACGCTTACCGAGTTTCATCGCGTGCCGAGGCCTGCGCGATAGTCAGCTTCGCTTCACACCTCCCTTGAACCTGAGACCTGGGTTGGGTTGTTTTGGGTTGTTTTCCCAAGCGTATAGGCAACCTAGCTTGTCAGCGGCCTTTACCTTCAGCCCTCTATACCGTCTCACCTCTGCTTTCAACGACCTGTCCCCGATCCTGTCCAATGCTTCGTCGACTACTGCTTGGTAGCAGTAATCATCCCCAATGATGCGGATTCGCTCAGCAGTTAGCTCCTGTGCTGGCATCTCAGTGTCGTTAATGGGGGTGGCATGAATCTCACCGCGGTAAACAGGTCCTTGCATATTCATGTGGGCTTCGGCGAAGGGGTTGGGGACTTCAAGGTGTACTTTGATATACCGTGTGGGAGTTTCGACTCCTTGCTCTGAGAGGATGTTGAAGGGGACATAAGCAGCCCCTCGGTTGTATCATAGCCCTGCGATGGTGGTGATAAGGGTTGGACTTCTGTGCACAGAGGCATGCGCGCTGTGCGCCGGTGAGGGTTTGGTCAACGCTGCTGTAGAGTGACAGGTCGGTCGTTTCTTGTTTGACCGCGCCCATGACGTCCTCAACCGTGTACACCCACCCCTTGGGCAGCGTGTTCTTCAACGGGGTAGGGAGGCAGAACTGTAGTGGGATTTTGACTACCTTGTCCGAGGGCAGTGGCAAGTCGACCTGCCAACACCTTGGCTTCTTCACGGTTGAGGCTAAGTGTCGCCACGCAGACAGGGCGAACGGGTTCGGGGATGGGGAGAGGGATGATGGGCTTGGGGACGGGGACTGGTGGGTTATGTTCATGGCAGTATTCTCTGGGTTCTCTGCATTGTGGACAAGGTGTGAGATCAGCGTGGGAGGAGTCGATGGAATGTGACCAATGTCTATGCACCGTCAGTTCTTCAGGTCCCACTTCTTCCTGGCGAGGAGCAACTGCTCTTGATGCCATGCGAGAGCTGTCTTCATACCTAACGACATTTTGTTTGGGTACGGAAACTTGATAGAGACCGTCTTCTGCGGCGTCGTTGGTGGTGGGGACTGGTGAGAGAGGGGCAGGGGTGTGGATTGACATAGCTCTGAAAGCCCGAGTGACTTCGGCAGCCTTGTCGGATAAGGAGTGAGGTCTAGGACTAAACACAGCGGCTTCGGCTCTGAGTGCCGCTGTGATGGCTGTGGTACGGGAGTTGGCAGCATCGATGAGTAGGTTGTGGATGTGTTGGACAACTGGGCCCTCATCCCCAGAGGCCGAGTCAACGTACGCTCCAGAAGTAGGTTCATCAGCAAGGTCTGAGCATCCATTGGATGACATATAGCGATGAGTGTGTTGTAGGAGGAGGTGAGAAGGGGTAGAAGTTGAGAGGTGGTGAGACTTAGCGGATGAGAGATGCCTTATATGTGTTTCTTTGGCGGGGTTTGAAGCTTTGAACTCCCACACCTTATCATCCACAAACACATCATCCCTATCAACCCACATGTTGTCCAAGTCAGGGTAGCCTTCCCATTTGACCAAATATTGAAGACATTGTCTTCTGCCAAACTTCTGAGAGTCTAGAATTTTCTCCATGGAGTATTCTTCTTCCCTTTCCACAAGTTCAGGTACTGGGCGCTGATAATTTGGGCCATGTGTTATTGTTTCTCGGTATGGTGTGAGAAGATCGATGTGGAACATGGGGTGAATGCTCCACTGCGTGGGAAGGGCCAATTGATAACTGACCGGCAATAATACCTTGATTACTTTGAATGGTCCATGTCTTCTGGGTGCAAGCTTGGCGGTCGGCTGATTGATACGGAGATTCTTGCCCTCTAACCATACTTGGTCTCCTTCCTTGTATTTGGGCATATCACAGTGTCTAACCCATGACTGTTGTGCCTTGATCATTAATTGTTGCGCCATTTCCCGTGCCTGTTTCAGTTGCTCAAGGCGCAATGTGACCTGTGGAAGCGGGGATGGCATCGAGATCCAATCAGCGCACGGATTATAGCCCATCAAAAGGAAGAATGGAGACTTCCGCATGGTGTCACTGGGCCAGTTATTATGAGCGAATTGTGCAATAGGAAGATAAGGGGCCCAGTGTCTGATGGTAGTCGGAAATGAATCAGATGGTGGTCTCGACCCATTGATTTGAGCATTCTGATTGTCCGTTGGTCCGTGGGTGATACACCATGGAGGGATTACGTTCTATCCCTGTGATACGGCATACTTCTTGCATGAATTTTGACACAAATCGTGGGTCTTGATCGCTGATAACCTTCCGAGGTAGTCCAAAATGAGCGGACACATGTTGTATGTACAGTGCTGCTGTGCCTTCTGCATTGATTTCTTCCCAGCATGGTATGAAAATGGAGGCCTTCGTGCAGTCATGATCGGTGATGGTAAGAATGGAGTCGTATCCCTGCAACTCAGGAAGTTTAGTGATGAAATCTAAAGCTATAGTTTTGAAAGGCATAGCTTCAGGTTTTGGATAAATGGGTCTGAGTGGTGCCTTGGTGGGACGGTTGATGACTTTGTGGTGTTGGCAATCAGCGCATCCTTGGACGTAATCAGTTATGTCCTTGCACATCTGCAGCCACCAGTAGTTGCATTCAACCAGTTGTACCATTTTGCTAATCCCTGGGTGCCCATGCACTGGTGGATCGTGGTGTACTTTAATGATGTTGCGCTTGCCCTCTAGTTCCTCAGTAACAACTACTTGTCCTTCCTTGTACCACAGGCCATTGAGGCATTTGAGTTGATGGGGATCAATCCAAGGTTTGAGACGTTCTTCATCTTGACGGTGTTGTTGTGTCATAGTCGCAATTGTTCTTGCAAAGAGGCAGTCTGGAAGTACCACCACATTGGTGTTGTCTTCAGTTCCTTGATCATAATCTGGTCTCCTCAAGAGTGTGTCCGCGTGCCCATTGGCTGTTCCTTTGATGTGGTGGATTTCAATGTTGTACTCTGATAAACAAAGTACTTCCATTGCTACCTGTCTACTAATCTTGTGTGGCTCTTTCCAGTAAAGGAGGTTTTGGTGATCTGAGTATACAATGATTTTGTGCGGTGACCCTGCTAGGAATGACCTCCAGTTATCCAGCGACATTACCACTGCTAATAGTTCTAGATCAGCCACATCATAGTTTTGTTGTGCTTCATTAAGCGTCTTTGAAAAGTATGCAATTGGGTGTCGTTTGCCATCTTCCTTCTTTTGTAGTAGTACTGGTTCGCTGGTTACTCTATTTCTGAGTTCATCAAACACCTTTTGGTGTCATTCGGTCCAAATCCATTCAGTGTCTTTGCGTGTAAGTTCATTGAGTGGCCTTGCAATGTGTGTGAAACCTCGAATAAAGGGCCGATAAAAATTGCAAAAGCCCAAAAAAGATCTGATGTCCTTACCTTTAGAGGGTGTAGGCCAGTTTTTAATGCCTGCAATTTTTATGGGGTCCATGCGCGTTATCCCCTTTTCAAGGATTACCCCCAGGTAATCCATTTGTGGGGCATGGAATGTGCACTTTTCAGGCTTGAAATATAGATCTAGACGTTCTGCAACTTTGAAGACTGCTGATACAGCTTGAATGTGGTCTTCCAGCATCGTAGTTGTTGCAATTGCGATATCGTCCATGTAAATATGAATGGCCATTCCCCTAGCATTCCAATAGTCAATAATGTCCCGGTATTCATAGTTCATCATATTTTGGAACGTAGCTGGTGAGTTTTTCAACCCAAAGAACATAGCTAAAGGTTTGAATAGGCCGTATTTGGTCTTGAATGCAGCCTTGTGCTCGTCTCCTTCTTTGATTTGGATGTTATTGTAACCATCTCGTACGTCTAGCTTGGTGAAAATACGGGCTCCACTGAGATCTGTGAGTAGTCCCATAATAAGTGGTAGTGGATATTGAATGCTGATGGTAATGTCATTGATACGTCGGTAGTCCTGCACTGGTCGTAGTTTACCATCCTTCTTTTGGATAAAGAAAAATGGTGAAGCGTAAGGTGAAATAGAAGGTCTGATGTATCCCTTAGCTTCTTGTTCCCTTAGGAATTTGAGTAATGCTTGTCTTCATCCTGTGTCATTGGGTACACTTTACACGGTAATGCGTCTGGCGCGTTTGGCTTGAAGTCAATGGCATGGTCCCAGGGCCATGAGGGTGGGAATCTTGCAGATTCTTCATCGCTGAACAATTTACTGAATCGTTCATAGACTTTTGGGACTACTGCCGCAACTTGGTTTTGACCTGCTTGTACAGCCAACTCTGTGGCTACTCCTCGAATGGTAGATTGGGTTTCCAGTGTTCGAACAATTGACTGTTTTTCTTCTTCTGTTAATGTAGCGGTGATAATAGGTCGTTGTCGGATGATATGGGGGTTAATGGATGAGATTACAACCGGTAGTGCTTGTTCGTCAATAACCGCACTTTGCCAATTGAATCTGGGTTCAAATGATGCCAGCCACGGGTATCCTAAGAGGATGTCTTCACTTCTGATGTCGGTAATGAGGAATCGCATCTCCTTATGAATTCCTTTAGTGTATACATCTAAATCAAGGTAATGAGTGATCTTCCCTGATTTATTTGTGGTGTTGTCAATGTTGTAAATTTTCTTGGGTGTCGGGAGTTCTTGCAACCCCAACCCCATTTTGTTGGCGAACATAGCATTCATGAAGTTGTCAGTTGCTCCAGAATCTACCAGAGCTCATTTGTCGGCCATAAAGTAACTTGTGCGAATCGATACTGGAATGTGCATAGATCGATAGCGGGTAATGTACACAGAGTTACAACGAAGAGTCCTCACCCAGGCCATCGGGTTCAGACATTTTGAAAATCCTCCCTCTTCCACAATTGTTGCATGACGAGGTCTTTAACCTCATCTTCTTCTTCCACTACTCCACTCAGCCAATCTTGAGCTTTCTGTTGTGGGGTACGAGTTTCCACGACACTGCGGTCATCGACTATGCTTCGAGCGGCATAGAACCCGTCTTCTTCGGTGTTCCCCTGCCTAGTTCTCGAAGGACCCTGTCCTTGTTGGTAATAGGGGTTTCTCTTGAGTGGCTGTCGACAATCTCTTTTAAAGTGACCTGGTTTATTGCAATTGAAACAAGTGAGAACTTTCCTTGTCCCATCTTGTTATACGGGTCCTCTGGGTATCCCTCCTTCCTGACTTCCTCCGACTCTTTGTTGGTATCGATTTCCTCTTGGAAGGAAGTCTTCATTTTGAGCTACTCGCCCTCAAATTTGATCGGGCATAGTATCCATAGCATTGGGATCCTGCATTTGTGGGAAGTTAGGCCCTCCCCACCTTCTGTTGGTGTTGTTGTTATTGGTGCCCTTCCAGTTGCTGAACCCTGGGGTCGCCGCTGGTTTAGACCTAAACCACTCGAGTCTACTCTTCATGTGGATGAACATCTTCTGTTGTTGGATTGCAGCCTCATGCCATCCTTCATAGTTCCTAGGTTGGATATTTTTGAAGATAAATTCATACATGGCATGTGGTAATGCGTCTGTGAAGATACGCAACACCAGCAGCTGATTGACGTCATAATTTGCATGGTGTACCAATGTTTCGAATTTTGTAATGAGACCATCCAAGTCTCCCTGTTGCATTCGGAGCCCTCTTCCTAACTCTGCTTGGGCCTTTTCTTGCTCTAGTACATCCGCGTATTGTCTGTTAAAGGCCCCGATCACGCCGTTCCAGAGACGTTTGTCGGTGGTGGCCCATCCTTGGGTCGTGACTTGTACGCACAGCCATGCGTTTACTCCTTTTACCCATTCATTAACAAGTGCTCCTTGAATGTAAGTGAGGAAGAACATAGCTCGTTGATATGGGTTATGCATAAGCGTAAGCATATTTGTAATGTTGACTCCTTCATATAGTTGCCATTGAGTGATGAATTGCTCTGCCTTCGACCTGTCCCCTGTGAATATAACAGGGGGGTTACTGACTAGTTTATCTCCGTGGTGTCCACCTGGCTGTGGTGCTTGTGGCATAGGAAATGGGGGTCCTCCTGGCAATTGGCTGCCACCAGGTGGTCCTCCTCCTCCTGGTGGTCCTCCGCCGAATGGTCCTCCCCCTGGTCCTTGCCCTGGTGGTCCACCACATGGCCATCCGAATGGTATTCTTGGTGAACTTCTATGTCCTCTGTCTGAAGGGGGATTGGCTTGATCTGGTCCAATGGCCCTATGTAATGCTATTTCATCTGGGTGCATGGGCATTTCCATATGCCCTGTGTGTGGGTTAATCGTTCCTGTGATTGGTTCCATGGTCATCGTGCGACTCATGACTGGTTCTTGGATATGTAATGACTCAGCTAACTGCAATGCGATAACTTGATCACTTCCTCTTTGTGGAGCTGGGGATCGTACTTGTATATTGCTTGCTTCACTGGCTACTGACAGCATGCTGGTGCATGTAGTGGGGGTGTTGTCTGGCAATTGGCTCCAAATTCTTCTGGCGTGATCGATCTGATCTTGATCTGCCGTGTCTTGTAGTGTTATATCAAGTCCAAGGTCTGGTCCTGCGATATGAAATGCTTGCCAATGTCCACCGATTTCTAGATTCTCAACCCAGCGAATCTCAGTCCAACAAGCACGTTCGGTGTTAAACTCAACTGGATACCAGTGTTCTTCTCCTGACTCCTCTGGTGCACTTGACCATGCGTGGTATTGTTCGATCGTGTTTACTACTCGCCAACTGGCTCCTTTGATGAAGGACTCTGGCACGTTCTGCTGTGGTCGACCTTCGATTTCGTAAGGAATCAATCCTCCTTCTGCTGCCCAGACTTCTCTTGTAGTATGTTGCAATGCCACGATGGATCCTGGTCTTAATGTAACAGTTCGCTAACCGTTTGTCCGACTTGTCTGACTTGGGGTGACTTGCAACATGTGACTGGGCTTCTTGGACACTAGGCTGGCTAACACTAGGTCCCCTTAGAGTGAAAAGGGCGTGACAGCACCTCCACTAAGTTGATGATGAGAGAATAGAGATGGAAGAGAAAGAAGAAGAGAAAGATGACAACAAAGAGAGGCAGACTAAGGGAAGATGGAAACAAGATAGCGAATTGAAGAAGACCAGGATAGGGATCCCTGGTCTTTACTAGTCGACTTATATACACGTGAGACTCGCTTTAAAGCGGAGTCTGAACTATGCTATGAGTCACGAACCCTAGTACAGCTATCCTAGGAATGAGTCATGTCCATCTGCATGTGATACTTGAGACAATAGAACGCTTGACAGTGTGTGAGTCAGTGCTACAACGATAACCCAGCCTCTGTCCATGACTAATGTAAGCTGACAATCGTAGTCATAACCGATGTGTCAGTCCACTTCTGAGGCAGTCCGTGACAGTTATTCCTTCGAACTCATGGTCCATCATTGCTTGAAATGTGGCAGGTGCATTAGTTGGTCCGAAGGCATAACCGTTGGCTCCATTAACCCATACTTGGTTTTAAAAGCCGCTTTATGAATGTCTTCTTATTTGATGCGGATATTGTTATATCCCCATCTAACGTCAAATTTGGTGAAGATCCAAGCGTCTTTGACTCGAGCAATGAGTCCTGGGATGAGTGGTAATGGATACTTGTTTTTGACAGTGTAATCGTTGAGTTTGCGATAGTCTATTACTGGGCAAAGTTTTTTGTCTTTCTTTTTAATGAAGAAGAATGACGAAGCATAGGGTGACTTTGACTGTCAAATATATCCTTTTGCTTTCTCCTCTTTGATCCATTTGAAGAGTGCTTCACCTTCAGCTTGTGTCATTGGATATATTTTACAATCCAGTGCCTTTGGTGCCCCCTCTTTGAGTTTGATCACATGATCCCAGGGTCTAGATGGTGAAAATCAATGAGATTCCTCTTCGCTAAAGACCTTCTGGTGGCATTGGTATTCTGGTGGAACCGGAACTTCTTTTACATATTGTTGGACATTCTGCGCTAGCTGAGTAGAGATATTGGCGCTTCTATGTCCCTGATCGATTAGTTCCTGGACGATTTGATCCTTCTCCACATCGGATAAGGGTTCAGTGGCTATTCTGTTAAGAGATGTATCCAGATAGGAAATGATTGGTTCGATCCGAAGCGATTTCCAATCTAGAGATTGGATCACAATTGGGAGATATTTGGTATGGATAGCGGCATCTTTCCATTGGAATTGGGGTTCAAAGGCTGCCAGCCAGGGGTATCCTAGTATTAGATCTTCGAGCCCTAGATCTGTGATGAGGAATTGCATTTGTTTCTCTTTATCCCCAGTTCGGACTTCTAGATCAACATATTCCTGAATAAGGCCAGCCTTATTGTTAGTCCCATCGATATTCCAGATCTTCTTTGGCCGTTCCAATTTCTGGGTGCCCAAGCCAAGTCGTTAGATAAGCCTTGGATCAATGAAATTATCAGTGGCTCCAGAGTCCACCAATATGTTTTTGTTGGCCATTGCTTGTGATGTGCAGAATGAAACAGGGATTTTCATACTTTGATAGCAAGTAAGATATACAGAGTTACATTGCAGTCTACAAATTGCTCGCCCCCAGGCCGATGGGTTGGAGCTTAGGAAAAATCCAGTTGGTTCTTCATGAAGACTTCTTGGATAACTATATCCTTATCTTTGTCATTGAGTTCCTTGATTTGTTCAATAAGCCCTTTGGCATTGAACTTCTTCTGCATGGTGTTGGTTGCCTGGATTTGAACTGTATCCTCTTGGTTTCCTCAGGCCTGTGATTGGCGAGGTTTATCAGGACAATTTCAGCTCATGTGCCCCTGTTTCCTGCATCGGAAACAGCCTCCTGTTGCCATTAGTTTGGCTCGTTCTTCTTCTGTGAGTGCACCCCTTGCACGGATATGTCCAGGAGTAAGATCCATGGCATTTGAGTTCTTCGCAGAACCGGACCCTTGCCCCTGGCGCCAGTTTTGGTTTGGGCCTTGTTTCTTCTGGGGTACCTTGCCATTGAAAAAAGTCTGAAGGTATAGCCACTTCTGCTGTTGTTCCACTGCTCCTTTGGTCCATTCTTGCCAAGAATTTGGGCGTTGCCCTGCTTGACTAATCATATTGTAATGGAGCATCTTAGGAAGTCCTTCAGCAAACATGGTCCAGGTGCCTTTTGCGTTAAGATCGTGTCCAGAAATGCGAGCTAGTTGTTCGAATTTGGCTATATAGCCATCTAGATCTCCATCTTTCATATGGATCTCTTTGATTGCTCGTTTGGCTTTTTCCACACTCATGGTATCAGTGAAGGCATCTTTAAATCAATCGATGATAGTGTGCCACAAGTATTCATTGTGGACTTGCACTCCTCTGGCTAATTGGTCTCCTAGCCATTCAATTTGCGCTGCTACCCATTCTTGGATATTTGGACCCTTGATAAAGGATAGGAATAGCATTGCACAGGTGAAAGGGGTGTTGATCACATCAGCTCCCCAATTGAGTCCGTAATAGATGTTCCATTCTTGGAGAAATCCTTCGGTTTTGCTTCGAGTTCCATCAAAGACTTCTGGTTCATGCCCTACAAGTTTTCCTCCTCCATGATTTCCCCCTCCTCCAGGTTTTTCGGGATTTCCCCCCTCCTCCAGGAGGTCCTGGGGGTCCTGGTGGTCCGGGTGGTCCTCTGCAAATAGGAGGGCCTCGACTTGACCAATATCCTCCTCCTCCTCCAGGAGGTCCTGATGGAGGTGGTCCGCTTCCAAAGGGGTTTGGGGGTACTGCAAATCTAGTAGTTCTGCCCAATATAGTTGCTGGAGGGACAGTGGTAGTTGCTGCGATTGAGGCCATTGTGTCAGCAAGCGTCGATGCTTTGTAGATAGTGGAAGGTGTGAATTTGGTTGGGGAGACATTGGTGGGAATGTTGCTAGCCAATTGTTCAAGTTGTTCTTCAGCTGCTGCTGCTGCGTCGGTGGCAGGGATTTCGATGTTTTCGTCTGAAGTTTCCTCGTGGTCACTTCCAAACTTGAATATGTCTCAGGGCTGCTCTTCCTCTTCATCTTCTTGCCCGTCCAAAGGTCCCCAACGGCTTCGGTCAACTCTTTCTTCGTCGTAGATGTGGAGGCCCAATTTAATGGGTGCAGGTCGCTTGATTGCAAATCCTCCATTGTCAGGAAGTTGTCTAGTAACTCCCCACTGGAGAGATCCGAAGTTGAAATCAATGGCAATGAGAGTATTGTCGTCTTTGGAATCGTTGCTGGTAGTATAGTATCCCCAGCCGTAGTCTTTGTCCAGCCACTCGGCCTCTTTAAGATATCTTTTAGGGATGTTTTGTTCCCCCCTACGTGCAACGTAGGTGGTAATTGTGTTTGTTTGTGGAGTCACCACAGTGGTACAGAGGTCTGAGTTAATGTTACGGTTAGACAAACTGCTCTGCTCTGCTTGAGCTGAGGTACTGTGACGAAAGTTGTTCTGTTGAATTCGGATCAACTGGGTCCGCAACTTGTTGGTGAGTTCTGACAGATGCAGATAACCAGGTCGCTGATAAGGTTTGTAAGACCCTATGATGACGGCGTGGGGCTGAATACCCTCACAGACTTGGTGATAACAGAGCTAAGTCTGTGATAGGAAAGACTGGGGAAGTCGACTGGACTTATGCAGTTCCTAGCCTAGAAGGCATCATAGAGTGTCTGATTGATACAAGAACTCAGACCTAAGGTCTAAGTTCGCTAATGGTACAGTTTATATACTAAGTACATGAGTCACTACTACTGAGTCATAATACTAGGATGAGTCACCTATGACGCTATGACTCTGCTAATACTAATAGTCCCTGTAATAGTATGAGTCACTATGACTCGTCGTATGGAATGAGGTAGAATCGTCTGGAACTAATGATGTCATAACCACATGATAGTCCCAACTCATGTGATACATTGACACTGCATAATCCAAACGTAACAAATGCATTCTGAACGTGTTCGAACCAGTGAACTGTTTTGAAATAAAAGTCTTATTCTATAGCTAGACAACTATATTCTGCCACTCAGAATCTGTGAGTGTTTGGTGCCATTGTATAGGGTGCTTTTGCATGGTGTTGCAGGAATGTGGTGTGCCAGTAGACACACTGACTTGATGAGCAACTACGATACGACACCCTACTTTGTGGTTGCATTCACCTCTCAGTTCACTCCTCGCCTCGCACACGCCTCGCACACCCTCAGGCGCTCTCCCTGAGAACCCAACCCTTCCCAGTCTTCTCGTCTCACACTCATATCTCATCTTGGTCCCACTGACAGCCTAATTATATCTTTCTGCCTGAAAATTGTAAAAAGGCGGTGACAAATACTTAAAAATGTTGCAAAATACATATTTGGAAAAGTGGGGTGGTCAGATTTTATGTCTGTCCAAGTATTGTCACAGGAGAAAGATTGTGGAAAATTATATCATTTATATTGACCAAAAAAAGGAAAAGTTTTAATTGGCCACTTTTCTTATGAAAAGATTGTGGAAAAACTTTAAGTCTGTCCACAACTTATAAAATTGGAAAACTGTGAAAAAGACTTAAAGTTGTCTTTCCTGTCACACAGTCACATTTTTCCACAATTCATTTGACAAACAAATTCAGAACAGATTCAAAGAATTTTCTGTGTCACACAGTCACATTTTTTCACAGTTCATCTTATTTTCAGATTTTGAAAAGAAGTTAAAGTATTTCAATTGAAAAACTTTTAAAATATATACAAATGAAATAGTGCAAACAGATTTAAAGTTCATACACATCTACTGTCAGCTTGTCAGAGTGTGAGAGGATCTGACAGTCAGAGTGTCAGAGTGTCAGAGTGTTATAGGATCTGACAATCAGATTGTTAAATTGTCTGACAATCAGACAGTCAGATTGGAAGAGTGTCAGAGTGTCTGATGCTTGGTCTGATGGTCAGATTGTCAAAGTGTCTGATAATCAGACAGTCAGATTGTCAAAGAGTCAGAGGGTAAGACAGTCAGAATGTCTGAGTGTCAGAATGTGTGCAAGTCAGATTGTCAAAGCATTGGAGGATCAGACTGTCAGACTGTCAAAGTGTCTGATGATTTAACAGTCAGATGGTTAAAGTGTCTGACAATCTGACTGTCAGATTGTCAGAGTGTCCGAGCCTCTGCCTGTCTGATTGTCAGAGTGTCTGATGATCTGACAGTCAGATTGTCAGAGTATCAGAGCCTCTGACAGTCAGATTGTTAAACTGTCTGACAATCTGACTGTCAAATTGTCAAAGTGTCAGAACCTCTGCCTGTCAGATTTTCAGAGTGTCAGATGATCTGACAGTCAGATGTCAGAGTGTCAGAACCTCTGACAGTCAGATTGTCAGAGTGTCAGAGTCTCTGCCTGTCAGATTGTCAATGTGTCTGATGATTTGACTGTCAGATTGTTGGAGTGTCAGAGCCCCTGACTGTCAGATTATCAAAGTGTCAGAGGATCTGACTGTCAAACTGTGAAAATGTCAGAGCCTCTGACAGTCAGCTTGTTAAAGTGTCTGATTATTTGACTGTCAGATTGTCAGAGTGTCAGAGCCTCTGCCTGTCCAATTGTCAAAGTGTCTGATGATCAATGATCTGACAGTCAGATTGTTAAAGTGTTTGATAATCTGATAATCAGATTGTCACAGTGTCAGAGCCTCTGACAGTCAGATTGTTAAAGTGTCTGACATTCTGATTGTCAGATTGTCATGGTGTCAGAGCCTCTGATTGTCAGATTGTCAGAGTGTTGGAGCCTCTGACAGTCACCTTGTTAAAGTGTCTGATGCTCTGACAGTCAGATTGTTAAAGTGTTTGATGATCTGACAATCAGATTGTCAAAGTGTCAGAGGCTCTGACAGTCAGATTATTAAAGTGTCTGACATTCTGACTGTTAGAATGTCTGAGTGTCAGAGCCTCTGACAGTCAGCTTGTTAAAGTGTCTGATGATCTGACAGTCAGATTGTCAGATTGTCAGAGCCTCTGACAGTCCAATTGTCAGAGTGTCTGATGATCTGACAGTCAGATTGTTAAAGTGTTTGAAGATCTGACAATCAGGTTGTCAGAGTGTCAGAGCCTCTGACAGTCAGATTGTTAAAGTGTTTGATGATCTGAGAATTGGATTGTCAGAGTGTTGGAGCCTCTGATTGTCAGATTGTTAAAGTGTCTGACATTCTGACAGTCAGATTGTCAGAGTGTCAGAGCCTCTGATTGTCAGATTGTCAGAGTGTCAGAGCCTCTGATTGTCAGATTGTCATGGTGTCATAGCCTCAGATTGTCAGATTGTCAGAGTGTCAGAGCCTCTGACAGTCAGATTGTTAAAGTGTCTGATGATCTGACAGTCAGATTGTTAAAGTGTTTGATGATCCGACAATCAGATTGTCACAGTGTCAGAGCCTCTGCCAGTCAGATTGTTAAAGTGTCTGACATTCTGACTGTTAGATTGTCAGAATGTTGGAGTCTCTTATTGTCAGATTGTCAGAGTGTCAGAGCCTCTGATTGTCAGAGTGTCGGAGCCTTTGACAGTCAACTTGTTAATGTGTCTGATGATATGACAGTCAGATTGTCAGAGTGTCAGAGCATCTGCCTGTCCAATTGTCAAAGTGTCTGATGATCTGACTGTCAGATTGTTACAGTGTTTGATGATCTGACAATCGGATTGTCAGAGTGTCAGAGCCTGTGACAGTCAGATTGTCAGAGCCTCTGACAATCAGCCTGTTAAAGTGTCTGATGATCTGACAGTCAGATTATTAAAGTGTTTGATGATCTGACAATTGGATTGTCAGAGTGTCGGAGCCTCTGATTGTCAGATTGTTAAAGTGTCTGACATTCTGACTGTTAGATTGTCAGAGTGTTGGAGCCTCTGACAGTCAGCTTGTTAAAGTGTCTGATGATCTGACAGTCTGATTGTTAAAGTGTTTGATGATCTGACAATCGGATTGTCAGAGTGTCAGAGCCTGTGATAGGCAGATTTTTAAAGTGTCTGACATTCTGACTGTTAGATTGTCAGAGTGTTGGAGCCTCTTATTGTCAGATTGTCAGAGTGTCAGAGCCTCTGATAGTCAGATTGTCAGAGTGTCGAACCTTCTGACAGTCAGCTTGTTAAAGTGTCTGATGATCTGACAGTCAGATTGTGAGAGTGTCAGAGCCTCTGCCTGTTCAATTGTCAAAGTGTCTGATGATCTGACTGTCAGATTGTTACAGTGTTTGATGATCTGACAATCTGATTGTCAGAGTGTCAGAGCCTCTGACAGTCAGATTGTTAAAGTGTCTGACAATCTGACTGTTAGATTGTCAGAGTATTGGAGCCTCTAACTGTCAGATTGTCAAAGTATCTGATGATCTGACAGTCAGGTTGTCAGAGTGTCAGAGCCTCTACCTGTCAGATTGTCAATGTGTCTGATGATTTGACTGTCAGATTTTTGGAGTGTCAGAGGCTCTGATAGTCATATCATTAAAGTGTCTGACAATCTAACAGTTGGATTGTCAGATGGTCAGAGCCTCTGACAGTCAGTTTGTCAAGGTGTCAGATGATCCAACTCTCACATTGTCAGAGTGTCAGAGTGTCAGAGCCTCTAACTGTCACATTGTGAAAGTGTCAGAGGACCTGACTATCAGATTGTCAGAGTGTTGGAGAATTTGACTGTCAGAAGAGCCTCTGACTGTTACATTGTCAAAGTGTCAGAGGGTCCAACTGCCAGGTTGAAAGAGTGTCAGAGTGTCAGAATGTGTGAGAGTCAGATTGTCAATGTGTTTGAATTTCTGACTGTCTGAGTGTCAGAGGGTCTGACTGTCAGATTATCAAAGTGTCAGAGGATCTGACTGTCAGTCTGTCAAAGTCTCAGAGGGTCCTACAGTCATATTGATGAAGTGTATGACATTATGACTGTCAGATTGTTAAAGTGTTTGATAATCTGACAGTCAGATTGTCAGAGTGTCAGAGCCTCTGGCAGTCAGATTGGCAAATTGTCTGATGATCTGACAATCATATTGTCAGAGTGTCAGAGCCTCTGACAGTCAGATTGTTGAGAAGTCATAAAATGTGACTGTCAGATTGTCAGATTGTCAGATAATTTGACTATCAGAGTGTCAGAGTGTCAGAGCCTCTGGCAGTCAGATTGTCAAAGTGTCAGAGTGTCAGAATGTCAGACACTTTAACAATCTTACAATCAGAGGCTCCAACACTCTGACAATCCAATTGTCAGATCATCAAACACTTTAACAATCTGACTGTCAGATCATCAGACACTTTAACAGGCTGACTGTCAGAGGCTCTGACAATCTGACAATCTAACAGTGAGATTATCAGACATTTTAACAATCTGACTGTCACAGGCTCTGATGCTCCGACAATCTGATTGTCAGATCATCAAACACTTTAACAATTGGACAAGCAGAGGCTCTGACACATTGACCATCTGACAGGCAGAGGCTCTGACACTCCAACAATCTGACAGTCAGATCATCGGACACTTTGACAATCTGACAGTCAGAGGCTGCAATACTTTGACAATCTAACAGTCAGATTGTCAGACACTTTAACAATCTGACTGTCAGAGGCTCTGACACTGTGACAATCTGATTATCAGATTATCAAACACCTTAACAATCTGACTGTCAGATCATTGATCATCAGACACTTTGACAATTGGACAGACAGAGGCTCTGACACTCTGACAATCTGACAGTCAAATAATCAGACACTTTAACCAGCTGACTGTCAGAGGCTCTGATACTCTGACAATCTGACTGTCAGATTGTTGGACACTTTAACAATCTGACTGTCAGATCATCAGACACTCTGACAATCAGACAGGCAGAGGCTCAGACACTCTGACAATCTGACAGTCAGATCATCAGACACTTTGACAATATGACTGTCAGAGGCTCTGACACTCTGACAATCTGATTGTCAAATCATCAGACACTTTAACAATCTGACAGCCAGACCCTCTCACACTATAACAGTCAGATCCTCCAATGCTTTGACATTCTGACATTCTTACCCTCTGACACTTTGACAATCTCATAGTGAGAGGCTCTGACGCTCTGACAATCTGACTGTCTGATCATCAGACACTTTGACAATATGACAGGCAGAGGCTCTGACAATCTGACAATCTGACAGTCAGATCATCAGACACTTTGGCACTCTGACTGTCAGATTGTTAAACACTTTGACAATCTGATTGTCAGAGGCTCTGACACTCCAACAATTTGACAGTCAGACCCTCGGACACTCTGACAGTCAGATCCTCCAATGCTTTAACAATCTGACTTGCACACATTCTGACACTCTGACATTCTGCCTGTCTTGCCCTCTGACACTTTGACAAACTCACAGTCAGAGCCTCTGACAGTCTGACAATCTGACCGTCAGATCATCAGACACTTTGACAATCTGACTGTCAGACCATCAGACACTTTGACATTCTGACTGTCAGAGGCTCCGACACTCTGACAATCTGACAGTCAGAGTGTCTGACAGTCAGATTGTCAGACACTTTAACCATCTGACTGTTAAATCCTCAGACACTTTGACAGTCTGACAGTCTGATCCTCCAATGCTTTGACAATCTGACTTGCACACATTCTGACACTCAGACATTCTGACTGTCAGATCATCAGACATTTTGACAATCTGACTGTCTGATTATCAGACACTTGGACAATCTGACCATCAGACCAAGCATCAGACACTCTGACACTCTTCCAATCTGACTGTCTGATTGTCAGATCCTCTAACACTCTGACACTCTGACACTCTGACTGTCAGATCCTCTCACACTCTGACAAGCTGACAGTAGATGTGTATGAACTTTAAATCTGTTTGCACTATTTCATTTGTATATATTTTAAAAGTTTTTCAATTGAAATACTTTAACTTCTTTTCAAAATCTGAAAATAAGATGAACTGTGAAAAAATGTGACTGTGTGACACAGAAAATTCTTTGAATCTGTTCTGAATTTGTTTGTCAAATGAATTGTGGAAAAATGTGACTGTGTGACAGGAAAGACAACTTTAAGTCTTTTTCACAGTTTTCCAATTTTATAAGTTGTGGACAGACTTAAAGTTTTTCCACAATCTTTTCATAAGAAAAGTGGCCAATTAAAACTTTTCCTTTTTTTGGTCAATATAAATGATATAATTTTCCACAATCTTTCTCCTGTGACAATACTTGGACAGACATAAAATCTGACCACCCCACTTTTCCAAATATGTATTTTGCAACATTTTTAAGTATTTGTCACTGCCTTTTTACAATTTTCAGGCGGAAAGATATAATTAGGCTGTCAGTGTCCTTAACCCCGCCCTTCTCGCATTGCCCAACTCGATCCCTTGTGACTGACATTTGTGGCAATTCTGTAGTCTGGGCTATGGTTCCACTCTTGCACTCCCTCTCCATCACACATGGCTCTGGTCACATCGCCCTCCCTGTCCTCTCACCCCACCGGTCCTGCCCTCCTCTTGCCTATATGTAAGCCGAGTCCACCCTGGCCACCACCATCTGATGATGTCGATCGACACAAACTGCACCATACCTCCGCCGGGAACCAGTTCGGCGCAGTTCTCGCAGTACCACCAGACAGCGATGGCAACAATCATGTAGCAGAGCCACCAGTCATGCAGCTGAACGACTGCGAGACTGTGGTGCAGGTGACTGGTGACCGGGGAGCACAGTGGCTATCCAAACTAGATCCAGCTATATACCACCACGACCTGCTAACATACCCCCTCGTCAGTCCTGCACTGGCTTAACTTGGTGGGCTCCCACCACTTTTTGTGGTTGCGATCTATCAAGAGGTGCAAAGGCACGAGATCGTGTACATGTGAGTTTTCAATACATGTGAGCAACAAGGACATTTAGATTGACGGTTTGCACTAGGACACATTGCACTGCGAATACCCTGTGTGGGATGCTGTGAAGAAGCTGTACACAACATATGAAGGGTCGAGACTAAGATGAAACCGATCTTCAAGTCTACGACGGCACACCTCACGTGCACTAGCTTTCACCCCCACCGCTTTCGTCCCTAAGTTGTGTACGTAACACATGATTTGCTGTTCCCAGGTTGCACACGGATGACACAATGACATGGCTCCGTTGGTCAATTCCCCTGTTCCTGGACATACCCCCCTCTTGAAAAATCCCAGTCGGTGTGTCGAGGCACATCAGCGCTATTACTTACCCTTTCGAGCAGGTGACCTTGGGTGTGGAACGGAAACAGGTGTACCTGTCCCCATCACTGGCATGGGTCTGACAAATTCATGCCCTTCGACGAGGTTCTCAGCCAAGCCAACACCGATGCATGGCACAGTCAGGATCCGTCCTGGAGGCAGCAAAAAGCAGAAGAGCATTGGGGTCTACAGGATGATGACAGTGGAGGCAGGATGTCCATGGAACTTGATGACAATGGTGCGTTGTGCTGTAGCCCAGATTTCACATTTACTCAAAACAAATGCAAGGCGAGCTGATTAGTATGAACACAAGTGCTTGCTCTGTCAGTGGGCGGCTGCTGTTGTCTTCACCAACGAGCGATGTGGAGGGCATTTCATCCAGACAAGTGTGAGCTGTTCATTTGTACTTCTGTTCCCCTACTCACTGGGCGCTTCCCCCTCTCCTCTTACCCGCCTTCCTGGTTTTCTTACATCACCCTGATCCTCTTGGCCTCTGATGCCCGCGTTTCCTGGTCCTCTTACTCTGCCTTCTCTCGCCCTGCCTTCTTTTTGCCCCGCCCTCTCGCTTACCCTCCCTTCCCACTATCCTCATGCCCATCATTCCCCATCCTGCACCGCTCTCAACTCACCCTGCCTGTCCCACCCTCCTCTCAGCCTAACCCTCTTGGCCTGTTCCTCATCTGCCTTCCCTTCACACGCCTCCCTCTTACCGTCCATCTTTGCACACACCCTTTACATTTTTCATGCCCTGACCTTCCCCATCCCGCCTTACCTTGCTCTATTTTCCCCACCTATCTCGCCATCCTCTCGCCTTGCCTTACCCTCCCCTCCTCGGCCCATACCTCTTGACCTTCCCTTCTCTCACCTCGCCCACCTGCCCTGCAGCCTCACCCATCCTTGGCACAGATCAGTCCCAGGTATTGACAGATTGTTGCAACACTCACAGATCAGTCCCAGGTATTGACAGATTGTTGCAACACTCACAGATATGTGCAAGACAGATGACGACAACAACGGTGACGATAATAATGTGGCTGCAGCAGCGACCATAAGGCGACAGAGATGGGCTATGACAACGATGTGATGATGAACAGCGTTGATACCCTAAACCGACGTTGAACGCTAAAATGCCGGCAAAGAGCGAGCAGGTTCGAGGGGCTTTCGGATTCACAGGCATTCGACGCAGCCGGAGTGGCGGGTTGCGGGTGCTATCCAGGAGCGAAAGGTATGAGTTGCGCTGACTTGCCGGGCCGGGAGCGGAGCGAGTGCAGACACACACACGGGCGTGTCCTACAGTCGGTACGGTCGCGGAAGGGTTCAGAGACGTTCGCTACGTCGCCGCGAGGTAGAGAGATGAGAATGGAAGCCAAAGAGAGGAGCGAGGGAATAACTTGAATTGTTCTTTTCTGGTACAGAGTAGTCTACTTAAATATGCGGGCACGCTCTGCCTACATGCCAGTAGGGCAGAGCGCGAAATATTCTAAGTCGCACTCGCATTGTACAAGTCGTGCGCGTGCCTTTCTCACCGCCCGAGGTCGCCGCTGGTCGCGAGGGGTGTCAGAGCGTTTGAATACTCTGTCAACTCAAAACAGGGCCCACACGCCCTTGGCAGCGGGCGCGTGCTAAAACACGGCGAGGTATGTCACACTAGTGTCAGTCGCCTTGTAGCTAAGGGCAGGGCCCACGCACGTCGGGCCTGACCGGTCAATCGGTCATTAGTTCTATGCATTTGATAGTACAATTCCTGTGGTCTCCGCTGACCGGTCCAGCAGACTAAGGGGTGCGCAGACATGCTCGTGATGTCCCGCATCCACGTAGTCTTGGACGTCTTCAGGAGTAGGGCGCCGTGTGCTGCAGCACCTGTGCGGTATCGCTGGATCGCTGTGTTGAATCGTCTTGATTCCACTAAGTCGGGCCGCACTCCGGGCCGCCGTCCACTGAGTATCTGATAAGGGTTTGTTTCTTTGGTCCTCGGGTGCGACCGGGCCTGTCGCTCGTGGCGCGGGCCGGGCACGCCTTCATAAGGTGCCGGCCACATGCTCAACTCGTGATTTCCGGGGTCAGCGTGCTAGCGGTCGTATTAGCGTGAACACCCACAACGAATGCCTGTGGGGAAGCTCTGCTGAAACAACCCCAAGCCTTGTGCTCTCAACAACGGTGATGGAGACTAATGATCATTGGGGGCTCTGTACTATATTCTTATAACACATATTTCCTTTGTACATACTAGCACTAGATACCAAAATTGAATGCTTTTTGGAGTTATACCCCAAAAGCAAGTCTTTTGTGGTACCTCACTCAGAAACTATGCACGGATTTTTTGATTATGTAATCAGATGCTACTAAGAAAAGGGTTCGGCATTCGGTTCGGCGTTCAGCCCCTCCCTGAACCTGAACCGGACCATTTTGAACCTGAACCAAGGGTTCAGTTCAGAGTTCAGGAAAATCCCTGAACTGAACCGATGGTCTGGTTCAGGGTTCGGTCAAAATAGCCTCCGAACTAAACTGAACCAAACCTTACCATCACTACTTGGATGTTACTGGCATCAGAGTGACTGCCTGTTGTCATGGATTCTTTGTCCCTACATCTGTGGTGGATTTCCAGAAGGGCAAGAGGTGTGTTCAATCATCAACCTGAGTTAAGCCAATCACATGCTCATATTCTCCATCAGGCAAATCAACATGGACTATAGCCTCTGCAAGGCTCTGTCCTACAACATGGAAAGTATTCCTGTTGCATTGGTGATGTATGATATCATGTGCCAATACAAAGTTCACCTGAAGGAAAGAGTGGAAAGGAGTCTGGAGCTGTCCATCCCTGACTCTCTGGAGCTCCATACTGGTATAGGCCTCTTCCACATCCATGGGCATCAGGATTCCTGTCTGCCCCACTTCTCTCCTAGCTGCATACCAGGGGCTAAACAGGTTGATGGGGAAATCATTGAAATGCTGTGGGCACCATTGAACAATATCTCTCGAAGCATCCAAGGGATGTCCCTGCCTCATTGCCAAGAGGTATTGGATGCTCACATGAACCACTCCAATTGGAAAAAGATGGCTTGCATTCATCAGTTATATTATTGTATTATCTTCACATGATATTCACATTGTAATTCATGTGCAAGTTCCATCTCTATTGACGTGGTGGAAGCGACTCCAAGCAGGACTGGAATTAGGTGCTGAAGTGTTTCAGTCACTTAGCTTGCATCTAGAGAAACAGACCAGTCAATGGCTCATACAAGATCAGCAAGCTCAGATAGACAGGAATGTCAACCCATCTGCCATTGATATATATGATACAGCCACTGCAAAAGGTATGCACATGATCATTATTTAAGATGTTCTGTTCTAATGGATCTGCACAGGTCCATCTCTTTTGGAGGTGCAACAGAATCTCATTACAGGGGAAGGTGGAGATCCTTCAGCAAGTGGGCAAACATCTTGGATAGTGTCCGGTATCAGAATACAACAGCTGCAGTGTGCACCTCCTCTATTGCCATTGTATGTAGGCTAACATTGAGTCAAGATTGGTTCTCTGATATGAACTTCAGATCTATGGAACCAAACACACTTCAGAAGAAACCCAAGCCATTCATAATCAGCAGGGCCACATTCAAAAGCTCATTGATAGGTTTGAACACCAGGCTGATGGATTCATTCTCAATCAACTGGACATGGACATTCCAAAGTTATCAACCATCGATGACTATAGTGAGTATGACGCTGCAGACCTTCCGGGTGGACTTCCCAGTCTTGATGCCCAACCTTCTGTATGCCCCACACATCACCCTGCCATAAGGACTTCAGATGGATCAGGGATTGACCACCTTAATCCTGAGTGTAACGATCTACCGATCATTCTGCCTGACTTAGGCGTAGGGGGGGTCTTGATGAATGACAACAACTACACTTGACGAACTGAACCTCTATCACCTGTAGAAAGGGATAGGAATGCTGGTATATATACAGAAGTGGATGATCACAAAGCCTGAGTTAAGGCAAAGCAACAACTGTATCTGCTTGGATTGAGATGAGATTGGGGAACAACACAGGAATGGGCGACTCTGAGGTAACTGGGTAGAAATCTCAAGACAACTAAGCTAAAGACTACTGCTTGAGCTGCAGAGTCTTATATCCTAAACGGCAGCCATACTTCAGGCTCTGCTCCAATATGAAACAGTAAGTAATCGTCCAATAATAAATGTCCATTAAGCCACAGGGGCTTATCAGGCATGACTCATAGATAATAGCCTCAAGGCAACTCACATGCCAGGGGCATCCAACGCATGTCCAATGCATGTCCATATCTCCCACCAATGGGATAAATACCTCTGTGCACCACACGCCTCATGGCCTTATCGCCAAGCCCACCTAGAACCTTCCAGAACCTTTCCAACTCCCAGCCAGAATCCTTCTAGATCCTTCCAGATCTTGCTGGCCAGACCATCTGCCTCTAGACCCTGTCTAGATGATGTCATAACTTCATCAGCTGCCCATCACTTATCCGGTTAGACCCCTCTAGGCACCGTGTCTAGGCCTTGGGTCTGGGCGTCCATCACATGACCCCATCACGTGACTTCTTCTTGTGGTCTTGCTCCGAAACATAGCCCATGACTTATATGTTAGACCTCCAAGGTCCAGGCGTCATCACGTGGTCCTTGCGCTTCCTGTGACACTGCCAGTACGTCGCACCACTGCATATTGGCGGGTACTCACGGCACGTGCCAGCGCTTGTTGCTCCTTGCATACTTCTTCTTCCGCTTCCAGAGCCAACATCTTATCTCTAAAGGCATGCGCTCCTTGTACCAGCGCTTGAACCTTTGCTTTGTTGTCGAACTTGACCTTCTTTCGGCGCGTCACGGGGCGATCCATGACACTGAGGACCTTTTGATCCCACTCCCATTGTCTGTTGGGTGGGACTGGTGTGTTACCCATCATTCTACATCTCTTGCTGCCAAAGAAGCTCAACTTCGTGTTGCCCAAGCCAATGATTCCATCCATAAGATTCATCTTGCCCTTGGATATAAGTCTGCCATCTTTTGCACTCAGGTCAGGTCTGCTAACTCTCAGCAAAAGAAGACCCGTGCATGGAATGCTGTAAAAAGTGTGGAGATAACTGTGCATGAAAATGTGTGTATCTACAGTATGGCATGCAATGCATACCAGACTTTCCACCAAGCATATCTGACTGGTCCAGACCTCCCACAACTTCTCCCCAAGGATCTACATATTGCAACACTCATCCTTGGATTGGAGAAGACTGGTCAATGTAACAAGCAACAATCTTGGATTTGGAGCTTCAGTCAGACAACAGAAGACAATGGAACATGGATGGATGACTGTATGTGATTGTGCTCAACATATTACATGCTTTGCTCACCTGCACATTAGTTGAAAGGGTGCACTGGCTGCGTGCTAAAGCACAGTTTGAACAATGGTTAGAGGAGCAAGATAGTATTCACAATGAAGCTTGTTGGATTCCCTCATACTTTCATTCCAAGGCAGAGTCATGGAGGGTGCTCAAGGGTATTGCTGCACAGGGCTTCTTGAAAGGGCATGAAGCATATGCATCATATCAGATGCATGCCTGGGAGGAGCTTTCTCTAAGCTCAGCAAATTCTCTTTCCCCAATTACCAGTTCAGTAATGCACAACTATGATGCCGAATCCATTTTTCTATATTAAGAGATACTACATGGCCTTCATATATTGCTCATTGGTGTATTCCTGAATACAGAGGGCAGTCTGCCTTTATCACTTGACCTTCATTTAGTTGTGAGTCAAATATATACAAATTAAATGATGCTACATGGATACAGTATATAGCCTTTACATTTAACATGCTGCTTCATGCCCAAAAGCTGTGGACAGATGGTCTGTGTCTTTCAACCTGTATATGATTGCATCATAATGATGCAGCATATTATGTATATGTTCTGAGATGAAATCATGCAGAATCCCATTAACCTATCCACATGTCTCATTTGTCTGCAGTCAGAGCTCTGGTTTACATTAGTGTGCATATATGTTGCATTGAATAATCTAAGAATACCTATATACAATGTGTCAGAGCGTCCGGCCAGTGATAACATATCCCAACAGAGTTGGTATGATGGAGAGTCGGATCATCCGTCCTTTGAGTCCTGATCTATATAGACATGCTAGAGTAATGCTACATATAATCATATACCATTTAGTAGTGTCATTGCAGTGACATTGCACCACACAATCATTGCCATTCTACTGGAACACCCTTGCCTTATAAATATTCTATAACTGGCTTCTGGAAGCTCGATTTGTTCACATTGACTATCACTATCTTAATCAATATGCATTTCCAGACCACCTGCACTATTCTGCGCTTGTTCATGTACATTCCAATACATCCCAAATCCATCACATATTTCTGGGATCCATATAATTCTGTGTTGATTCAACTTGCCATTCTGTGCCAGACAGGCCGCTCTTTCTGACTTTCATTTCAAGAGTGTCTGCCTGATCATCTATGTGGTAATAAATATTGTGGACAGTCTGCTCATTGGCCGACCTATCAAATATGTAAGAATCTAAGTGTCGGCTAGGCTATCAATTACATAAGCCACTGCTAAACATTGGCTGTCACACTAGGAGTAGTACTGACACAGCAAGGAGACAATGGGAAGAAACATCCTATAGCCCTCTATTCAACAACACTGACAGAAGCAGAATGAAACTAGGACATCTGGGATCTAGAACTCTTGGCAAGTGTAAAAGGGCTAAATAATTGGTGATCTTATCTAGCAGGATCACCTCACAAGGTCACTGTATACACCAACCATGCTAACCTGTTATATTGGCGACAACCCCAGAAGATTAACCGAAGAATTGCCAGAGAAGTTCTAGAACTGGCTGAATATGATATTGAGCTTCGCCATATACCTGGAAACACCAATAGTCATGTGGATATGCTATCTAGATGCCCCAATTATGATCAAGGGGAACAAGACAATGAAAACATCACAGTACTGCCAGATCATCTTTTTGCACATGCCCTAACCACCCTTACCACACCCCTGATATACAATCAAGATCTCAATACCCTAAGACCCTGGGTAAATCCACATAACCTCAAAAGGATTAATGGGTGCTGGTGGAAAGGCACAGGACAAGTAACCACCCTGGGAAAGGACACAAAGCAACAGATTATCCACAATCATCACGATCTACCTGCTTATGGACATCCTGGGATTTCACAAACAACCCAACTAGTCACAAGATACTATTAGTGGCTGCAAATAGCAAGAGATGTACATGACTATGTCAAGGGCTGTGCCAAATGCCAAAGACACAAGGTCAATACACAAGCAAGGAAGGCACCCTTAAACCCTATCACTCCAGAACTAGATGCCCTTCCTTTCCAGACAATAGCCATGGACTTTATTGTTGAACTTCCAGAATCAGAAGGCTATGATTCCATCCTAACCATAACAGACCATGACTGTTCTAAAGCAGCAATCTTTATCTCTTGCAACAAAACCATCAATGCAGATGGGGTAGCTGATCTTTATCTCAGGAATGTCTTCGTGCATTATGGACTACCCTCTAAAGTAATTTGTGACAGAGATCCCCAGTTCATTTCCCGATTTATGCAAACCCTTTGCAAGTGGATGGGAATCAAGGTCAATGCCTCCACAGCTTACCACCCTTGAACAGATGGACAATTGGAAAGATCCAATCAATGGCTATAACAGTTCCTGCGACCCTGGACTAAATTTGCTCAGAAAAACTGGTGCAAACACCTACCTTTTGCCAAATTTGCTCACAACTCATGGCACAATGAGACTACAAAGTGATCCCCTTTCCAGGTACTAATGGGATATCACCCATGGGCAGACATTACCCTATTTCCTAACTCACTACCTGGAGTGGAATCGCTCATTGAAGAATGGACTCAGGCTAGGCAACAAGTACGAGAAGCAATCCTTATCGCCCAATGACGATGGGCACATTCCAAATACCTAGGACAGACTTTCAAAATAGGAGATAAGGTATGGCTAGAAGGGCATAATCTTTGGATGGAACAACCTACTTCCAAGTTAGTGCCAAAACACCACAGACCTTTCCCCATCAAGAAGGTCTGATCACCCATCACTTATCAGCTGACATTGCCCCTGACATGGAAAATACATGACATGTTTTATGTGGATCTTTTAACCCCTTATATCAAAACAGACTTCCACAGTCCCAACTACACAAGGCCACCACCTGTAACGGTCTACTGGCTGTTGTCCAACTTGGACAGAGGGGGGGTCTTGATGAATGACAATGGCTACACTTGATGATCTGGACCTCTATCACCTGTGGAAAGGGATAGGAACACTGGTATATATACAGAAGTGGATGATCATGACAGCCTAAGTTAAAGGCAAAGCAACAACGGTATCTGCTTGGAAATGAGATGAGATTGGGAACTACACAAGAGCAGTCGACTCTGAGGCAAATGGGTAGAAAGCTCAAAACAACTAAGCTAAAGACTACTGCTTGAGCTGCAGAGTCTTATATATGTATTAGGTATCGTGTTCAGGCTCCTACTGAACCTGAAACACTAAGGTAATCATCCAATCATAAATGTCCATCAAGCCACAGGGGCTTATCAGGCATAACTCATAGATAACTGCCTCAAGGCAACTCACATGCCAGGGGCATCCAACACATGTCCAATGCATGTCCATATTTCCCACCAATGGGATAAATACCTCTGTGCACCACACACCTCATGGCCTTATCTGCCAAGCCTGCCTAGATCCATCCAGAGCCTTTCTGACTCCCACCCAGAACCCTTTCAGAACCATCCAGACTCCTGCTGGCCAGACCATCTCTAGATCATGATGTCATATCTTTCATCAGCTGCCCATCACTTATCCAGTTAGACCCCTCTAGGCACTGTGTCTAGGCCCTGGGTCTGAGCTATCTCACATGACCAATCACATGACCTTGGCTTGTCCTGTAACATGGCCAGTACATCGCACCACTGCATATTGGCAGGTACTCATGGCACGTGCTAGTGCTTGTTGCTCTAACTGCGACTCTTCTTTGGCTTCTGCCAACTTCTGCTCCTTAAAGGCATGTGCTCTTTGGATCAGCACTCCAACCTTTGATTTGTCATCAAATGACACTGTTTTCCATTGCTTCAAAGGGAGATCTGTGACACCACCTGATCTTATCAAGGAAGAAGAGGAATACAAAGTGGAGCAAGTACTGTCATCAAGACATAATGGATGAGGGTGCAAAGTGCAATACTTAGTCAAGTGGAAAGGATACCCAGACTCAGACAATGAATGGGTAGACTGGGACAGTATGCATGCTGATGAAGCCTTGGAAGACTTTAGGAAACAAAATCCCAGGGCGATCACACATATAAGAACAACTCGGAGCACTACAGTAGAACTAACCCCTGCAATACACTCATGGATCTACAGTAGCAAATCTATGTCCCAAGATGCTCTCTGTGCCGCCTTACCTTACTCTCAGTGTGAGAGTCCCATCCCCAAGGCTGGAGCCCCTAGTCCATTACCCAAGACAACAGTTAGCTACGCTGGATCTCAGTACATGCCTGCCAACTGTCATCCAGAAAGGGGATGGTACAAAGCCTGCCAGTGGTATGCCATTAACTGCTTCGAACCCTCTAGCTGGAAGACACCCACAGAGTCCCCTCATTGCTCCAAGACCAGCACACCTGAAATCATGGATCCCACTGCTCCACAATACACAGAGTTCTCCATCCCCCAGACACTCATTGGTAGAGTGGGAAGTACCCCACACACTTGACTACTTGAAGAACACTCCTCCCCAACTAACATCATCACCACTGACACCACTTCCATCCCCTCCCCCACAGATTCCAATTCCCCATTGTCGATCCCTCTGCAGCTCGACTATCTGGGGGCTGTACTTAATCAAACATGGAGGCTATGCAAAGGATCTCAAGTCACTGGATCCAAGTCACAAGGTCAAGAAGCCACATTGATTCTGGATCGCACCAGAGCAGAGATTCAAGGAGGATATCAACTTACTAACACAGATACCAACAGAAGGATGGAGATTGACAAGGAAGATGTTCCACCAGTTTGAGAAGTGTGGACACCACCCCCTGACAGCTACCACTACAATCTAGGCAACCAGTATGTGCCTATGCATATCAAAGGACCAGACAGCCATCTCTGGCCAGCCAAGTTCACTAAGGTCAAATACTCCAACAATCCACAAATTTGTGGATACTGTGCTGGAAGCCCTACCCTCTATTCCGATTATCTCTATGCAGAACCCTACTTTGATCTATACCAGTGTCCTCGATATTTGAAGGTGGTTCCTCAGCCATTGTTACCCATACCATGATGAAGTCGATTTAGGCTTCCTTGCCCTCAAAGATCAAACTGTCAAGGCTGAAGTACAGAGGTATTGAGGGCTAGATGCCAAGATCTCTAACCTCCTCTACGACCTACAGCAGATAGAAAAACACTTAGGGCTTGCACAGATGGAGAAAGATCAGTGCATAAAACAACTTGAACAAGCTAACACACTTGAGAGGTTGGCAGAGCCTAATGGGCAAAACATTGCAGAAGCTAGGGGAAGAGTTGCTGAGCTCCTACAGGATATGGAATGTGGGTGTTCCACCTGAAAAGGGAGTATTGTTATTTTCTGATTACACAGAGTCAATGTATCACATGAGTTGGGACTATCATGTGGTTATGACATCATTAGTTCCAGACTATTCTACCACATTCCTTACAATGAGTCATAGTGACTCATACTATTACAGGGACTAGTAGTATTAGTGGAGTCATAACATCATACATGACTCATCCTAGTATTATGACTCAGTAGTAGTGACTCATGTAGTTAGTATATAAACTGTACCACTAGCAGACTTAGACCTTAGGTCTGAGTTCTTGAATCAATCAGACAACCTCATACACCTTCTAGGCTAGGAACTGCATAAGTCTGGTTGACTTCCCAGTCTCTCCTCTCACAGACTTAGTTTTGTCATCACCTAACTCTGCAAGGGTTGAAGTCCCACACTGTCACTATAGGGCCCTATCAGCCTTATCACTGTCCCGGATACCCCCATCCCTCTGAAGTCACACACAAGTTGAGGGACCAATTGATCCATATCCAACAGCCGTCACAGTACCTTAGCTCAAGCAGAGCAGAGCAGTCTGTCTAACTGTAACATATTAGGATTTTATTTTTTTTGGATTCCATTTGAGCGTGCCTTGGGGTGCATGACCCTATGTGGCACTTTACAACACTTGTTCTATCTATCCCTTCGTCCCTGATTCTTTCCTGTACTTCTTATCAATTGAACACCTCCCCATGCCTCTAGGGCACAGCTTCACAATTGACTAGGTGTTGAGCATATCGGGGCACTTGTTTGTGCCTAAGTGAAGTGGCAGGTGCAGGGCGTGGTTGAGTATAAAGGTCTTGGGTTGTCTTGATGCATAATATTGTCAGGTGTATGGTGTGCTTCGATGCCGTGCATGTGATGATGCTCCTTTTTTCTCTCCCATTCCCCTGCTTCCTGGATGTGCTTAATCTACCGTTCACTCTTCATATCCTGCTGAATCGTGGGGTGCAGGTATGTGTTGAACTTATCAGCTTCAGGCCCTCTGGATCTCCATTTCCTGCCTGCTTGCAGCTTTCTCTTGCTCGTCCAAGGTGAATCTCCTGGTGGCTTTCATGTAGTGTGCCAGTGTGATGATCTTCTTCTTGCTTGTAAGGAGCTCTGCGAACTTCATTTCCAAAACTCCTCTCTTTGGCCTGAGTTTCCATCTTTCATGGGCATAGGCTGGGCATTCCAAGAGGAAGTGCTGTGGGGTCTCTTTTGGTGTGCTGCATGCTGGACATTGTGAGCTTTCTTTCCTCTTGAAACAGTGTAAGTAGGTGTTCAGCAGGGCATGACCTGATCGCATTTGGAAGATTTTGCTGGTGTCTGCTCTGCTAATTTTTGTATTACTGATTAGCTTGATGAACTTGCGAGACGGGAGAGTGGGGTCAAAATGTTTGAACTTAGTGTATCAAGGTGAAGCTATCCATTCACACCTCCATCTCTTTTTCCTTTCTGTTGCTACTGTAGCGATTGATGCAGATCTGCTGATCTTGAGCTGCTTTCTAAGGAGTTTTGGGAGTTTTTCTGGGTCAGTCGATTTACCTTCCACTGCTATCTTTGCTTCTTTGTCCGCTTCCTTGTTTCCTGGAATGCCGGAGTGTCCAGCTGTCCACCTGATTGTTAGTGAGTATTTCTTACCTCTCTTCTTTCTAATCCTTTCCACTGTTCTAAACACCTCCACTGCCAGGTAATGGCCCGGTTTGTCGAATTTTGAGGTGAGCACTTTGATTGCAGCTTGGTTATCTGCCCCAATTGAGAATGCAATGTTACCTTTCTTGTTTGCTTCAATCAGGTGAAGTCCCATCAGAATTCCTACCAGCTCTGCTTTGAAGACTGTGTGTTTGTCTGCTGTGCCAAGGTGGAAGTGCAAAACCCTTAGCGTCTTGCCATCTCTGGTCATTATTGCCACCACTCCAACCTTACCATCTTGGGCAGATCCATTGGTGTAGATTTTTATATTTTCTGGCGCTTGCTTGTCTGTCTCTTTGGAGCTATCTTTGCTGTCTGGAATGTCAGTTCTAAATGGTCGCTTACCAATGAGAGCTGGATTGTGTCCCGCCACAGTTATTGTTTTGAAGTCTTCGTGAGTTAAATTGTATGCGCTTGTCAATTGGTGGAGACATATTAGGATTTGTACCTTGTACTATAGTGCTACCTGTGCTTCAAAGCCAGTGTGTACCTGTATTTAACCTCAGTACTAAGACCAAGGACTGCATCTTGGTCTTCTTCAATCACTATTCAGTCTCCTCTATCTCTTCCATTCTCTCCTCCTTACTTTTCTGTTGTGCCTGTGCCCACTAGCCAGTGCTATTTTCAAGGAGTCAAGTGCCAAGTAGCCTTGTACTCAAAGTCATCAGTAGTTGCATGACACCATCATTGCATATGTCAGGCCTATCAGGCTGTGACTATAGTAGGCATAACAACCTTGGTCCAATTCTCTACAGCAACAAGACACTACAAGAAAAGACAGATATAAAGCATGTTATGCACATCATATATTGCCCAAAACCACAATTCCCTAACTGATCAATAGTGGTTCTATTCATCCTCCTTTGTGCTGCTCCTCAATTGTTTCCAAAACTGTTTGAACCAATGATTTTTTTGTGTTTTGACCCTAGACTGAGATTGTGCTAAAACTTTGTAAAAAACCATCTTATCAGGTCACAAAAAACAAACAAACCAATGTCAGTGGCCATAATAAATGCTGCAAATTCCTGGACAGTGTACTTCTGGGAAGATGCTGTGAGGTGTTCTTGAATTTTGAGGTCAATATTTGCCCCTTGATAGTCCAGCTCTGCATTGATCAGGGCTGATTTGGGTGACAGGTTTAAGAGACGTAAAGAGGTGGCATGCTTCAAAATAAAGATGACAGCTTTCACAGAGGTTAAAGTACACTCTAAAAATGACAAAGAAAAATACCAAGGATCAAGTGATGACTACTAAGATCAGTGACTTGCTAGAGAAATAAGTGTTAAAAGTAAGAAATAGAGAGCTACAATACAAAACTCTCACTTTTTGAATGGTGGGCAATGACATAACATGCTCTGCCTTATAAATAGGTGAGATGTTGCTTAAATGAGCATATAAAGAGCACTTACAAACTAAGAACATGAAGGTTGACACTGTTAGCTGGCTTGAAAAAAGAGCATGCACAGACAGTCTAGTTGGTCAAGGATGAGTGTAATCAGGGGTGAGTTAAAAATGAAAACCATTAATAGGCATAAAATGCAGAAAGGCAGCCAGCCACTTACATTCTGATTAGTCCAAAAAGGCATTATTATCTGGCTTCCAAAGCAGGGGAGCATTATAAGAACTCACAATCTAGAAAGCAAAGAATTAGCATTGTTGGTGCTTAAAATACCACAAGCCATAGCAATCACTCACTTCCTAGAGACCCAGAATAAGCATTATAAACAGGCTCAAAATTTAGGATATCTGCAACAGCCACTTACAGACTAGAGGCCAAAGTACAGCTATGATCAGCAGGCTTAAAATACAGCAAGCCATGTTATCTACTTACTCCCTACAGCATGGAGGAATTGTGTCATCAAGAAACTTGAAATGTAATAAGTCACAGAACCCACTTACACCCTGGAGAGTCAAGGACCAGCATTCTCAGCAGGCTTGAATACAAGCTAAGGTTGCCACTCACTCCCTGAAGAGCCAAGAGCATCATCAGCAGGCTTGAAACACAGAAGCCATGGCAACCACTTACAACCTAGAGAGCCAGTAAAAAGTGTTCTAGCAAACTTAAACCACAACAAACCACAATGGCTACTCACTGCCTGAAAAGTAAAAGACAGGCCTCAACAGCAGTCTTTCAATATACTAAATTACATTAACTACTCACAGACTTGAAAGCCAAAGATGTGTCATCAGCTGGCTTGAAATACAGTGAGCCACAGTGGCCACTCACTCCCTAGAGAGCAGAGGAATGGATATGATCACCAGGCTTGGAACAAAGTGAGCCACAGTAGCAACTCACTCCCTAGAGAACAGAGAAGTGATGGCATCAGCAGACTGAGAGCATAATATGTCATGGTAGCTGCTCACTCCCTTAAGAGATGAAAACTATCATTGTCATTAAGTTTGAATGAAGCAAGCCTTGGAAGGCACTCACAACCTGGAGTCAAGGACAAATGTTATCAGAAGGCATAGAATACAGAAACCAAGTCACTCACTCCCTAAAGCACCAAGGACAGGTGTTTTCAGTTGGCTCAAAATGTGCCAAGCCACAGCATATGCTTACTGCCTGGTACACCAATGACATCAGCAGGCTTGAAAGCCAAAAAAAGATAGCAGCCACTTACTCCCTAAATCATCAAGGTTAGGCATCATAAGTAGGTTTGAAACAAAGTCCATAGCAGCCACTCACTTCCTGAAGAGTCAAGGAGAAGTGTTGTCAGTAGGCCTGAAACACCACAAGCCACACCTGCCACTCACCAACTGGAACATGTGTCATCAGCAGACTTGAAATGGAGAAAGCCACAGTAGAACTCACAAACTAAAGAGCAGTGAACATGCATCATCAGCAGGCTTGAAACAAAGTGAACTATAGTAGCCACTCACAGACTGGTCAGCCAAGGACAAACATTATCAGTAGGCTTGAAATGCAGGATGCCATGATAGCTACTCACTTCCTAGAGAGTGTAAAAAGTAGTGATATCAACAGGATTGAAGCACAGTGACCCATGATAAGTGCTCACACCCTGAAGAGCCAAGAATAAGCATTGTCAGCAAGCTTGAAATGTGGCAAGCTACAACAGCCACTCACAATCTGATGAAGAAAGAAACTTTCTAAGCATGGTGTTGAAACCCAATAAGTTATGGCAGCTACACACTTCCTGAAGTTTCAATAGAAGGCATTGTAAGTATGTTTAAAACAAAGTAAACCACAGCAGCCACTCACAGACTGAAATGTGGAGGACAAGCATAGTAAGATTGATGCAGTTAGTCAAGGCAGCCACTCACAAACTGAGATGAAAGGATAATCAGCACCATCAACAGGCTTGAAACACAGCAAGCAGCAGCAGCCACTCACTTCCTAAAGAGCCAAGGACACACATCATTAGCAGGATCAGAATGCAGCAAGCCACTGTAGTCACTCACACCCTGTAGAGCCAAGAATAGGCATCATCAACAGGTTTAAAATGAAGTGACTATCACAGTAACTCACAATCTAAAGGTATCATCAACAAGTTTGGAACACAGCAAAGCCAAAGCAAACATACTCCCTGAAGCACCAAGAACAGGTGTTGTGAGAAGGTTTAAATGATCCAAATCACAGCAATCACTCACTCTCTGGAGAGTTGAAGATAGCAAGCTTTCAGTAAGGTTGAAAAAAAGAAGTTGCAGTTGCCACTCACTTCCTGGAGAGCCCAGGACATGAATCATTAACAGGCTTCAACTGCAGTCAGGAACAGCAACCACTCACAAACTGGACAGCAGAGCACAACAGCAGGTCAGGATTGTCAATCAAGAGTGAAAGCTACCACTCACCAACTAGCAGTTGGAGAAAATCAAGCATTATGAAGCATGCAACACAAACAAAAACTATCCACTTGCCCAGATATATGGAAATTGCCTAAGACATTCCCGAACTATATCATCTTTATGCTTGACATTAACACCAGCACTAGAATGGACACTGCAAGGTTTTTTTGAGACCATTTCTCAGATGTCCATATAAATGGCACAGACCTGTTCAGAGCTCTTTTAACACTCAATTCCAAATTACCCCTCTGCACTGCCAGAAGCATCAATGCTACAACATCCTCATTCAATGCTGCAGCTGTCTTCGCAATGAGATCATGGCAGGACATAGTTTCCCTGTGCATTTCTGCCAAAGGGCGTTAGCATCTGACCTTAGAATTTGACCATAAACCTGCTTTCTAATCGCACGTATCTAACATCATCACCAAGCGGATGCAGGTAATGCTCTTGAAATATCCTCTCGGCCGCCTCAGAGACATTGTTATCCGGGTATTCGTGGGGGTAGTCCAACATTTGCATTTCAACATTGCGTAGGAACTGGTCGTACTTAGTGAACACGACAATGACGGGAACTGCACGGCGATGCGTTAAATACATTCATGATTCTTTGTAACGACTCGGACATACCATTCTGGTCCGGGCATATGTCTTGATAGAACTTCAGATCAAGCTGTGGTCGTTGGTTGTCCATGGGGACACAGTACCTTAAAATCTCACCGTCAGCTGTCGTAACGCTTGAAAAGTCGAGAGTTCAGACCAGATAGCATGTAATTTCGAGCGCAGTTGCCTTGCTGTACACTTGCGCCGAATGAATGCCTGCAAAATCCGGAGTTCCTCTGTGCTACCTGACTCGATTCCACGGGAATCGTGAAAAACATAACCCGTGTGATTGGAGAATACAAGTTCGTCGTCAATCGTGTGCTCGCCTCGCTGGCTCCATGTTTAGAGGGAAACCAGCAGAGCTATGGGCCATTGTCACTAACCTCCATGGATGGTTCGAGTTGAACCTATTCGGCAATGAGATCAGACTCGGAGACAAAAAATTGGGTCGTGTACCTTCTCCTTTCCACGGTAAATAGCGGGACTCTCCGTCGTGTCACAAACTCTTTGCAGGATGGATGTCTTGCCTGCGTTTGCTCTTCCTATAATAAGAACTCGGAACTGGATCTTGGGAATAGGAAGATGGGGTGGTAGAGTGTCCATATTGAAGGCACAGAGTTTGAGAGAGCAAGCGCTGTCCGAGCCGATCGATTTGATCCCACCCTCGACCGCTGGTTCACACGATCCTTGACAAGTGCCTCACGTGTCTCTTCCCACATCATCAACGCATCAACGAGCGCATTCGTACGGTCTAACTATCGACTAGTTGTGGTTGGTCTTGGACTAAGAATCCTGTGCAAGGTGCTTTGGTTGGCTATCCATGATGTCAAGGAATCGATTCTATACCTGAAAGGCTCAGCAGGCGTAGAAAGCAAAGTAGAAAGCGCCTCGAGAAGCAAGCGCAAGGAAGAACTACGATACGTCATACTAAGCAACACTGGAAAAGAGAGAGAGAATGCAGTAGCTTCGCGCTCGATGTATCGCATATATAGGCTGTCTGCCAAATGCGAATTCGGATCGAGAAAAAAATCGACGGAGCCCTTCTGGCCGCCTTACTATACTTGTTCTGAACAATGTCACCCAGCACTGTCTCTTAGTCATCAGATGAGCTCCTAGCTGAGGTCTGAGGTCTGGTGCTTAATCACTGCTTGGAAACCAGAAAAAGGAAGTAGCATGTACCACGGCTTTTATCAGAATCATGGGATTCAGTTCTGTATCGACCCAAACCCCACCTCATCAAGCCACTATTCATCACATAATATCACCCATACACCAGATGAAGCCAACAGAAAGTCTATTCGCCGCATTGGCAACTCAAAAATGCTGTTCATCATGATGATGGAAGAATAATTCAGTACAAACGCTCCATACTGACGTGACGATGTCCTGGGAGACGAAGTGGGATGGCGATGCAGAGCGATCGTACCAAGTGGATTGTCCCCGCAGATGCGCAATTGAATGGCGTCTAAGATGGTTTGCGCATTACTAGTAGGCCAGTCAGTATATCCCTGAGAGCCCGCTGGCATATTGAGCGCTGGCGGGCGCAGCGTGCCAGTGCACTGCCAGTGCCTGCGGAAAGAGTGGCCCACCTTGCTGACCTTCTCTCAGGCCTTCCAGAAGCTGAGTCAAGCTCAGGGTAGACACTCTTTCGTACTTGCTTTCGCAAAAAGATTGGAGTGAGTTGCAATTGATGACGGGCCGAATGTCGCGACGACGGGTTGATTCCCACTCCTGTCTGCGAGTAGTCCGCAATCATCAACCTGGGAGCTACGCACGCGTTTGTGATCTAACAGCTTGACGAGAATACTAACTGCAAAGTTGGGCGCAGTCCGAGTCGAAGCAAGTCTCTCTCGGGGCGTTTGCTGGGCCCGTCACTGTCATGTGAACTGCTGCGGCCGCCGCGACCGGAGCCGTAGATTGTCACAGGAATCCTCCGAGCTATCATCATCTCCGAACTTGTAGCATCGACTTTTCTCTCGGCTTGCTGCGCACCCCACGAGATCCCCTCTATTCTCTCCCGACTTACACCCCTGCTTATCGTGAGTCCTGAAGAGCAAATATATCAGGCGTACGCACCTCCGCAGCCGCAGGCTCGCAGCCACAGTTGGCTTGTCCTCCCTTCTTTAAACGCCATGCCACAGCTACACAGCCTCTGAGCACTTGCTAGATCTCTCCCTTCGTCCTATTTACTCCCTTTCGATTCTACAATTCGACTCAACGACAAGCACACACGACAGGACGTCCTCCCTGTCATGTCACTCTACGACTCATCTGTCCGACCCGAAAGTATGTCAACACGGATCTGGACACCGCCGCCGTACGCGGACGAGTCAAAGTACCTAGCAATCGTCAACCCATATCCTCCCAAAGCAAAACTGGACTTTTACCCTGATCAGCGCACGCTGGCGCTCTGGCTGGCATCCTGTGCCAGCAAAGAGGTCTTGCGATCCCTGTTCTACAGGCTTTCCGTGAGCTCATCCAATGCCCTTTTTTCTTATCTCACCAACACCCAACCCACGCATTCCACAAAGTTTCCAGAAATGGTCGTCGTCGAGGTAAACTACGAGTTCCACGAATTATTGGGGCAGCACGTCTGGTCCGAGTTCTTGATGGAGCCAACCAAGGAACATATGGGCAGGTCGTCTACGGTGTTCAACTCTAATTTCAACACAAAGCGTCTGGTCGAGAATGGTTCGTTATGTATCTCTTTACTCTAATTCCTCACTTACGCTTCGTAGGTTGGACCCGTGTAAAGATAAAGGAACATTGGTTTCAAGGGTGGTCGGCCAACAACTCTTGCAATTACCCGTGAGTTTTGCCAACATATTTCCATCCTGCGTGCGTTCTCACAGTCCACCCTAACCGGATATTAGGTTTATTAAATATCCGTATCCAAAGAGTTCACATTGCGACGCTACTTCACGTTCCGATGCAAGGTCTGCCAGTAGAGAGCCAGTGTGCCGTCTTCTCCCGCAACAATATTTTGCTTTGCCATCCCCTCCGCCGGGACCGCCAGGTAGCCATAATCGCTTTATTTATTTTAATTAACAACTCACGCTAGTCGACTCTGCAGAAATGTCAGCTGCCACTGCCAGACATTCCAACGCAGGCTCTTTGTCCTCGTTCACGAAAAAGGGTAAAACGACCGCCCCGAGCGCTACCGTCTGTGTGCCAAGCGCCACCAAAAACACAAAACCGTTCTCTCCGCCTTCTGCTCAGTCTCCCACATCTTTGGTGGTGGCCAACCACCGCACCAACAACGATTCCAGTTCGTTCTGCCGCAATTTTTCTAAAACGAATGCGCACGTATAAATGTGTATTTTACAGGGAAACACGGACCTCCGTCCGTTTCTTCGGAACCCTCAGCTGGTGCTTCGCGTGCGCCGAGCGCTGTGGGTAGCTCGATCGCACGGTCCCCAAGACTCGGAGGTGTTCCACCCGCTCCCCCTGGCCTGGCTCCCAGGCTCACATCGCGCTCTCGAATATCCGAACACTTCAACTGGAGTGCCAATGAGGACGTCGAACGTCTTCAACTAGAGCTAGTCAACAACGCCTCCGTTTACACCCCAGCCCCGACCCATTATTCTCGCCCCTTACAGCGCCAGCTTGATGACCCACTAGCTTCCATTGAGCCGTCGCGAGTCTATGAGGACAACGAAGAGGATGAGCCAAGGCATTCGACGGAAGGTGCCATGACGGACCTCTTCGACGATGGTTTCTTGATCGAGGCTCCCTCCGCCGGGAGCGGCAGCGGCGTGGCTAGAGCGCTAGGCCCAGATGACCCCGACTATGATCCCTGGAACCCGCCTGCAGAGCCGGTGAATCTGTGGGAAGGATACGACACACCGCGACTGGAGCTGCCGACCAAGGTGAAGAAGAACGGTGAATGGACGTGCTCCCAGCATGGCTCGCTCTGCACCCCCGGAATATGCAAGGAACGCGCAAAATTCGAGCGCGACGATCGGATGAGAAACAACCGCGAAAAGTGGGAGGATGACAGGGTCCAGCGCGGAACGCGTGGAAAAAGGGGCCGGCCGAGGAAGGGGACGAGGGCCGCCGTTACGGGCGAGTGGCGCTCGAGCCCGCCGTACCTAGGCGGGAATTCTTCCAGTACCACCACTGCCACCACCGCCACCAGCACCAGCAATAGCCATAACGGATCAGACAGCGACACCGCCGACACGTCTCGCAATCAAGGTACTGTATTCCTATAGCCCAAGGACTCGCACTCGTAGACCTGACCGCGTCTGCTCTCCCATAACAGGCTCTATTGCCCCTCTCCAACTTGAGCAAGACGATTCGTCGCTCGATGAGTTTCGCCTGAACGCCGGAGACACCGACACGCTGTCGGTGGTGAGCTCTGCGAGAAGCGCGTTTGATCTAGTCACCGGGTCGGACAACGGTGACCACGACGACGGAGCGAGCACTGCCAAGTCACGCGCCCCGAGCACCGCTGCATCGCGCATTAGCCAAGCGGCGCCCTCCGCGAGCGTGGGTTCACGTGGGCGGAACAAGAGGCCTGCGTCTCCCGCTCCGCCCTCAGACGAGGTCTCGCCGACTTCCCCGCGCCTCACGCCGCAGCAGCCCGCATTGAACGCTCGCAGCACAGCGAGCCAAAGCCCCAGTGTGGGCTTGCCTTCGCTCTCCGGCAACTCCCGGCCCGCCTCAGTCTCCGCGGCGTCCTCCAACATGGGCCCTGCAACGCGGAAGTCAGCGTCGGAGGCGCGAAGCTCGGTATCTTCGAGAGCGTGGACAGGAGCAGGCGCGTCCACCCTATCCACATCCTCAATGGCAAATGGCTTACCAGCGTATGCCGATCCGATTACCACGTGGCTGGCGAAAGTAAGATCTGAGACTGCCAAGGGGGATGGCCGCAGAAATGGCAGGAAGGCACCTGATGCGGGGGGCCGGCAGAGGGTTTCAAAAGGCGCTAGAAAGAGACAGAATAAGGCTAAGACCGCTCTGGCGCAGGCCCAGGCAGAGGAGAGGGAGGCTCTGGCGAGTATTCTTGAGGCGGAGATCGAGGTCGAGCCCTCCTTCGAAGGACCGGGGAACGAGTGGGGCGATCCTAATGTGGTGTGGTGAGCTGTTACCTACCCCTCGTGCTAACTTCCTTGGTTCAAACTGGCATCAAAAATTCTTGTCGTATGATATATGTCGAGTCCTCATTCTTGTTGTTGTCGTCGTCGTGTCAACGATGCCGTACCGTCTTGTAAAGTGTAACAAATCGAGTAAAGGTGATCCAAATACAAAGTGTACATCTGTAGCGTCCAGTGAGAAACGGAGTCGAACGGTATGAGCAACGTGTCAATAAAGGGGCGGGGTATAGTATGAAGAGACGGGATGGAAAACGCTGCCGCTGGTGACTTTGTCACTGACGAGGATATCGATAGATGTGAGGATGACATAGGGAATGCCAGTGCGGCCTGTTCAGCTCAAGCCGAACCAGTCGCCGTATACTCAGTTCAAGTTAGAGTACTGTAAATTCTCTGCGCCAACATAGTGGCTCGATGAGTCATCGAGCCACTGTTCATCTCACAATATCACTCATACTCCAGAAGACGCCGAGACAAAGCTTATTCGCCGCACTGGTAGCTCAATAAGTCTCTCAATGATGGAAGAATAACTCGGCATAAACACTCCTTGCTGGGACGTCCTGGGAGACGAAGTGGAATTGCGATACAGAGCATCCATACCAAGTGGATTTTTCCCCAATGAAGATGCAGGTGGGAAATTGAATGGCGTCCAAGATGTGTGCGCACACTAGGCGAGTCACTATATCCCTGAGAGCCCACAAGCAAATTGAGCACTGGCATTCGCAGCGTGCCAGCACCTGCGGACAACGTGTCCCACCTTTTCTCAGGCCTTCCAGAAGCTGAGTCAAGCTCAGGGTAGACACTCTTTCGTATTTGCCTTCGCAAAAAGATCGGAGTGAGTTGCAAACTTGCAATTGATGATAGGCCAAATGTCGCGGCGACGAGTTGATTCCTACTTCTGTCTGCGAGTAGTCCGCGATCATCGACCTGGAAGCTGCGCACGGGCTTGTGATCTAACAGCTTGACGAGGATACCGTGTCTGCAAAGTTGGGCGCAGTCTGAGTCGAAGCAAGTCTCGGGGCGTTTGCTGGGCCCGTCATGTGAACTGCTGCGGCCGCCGCGACCGAGGCCGTACTAGTATTGTCGCAGGAATTCTCCGAGCTATCATCATCTCCGAACTTCTAGCATCGACTTTTCTTGGCTTGCTGCGCATCCCACGAGATCCCCTCTTTTGGCTCTCGACTTACGCCCTTGCTTATCGTGAGCCCTGAAGAGCCAATATCTAAGGCGTACGCACCTCCGCAGCCGCATGCTCGCAGTCACAGTTTGCCTTGTCCTCCCTTCTTTAAACACAATACCACGGCTACACAGCCTCTGAGCACTTACCAGATTCCGCCCTTCGTCCTACTTACTCCTCTCAATTCTACAACTTGACTCAACGACAAGCACACACGGCAGGACGTCCTCCCTGTCATGCCACTCTACGACTCATCTGTCCGACCCGAAAGTATGTCGACACAGATCTGGACGCCGCCGCCACCGTACTACGCAGACGAATCAAAGTACCTGGCGATCCTCGACCCATATCCCCCCAATGCAAATCTGGACCTTTACCCGGATCAGCGCGCGCTGGTGCTCTGGTTGGCATCCCGTGCCGGCAAAGAGGTCTTGCGAACCCTTTTCCATAAGTCTTCCGTGAGTTCATCCATCGCTTTTTTCTTTCACCAACGCCCAACCCACGCATTCCACAAAGTTTCCAGACATGGTCGTCGTCGAGGTAAACTATGATTTCCACAAATTATTGGGGCAGCACGTCTGGTCCGAGTTCTTGATGGAACCAACCAAGGAGCAAATGGGCAGGTCGTCAACGGTGTTCGACTCTAATTTTAACAGGGACCGTCTGTTCAGTCATGGTTTTGCTATTTATCCCTTTACTCTAATTCCTCACTCACGTTTTGTAGGTTGGACCCATGTAAAGATAGAGGAACATTGGTTTCAAGGGTGGTCGGTCAACAACTCTTGCAATTTCCCGTAAGTTTTGCCAACATATCTCCGTCCTGCGTACCTTCTCACACTCCTCTCTAACCGCATACTAGGTTTATTAAATATCCATACCCAAAGAGTTCACAGTGCGACGCCGCTTCGAAGTCTGTCGGTGGAGAATCAGTGTGCCGTCTTCTCCCGCAACAACCTTTTGCTTTGCCACTCCCTCCAACGGGACCACCAGGTAAATTGCTCTGTTTCTTTTAACCTTTGTGCTTAATAGCCCATGCTAGTCGGCTCGGTAGAATTGCTAGCTGTCGCTGCCAGACATTCCAACGCGGGCCCTCCGTCCGAGTCCGAGTCCACGAAAAAAGGTACAACGGCTGCGCCGAGCGACACCGTCTCCGTGCCAAACGCCGGCTCCAAAAGCACAAAATCGTTCTCTCTGCCTATCGCCCAGTCTCACGCACCGTCCTCGGTGGTAGCCAACCACCGCACCAAGAGCAATACCAGTTCGTTAGGACGTAATTTGTTACAACGAATGCGCACGTATAACTTCTATATTTTAAAGGGAAACGCGGACCTTCGTCTGCTTCTACGAGACCCTCAGTTACTTCGCGTGCGCCTGGCGCTTTTGGTAGCCCGACCGATCAGTCCTCGAGAGGGGCTCCGCCCGCTTTCCTGGGCCCGGGTCGCAGGCCGGCCTCCCCTTCTCGAACATCCGAACACTTCAACCGGAGTGCCAGCGAGCACGTCGAACATTTTGAAAAAGAGCAAGTCAACAACGCCCCTGCTTGCACCCCAGCTCCGACCCATTCCTCTCGCCCCGAGCGGCGCCAGCTTGTTCACCCAATCGGCTCCATTGAGCCGTCGCGACTCTATGAGTACAACGAAGAGGATGAACCAAGACATTCGACGGAGGCTGCCATGGCGGACCTCTTCGACGACGGTTTCATGGCGGAAGCTTCCTCCGCTAGGAGCGGTGACGGCGGGACCAGAGGGTTGGGCCCCGACGACCCCAACTATGATCCCTGTAACTCGCCCGCAGAGCCGGTGAATCTGTGGGAAGGATACGACACACCGCGACTGGAGCTGCCGACCAAAGTGAAGAAGAACGGTGAATGGACGTGCTCCCAGCATGGCTCGCTCTGCACCCCCGGAATATGCAAGGAACGCGCAAAATTCGAGCGCGACGATCGGATGAGAAACAACCGCGAAAAGCGGGAGGATGACAGGGTCCAGCGCGGAACACGTGGAAAAAGGGGCCGGCCGAAGAAGGGGACGAAGGCCGCCGTTACAGGCGAGTGGCGCTCGAGCCCGCCGCACCTAGGCGGGAATTCTTCCAGTACCACCACTGCCACCACTGCCACCACCACCACCGCCACCAGCAACAGCAATAGCAACAACGGATCAGACAGCGACACCGCCGACACGTCTCGCAATCAAGGTACTGTATTCATATAGCCCAACGACTCACATCCGCGCAGGCCTGACCGCGTCTGCTCTTCCATAACAGGCTCTATTGCCCCTCTCCAACTTGAGCAAGACGGTTCGTCGTTCGACGGGTTTCGCTTGAACGCCGGAGACACCGACACAATGTCGGTGGTGAGCTCCGCGAGAGGCGCTTTTGATCTAGTCACCGGGTCGGACAACGCTGACCACGACGACGGGGCGAGCATCGCCCAGTCACACGCCCCGAGCACCTCTGCATCGCGCATTAGCCAAGCCGAGCCCCCCGCGAGCGTGGGTTCACGCGGGCAGAAAAAGAGGCCTGCGTCTCCCGCTCTGCCCTCGGACAAGGTCTCGCCGACTTCCCCGCGCCCCGCGCCGCGGCAGCCCGCATCGGACGCTCGCAGCGCAGCGAGCCAAAGCCCGAGCGTGGGCAGGCTCAGCGTAGTGCCTTCGCTCACCGGCAACTCCCGGCCCGCCTCAGTCTCAGCGGCATCCTCGAACACGGCGGGTCCTGCAACGCGGAAGTCTGGGCGGGAGGCGCGTAGCTCAGTCTCTTCGAGGGCGCGCGTAGGCGCGCACACCCCGTCCACATCTTCAGTGGCAAATGGCTTACCAGAGGACGCCAATCCGATTGCCACGTGGCTGGCAAAAGTGAGAGCTGAGACTCCCAAGCCGGACGGTCGCAGAAATGGCAGGAAGGCAGCTGATGCGGGAGGCCGGCAGAATGCTTCGAAAGGCGCTAGGCAGAGACAGAATAAGGCTAAGACCGCTCGGGTGCAGGCGCAGGCAGAGGAGCAGGAGGCTCTGGCGAGCATTGTTGAGGCGGAGGTCGAGGTCGAGCCTTCTTTCGAAGGGCCGGAAAACGAGTGGGGCGATCCTAAGATGATGTGGTGAGCTGTTTCCACTCGGGCTAAAGCCTCTTGATTCAAATTGGCGTCAAATTCTTGTTGTACTCTGATATATGTCGAGTCATCGTTCTTGGTGTCGTTGTTCAAGCTCAAGTTGTCGTATCGTCGATGTTGTACTGTGATGTAAAGTGTAACAAGTCGAGTAAAGGTCGTTCAAATACAGTGCGAAGCATTCAGTGAGAAGCTGGGTCGAACGGTATGAGCAACGTGTTAGTAGAGGGACGGAGGACTTTATCATTGCCAGTGCGGCCGCCCGTTCTGCACTGTTTCGCGCGATGCGCGACTGCTCCTGCAAAGGAGCAAACAGAACGAATATCAACAGTGTATACCTATCGTTGTCTTCAGGTCCGATTTGTGCTCGGTTATGTGACCAAGCGCGAATGTATGCTCCGGCTCTGATGCAGATCTGATGCTTAGCTGCAAATTTTTTTTTGCCGCAGCGCCCTGAGCGTGAGGATTCAGAGACTCCGGCGGCACGTGCCATTCTTTGGGCGATGGGGCAACCACTGGCAGTGAACGATCCCACAGAGGTATACAGTATCTATGGTAACTTATTCGACCTTAGTGTTGTCGTATCTTGAAGTTGTTTCAACGTAAAACTGACTCCATGGAGGGTATGAACCACGTGTCATTAGCGAAGCGGAAAGCATAAAAAAGAATTACAATAACAAGACTTAGTACGTCGTCCCTCAGAAAGTCCAAAACAAAAGGCATAATACGGCATGGCATGACGGCTCAGCCAAGACATCTCCATATCAGATAGAAGCAGAAGAACGTGAACACGGCACCAGCCCAGAAGATGTACATGTCCTGCGTGCTGCAAGCGCCTCCACATCAAAAAAAAACCTCGTGTAAACAGAAAAAAAAACCGCGCACCTTCTCCGTTCGATCCAGCTTACGACATCCCGACTGAGCCCAAGCGTGCTCGCCGCATCTCGCAAGCGACGCTGCGTGCCCTTGAGCATCGCGCGCTGGTCGACCAGGTTATCGAGCACCTCCCTCCCCTGCGCCAAGAACTCGTCTAGCCGCGCCTCTGTACCACGTATGAAATCGTGCTCGTGCAGCGCGTGGGCCTCCCGACTAGCACCGAGGTACGCATGTGCGCCGCTGCCGTTAGCACGGAATGGGCTCTCCGGTGCCGTTTCTGATGTCGATGACGTGGCAAAACGCCGTCTTCCTGCGCCGGGCGTTAGGGGTGTGCCAGTGCTCGTCGAAAAGAGCTCGGTGCGCTGCGCCTCAGTTCGCTGGTAGGGGAGCAGATAAAGCTTGGGAGATGGTAGGGGGCGATTAGGGAGTCACGCACTTCTTCCTTTATGCGCTCAAATTCTTTGCGGAACTCGGCATAGTCACTCTTGAACTTCTGAACCCGCCTGGGAAACGATGATATGAGTGCGGCGTGGGTTCTCGGCGCTGTACGTACGATGTTGCTTTTTCCTGCTTTGCCTTGATAATCTCTCTCCGTGCCATTGAGTCATAGTCGTCAATTGTGCGGCTCATCCCTGCGAGCGAAGCGGATATCTGCCCTGACCGAAAAGCGTGCCGGGAGTCAGCCGAAGGAACCAAGCACACGGACGGACGTGTGAGAGACCTTGTAACGATGCAGAGGTATCTCCACCACGGAGACGCTCCAAATCTGCCTGTATAGAGCTTGACTGCCGTACGCCAAGTGTGTAAAGTGAGTTCATAGTGGTTGCTGCGTGTGTCGAGCGAGGGAACTGAGCTGTGAGTTGTGGGCGTGGCGAGTGTCACGTGCGACTGTGCGAATAATTCATTGTACGGCTGCTGTGCCTGGCGAGCGACAATCACAACGTGCAAGTCTGCACTCCGGTGACTCGGCCCATGATTTTTATTTGTCAACCCGACACGTCAATGCGGCACTCCTCTCTCTCCTCCGGACACTGACCAAGTTCTGGAGTACTTCGTTGCGAGCCTCCAGCTTTCCCAGAGCCTTCGAAGCAAGCAGTCTTATCCACTCTTCACTACATATGCGTTACGTCCTCATCAGCCTCACCTGCTAGAGAACATTGCCGTTTACATTCGGCTTTCAGCAAGGTATGCTCGTGTAGTTCCTACTCCTCGCTTTGACATTTATCTTCACCTTGACAGCCATGACTCGGACCAAGTCGCTGCCGATAGAGCTGGTGGACATGATACTCTCTTGGTCGAGACTCGAGCCTCGGGAGGTATCTAAAACGCTCAAGGCCTGTTCTCACGTTTGTAAGGCATGGAAGACGCGCACACAGGCGCTGTTGTTCCGTGATGTTCCCATTTCCTTATCTCATCGCCGGCTATCCCTGCTCGCCCGCGCTCTTTCTCAATCTCCCGAGCTTGGTCGACACATTCGTTCGTTTGGGATAGAGATAACCAACCCTCCTGCCATCTGGGGTCGTGACCCACAGAAGGAGTCTTCCGAGCGATTCCGCCGGGCGGTCGCCAACTTTATCGTCGTCCTCACGCACGCCCCCAACCTCGCACGGCTGACTATCGACATCGACGGCGAACTCGACTCTGCGGAAGTTTCCAAGCTCGCTTCCATCAATCTCCGTCACCTGCACACCTTGAACTGGGAGGGCCGACCGTTCTCCACCGTCCTATATTCGCTCCTCGCACTCTGGTCATCTATCCGCAATCTCCGCATAGACAACATCTACCCGGAGCCGCCAGAGGAGGACCAGCGGCCAGCTTCGCTGCGCAGCCTCTGCGTGGGCAATGAGTTATCCGAGGCTGTCATGACGTGGCTCATCCCCACCAGCGACGAGCAACTACTCCGCGAGCTCCATTTCGAGAACCATCTGTCTTCCGGGGCGATGAAGGACGTCCTTCCCCACGCGCCAACCTTGCACGTATTGACAGTCGACAATTTTCCGCCGCAGATTCTCCTGGACGCGTTGACCGTTCTTAACGAGCTTGTGTTCTGCGAGTTGCCTAGCGCACCAGTCAAGTTCCCGCGCAACGTGCAGCGTGTCAGGTACCACCCCAAAGAACCACGCTGGTGGCATTTTCAATCCAAGGTTCAATCTCTTGACCTGGTCGGTCCGCGGCCCGTGTGGTTGCGGGACGAAGAGGTCGAGTCTAGAATCGTGGACGAAACGGGACACCTGATTACGGCCCTGATGGACCTGCCGAAGTTGACGTTCGTCGGCGCGACCTCCCGGACCACAAAGGACGCCTTGGCTACATTAGAGAAGTTTTGTCGAGAAAAGAACGTAGAATTCGACGTATATGATAGAAATGCTCATTATTCGGTAAGCACATGTGTCTCCTTCGAATAATGTCGCACTGATCAACGGTTCTATCTGGTTTCAATGCAGCCTTGGTACAATTTAATCTGATTGGGTATGACTTGTTTTTGGTTGGAGGGGACTGTTTCTCGTTAGCAACAGCAGTAGCGGCCACATCCACGAGGCGTATGCTATGTTATGGAGGTTGTTGTAATATTCAGCCAGTGAGGATCTCCTCGTCTGACGCACCAACAACTCTGTTCACCTTCGAGCTAACCTAGACGCAAGTCCCTACTATTTACACCACCTCTTCCCAATACCTTCCTTTCTACATGCATCTGAACACTTCGTTTTACCTACTCTTCTTAAATGTAACGGTGCATAGCTGCGACCGGGCTTAGTCTATGGTTTTGTATTGTGGAATATAAGTCGGTTTACAAAATGATAATATCGGCCAGTGTCTTCGCAGCTTGTCCAAGTATTTTTTTTGGGTCGTTATTCAACAACAAATGCTTTTTAACCAACTACGGATGCACGTGGCGATTCGCGATGACAAAGCTTCTGGAGAAACATCGATTTCCAAATCAGGAAGCATGACTTCCATTTTCGGAACAGGAAGCCTTGGAGCTCGATGTTCCTTTTCGCTCGAGTACAAGGATCCTTGTGCTCTCAGCCAGACGTTCTTGCTACAACCTGCTCGCAACCTTGTTCTTTCACGTGTCTTGTTTCTCTGCGTGTTCCCCTAGAATCATGACCCTCGTCGTCTGGTGCATAGGTTATAAATCTCATGGACTTGTACTAAAGAGTCCCCCTAAGAGAGAGCGTCTCTTTGCCCCCCTTTTTCCAAACCCAAACCTACCTCTCCAAAAATGTCTATCGTCTCCGACACCAAAATAGAAGTTGAGGTAGAGGAATACGGAACCGTCAGCACCTTCATCAACGACATCAACAAGCTCATCTGGTTCGTGCGGCGATACAACAACACGTTCCCCGAGTACATCCGAGTCGCGCGCATGTACATCTTCGGCACTCCCATCCGCCGCACGGGCGCCGCATTCCGCCGCGCAACTCCTGGGTGCGTCCATTCTTCCTGCGTTGCGCCATGTCCCTCCTTCGCCCGCTATTTCCTCTGAAACTGCTACTGAACATACCACTCTATGCGACACGCAGGTGCGTCCGGCTCAAGCTGTTCTCGAGCAGACAGGAGAACTGCAGCGACGCGGTCGTCGATGACGAGATCGACTTTCCGCTCTCGCCAAACGGCGACCTCGACTTCCACCGCGTCAAACTCTGGTGGGGTATCCGGACGTGTCTGGTGCGTTCCGCGCCTTTCCATTCCATTTCCAATATGCTGATGCTTCGACTTGGTGCAGCCACTCGAGCCATTCAGCTGGAAAGTCTTCCAGCCACGCGACCGCAAGACGATCTCAAGCGTCGCAGTGCACAACCTAACCTACGGCCGGCAAAACAACCTCTTCCTCATCTGTAAGGCTCCCATGCCCCTACCCCTACCCCTACCCTCCCATCGCTGACCCTGCTTTGCGCAGTCGCGCCAAAGGAGACAGATGAGTATAGACGCGAGGAACTCGGTTCGTGGAAACATGAACTCCGCTGGCATCGCCGCACGCTCGCGGACGACCCGGCGATGTGCTTCCACGGCCTCATGTGGCTCTGTGCGCTCGCGTGGCTCCTCTCGCTCGTCCCTGGGACGCTCGAAATCCTCGCTGTCGCTGCGATGGCGCTCGTGGCTATCGTGCGTTGGGCACGCGAGATTCTCCTTTCGTTACCGGAGCATGCGCGCACGCGCTCGTTCTGAGCTTACCGACTATATCGTTATTCCCCATCACACGCCTACGCCACATAACAACCTAGCTCGCTAGCCCTGTTCTTGCATACCTTCGATTCACAACTCGCTATGGAATGGAAAGATAAAAGTTCGAATTGATTCGACGTGTACTTGTACTACTATCATCTTATGCACTCCCCATCTTCACATATGCTCACCACCTTATGCCACCATATGCCTTCTTTTACTTGCTTGCATTATGCCTACCTCGTTCGTCTGTCTTTAGAATACTGTCGCAGTGTGTAATGTCCTCCGAGTCTCTTGAACGAACACCAAAACATCTCAACCACGCGAAAACTTAAAGTGTGTGTGCGTCTTACAAACTACTCTACGACCTCCTCAAACTGCTCGATCACCTCATCAATCCACACCTCAATCTCTTCCTTCTCCTCTTCCTCCTCTGCATTCTCCTTCTTCGCCAGCGGCGGAGTATCCCGTCTTCCGGGTGGCCTCGCCTCCGCAATATCCTCCGCGACACGCAACCGCCACGCATTCCACTCATCCACGGACCGTTTCCTCTGCGCGACGAGTTCCGCACTGACGGATGTCTCCTCCGCCGCGTCCGCCTCGTCGAACGCACGCGCATACTCGCGCAGGTTCCGGCGGATATTGCGTTTTTGGTCTTTGGTTAGGAGCGAGGGCGGGCGCGGACGCCAGAGGAACTGTTTGAAGCGGTCTAGGAGCCGTTTCTCGATTTCCTGTCCTCTGAAATCCCAAATCGCATATCCGTTCTCGATCTGCGGGGGTGTGTGAGTTCGCGGCCTGCCCCGTCTATCTGGGTGAGCGACGCACCGTATGTGTCCAGGCACTTGCGGCAGTGGCGAGGTACCGACCGCTCGGATCCCACTCAACGTCCGTGACGCCATAATGGTCCGCAGTACCGAGCTGCTGGATCCCAGTACCCCACTCCTCCTTCGGTGGGTCTTTCTTCGGAGTAACGTCGTCCGAGTTGAAGTCGAGATCCCAGAACTCGAGTTCGGATTTGGACGTTGAGCCTACTGTTGCGAGGACGACGTGGCGTCCGCGCGGGGACCACCGTATGGTGTTCGTCGTACGTCCCGCAAGCGTTCCTACGACGATGCGTCAGACGCGCGCGTTCGATGATCAAGAAATGTGCGACTCACGTAGGAGCTTAAAGTCGTTCTTGCTTCGGTCGAGCTGGTAGAAGCTCACGTCCGTCTTGATAGTAACGCCCGGCCCCGGATTGCCCAGATTAGGATCGCTGCTCGCGACGATCGCAAAGCGCTCGCCTTTAGGCTCCCACGAAAAGTCCGTGACCGTATCTGCGCGCGTCGTCGTCGTCGCATGCTAAGCAAAATGGTATAGGATACACACGCGACGTACCCTTGAGCTCAACTACCTCGACCGGAAAGTCCTTTTCGCGCACGCTGAAAATCTCGAGGCTGCAGAAAATCGATTTTTTTGTTTTGGTATGGCGGTCGACGCGCACGCAGAGAAAATCGCCTTGGTTCTGCCAATACAGCCTACACTGAATGGGGTGTAAGCACCCATCATTACGTCTAGAGATGACGCGTCATACCTCTGAAACATTGAATAGATTTTTCTGGCGGAGAACCGCCCGACCTGGGAAGTTGAGCAGCGTGACGCGCGCGGGCTGGTTGGACACTTCGGGCGTCCAATAAGCAAGCATGTTTTCCATAGGATTCTTAGACGCCTTAGAGGCATCATCGCGATCTTTCTCTCCATGCGGACACCACTCGAAATCGACGACTCCCTCGATCTTGAGGCTCTTCTTCCCCTGCAAGCCCATACCCGGCAACTCGTACACGCTAATCTGTTGGCCCGGCGTCAGCCGCGCGGTGTACTTGTCGTCTGGGCTCCACTTGAGCACCGGCCACGCCATCTGTTTCCGCGCGCCTTCGCCCTCGGGGAGGATAGAGGGGAACGTGCGCAGGAGGTGGCCGGTCTTGATGTCCCATATTGCGATGTTGTTGCCCTCGTCTTCGGCGGAGAATGAGCGTGGGCCTTTGGGCATGTCTTCCGTCACTACGATCGGCTCGTGAGACCAGGTGACGAGGTATTGTTCGCAGGGCGAAAAGTCGATTAAGCGGACGAAGGGGTGGAAGAAGCGCGCTTGGAGTTGGAATGATGGGCCGCCGTATAATCGGATGCCCTGGCGGTAGAGAGCCGCGATGTATGTACCGAGCGGCGACCACGAAACGTATAATTCTGTTCGTAGGTTTACCTACGGGGAGGGTAAGAAGGCGCTTTTTAATAGGCGGTGAGACGCACGTTGTCCTCAAAGGCTACTTCGCATTGTGAAGGACGTCCGTGCCAACATATTGAGACCTCATCTCCGCGATATGTCACGTACTGATCGCGGCCTTGAAGATCAGCCAGCCAAGCTCGCAAATGCTCCTGTGGCATGCATCAGAGGACTGATTTGCAAGAAAAGTCAGCAACGCACCTTGGTGCGGTACTCTTCACGCGGTGGATCGACATAAGTCTCATCAATATCAGCAAAGTGTTCGATATCGGTGAACCGATTAACGAGGAAAGTATGTTTTGCGTCGAATGGGTGTCCGTTCAGCTCGTTGAGCGCATACGCGGCCGCATCGGCATTTCGGAATTCGATGAAGGCGTATCTGTGCGTCTGGTTCAGAGCGATAGTATATATGGGACTGGGGAAGGCTCGTACCCGTTGCTTTTGCCTGTCTTTTCGTTCCATGGCACGGAGATATCATCCGGCTTGATCGCGGCGCCTTTTCGTGTGAACTCCTTTGCAATTTTTGCCAGAAGCCTCTCGAGTTTGGACTTGTCGATGATGGGGACACCATCGACGACTAGAATGTGATCAAAGCCCTCTTCGAGACGGACCTTGTATCTGTTGTGAAAACTCGTTGATCTCAGCGCACAAATAGCCGTCCAACTACGCACTTTTCTTCGATATCTGAAAAGTCGATGCCTTCGTCGAGCTCTGCCATTGAAGGGAAACGCAAATAATGCAATGGACCGGTCAATGCCGAGGAGTCAAGTACTCGGCTTAGGTAACGAACGGTACCTGACCTAGACCTAGTATGTACGAGCTGCTTTACAGTAGCAATAGACTAATCACCACACGGGAACGTATGTGCGATCTGCCTTGGGCCAATGAGAGGGGTATGGAAACGTGGATACTCACCAGTACTCACCGATGGATTGACTGTGCCTCGAGCACTTGCCGAGCACATCATCCGAGTCGACATACACAGAGCGTAACTTACTTTCCATTTTGTTGTATTCGTGTAAATATGAAATCGCAGGCTTACTACCCTTCATATACAGCCGGTAACCAGTCTGCAAGTTGACTAAAGCCTCCTCTTTATTTCGTCACTTCCTCCTTCTGGAGCTCAAATCCGCGATAGTTCCTACTTTGTCGCTGTACCACCACTTGAACGATGGCCCACTATGATATCTTCCGCCACCATCTTGCAGTCGCTTTCCCTGCCTATGGACACGCCCTTTGGGAGCCCGACCATGGGAATCTGTATCCGGCCGTGGAAGTTGGCGACGTCGGCTACGTCTGTGAAGGCAAATTCAACCGTCTCTTCAATGCTTTACTACCCGCAGATCATGATTCACATCAAGACTTCGGTGTTCCAGAGGGTTACGAGCCGCTTACGCTCGACCTCAAAAAACATATTAGTATTGGTAGACTTGCCCCCAATAATTTTTGTTCGTCCAAAGTCGTTCCGACGCCCATGCCGGAACAAATGTCTCAAGGGTAACTCAGCTGCATGCTTTAAATGTACTGTCACTCACGTTTTCTCAGGCCGGATGCCATCCCCGAGGTCACTTTTTCGTGTCCGGCGAAGGAAGGCGCAGTATTATACCTTCCAATCCAAGCTACGGCGGCGAACACAGTAGCGAGTGTAGATTTGGGAAAGTGGCTAATCAGGCATATCGATCGCTGGTTCGCGTGGGCCCGACGACGAGGACTGAGAGTTGACCGGATGGAGGATATTATCCTCGTCACTGGGACTCATCGCGCAAGATCTTCTACTAATGCCGCATTTCCTGGGGGGCAGGGAGGTGCACATACATCGTTTGGAGCAAAGGTAGATCATTGCGGTGCGGATGTAACAATTAACTGGCAATTCTCGCACGAGCGCAATCGAGGGGTGGTGTTATATTGTGGCCCTGGTGGCAAGGTATGACACAATTTGTTTGACGAACGGGCCCTGAAGTTCCGTATCTTGTTCACAATACTAGGACCTACCAGAAGATCAGTGCATATTCATACGAGGGTTTCGCGTCACTCGTAAACTCATGATACTACCAAGACTTAAGGGGGCAGCAGGACCCAGTCCAGATCCAAAAGGATATGATGAAGAGCCATACTCGGACTCGGAACTCACGCCGATACCTACTCTACCGGAGGTAAAGTGACGACGCTTTTGGCGCATTCTAGCTTTTTTAAAAAAAATTACTTTTCAAAGTACCTCGATCCTCTTCACATGCTACTGGAATACATCGCTGAAGTGAGTGATGTGGACATAAGCTCACTTTGGAGGCTGCTTTTGACAGCAAAATGACTGTTATAGGAAGCACCTCCAGACTGCGATATGGTCCTCGTTCATGATTATGACTTGGCACGGCTTCATGAGATTTATGATGACGCTACTGTGAGCCAAAGCTATAGACAACATGCCTTGGTATTGATCTTTTATTTTAGCCGATAGACGCTCTCCAGCCAGATGTAGTGTTAAGCCAAGTCAGAAAGCGCGAGCCAACGATCTACAAAGCTCAGATTGGTGAGCTCTTTCGGTATTGCGTGTTTCTATTTTTCACAAAGGCTCCCTTTCGAAAGCTATGTCGTCTTCTCACAATAGCGCCTGTGACGATTCAGGATCGGCTTGGGTAGCAGCACTCTCGAACATTTATGAAATGCAGTGTGATTTTCACTTCTTCTGATGCTGCGTCTTAGCTATATCGCTTCTGATAGCTCCTTCGCCGACACCCTCCGCACCCCAGAGTCCCCCTGTAAAAACTCCGTCTCCCCGAAGCGAACATTCTCAACGTTTTGCACGCTTCGGGCACGATCATTCGGGACGACCTGTCAATACTACACCCTCACACACTGCATCCCCCACGCTAGAGGCATCCCCGCCTCCTTTTCCATTCAATCTTCCACTCAATAGGAATGCCGGTCATATCTCACCCCTCCAGGCCACACATCTACGTACTCGTCTTCGTCCGCTGTCACCGGATCTTTTCAATGATTCACTCTTTTTTCAAGGACCGCGATTTCTACGCCAACGGCGACGATCTGAACCGATTGGCTATAGCGACGGCGACGGTGGCGGCGCTAGAGGCGACACGGCCACGCAGCAACGGCCGCCACGGCAGTCATTGTTCGATGTGAACCATGAATACCACTCTCCCTGTATCGGCCAGAGGAAAGCACTTTTGGTATGTTGACAATCAGAAACATTAGCTGGTCGTCATGACAATCTTAGGTTGGGATCAGTTACTCTCGACACCATGACGCCAGCTTTAGACACAAGTGGGGTGTTTATGACGCATATGAGACTAATCGTTTTCTTCAGGGTACAACCTACCTCTTAATATGATTCTACGCAGGTCTTGATATCTCTTCCAGGATGCCTTGGCTTCCACTATGATAATATGAAAATCCTCACTGACAAATATCAATACGTGAATCTAGCAACCAAGAAAAATATTGTGAGTTTTCCGTAGAGACTGTTGTATTCATCACTTTATTTGTATCGTTCAGCTCGCAGCAATGCGTTGGTTGGTTGCAGGCGCCAGACTTGGCGATAACCTATTTTTTTATTGTAAGTATCTATACTGATCCTTTATGTTGATTGCCCTTGGGGTCAAAATTACATAATCTAGTCTCTGGACACGCTACGCAGGTGCCAGTGGAGGGTACGAATGGTGATGAGCGAGATGTGTTTGACGAGGGTTCGTTGTGCAGCGTCTTCGTCATGTGGCTTGGATCCATTGAACAGCAACAGGCATATGCGCCATGGACTATGAGGGCGGAAATCCTCCTACTGGGATAATTTTCGACGAAGTAAGTCACTGCAAATAACAGCTGGTCTGCTAGTTCATCGAAAGCATAATGTAGGAAATACGCGACATAATGGTTAAACCCCTTCCAGAAGGGTGTCACCTGACTGTGATCCTCGACGTGAGCCAAATCCTATATGGTACCTGAGCGCTGAGCACGCTGACAATTTGTAGTGCTGCCAATCTGGGACGATACTTAGTACGTTATTCCGAAAAGCCTCTGACTCTCTGACTCTTACCTTATCTAAGATTTGCCTTTCATTGTAAGCTAGAACGCCTTCCAGGTCTATCACTTGTCGTAACATATTCTGCTCAGTACGACTCTCACGGTGTGCTCAAGCCGACTAAGCCAGAAACGGTTCTCTTGAGACCAAGCGCGGACGTGGTTAGTGCTATCTTATCGGGCACGACACGACTCTTACAACATTTGTTCCAGATCTCTTTGAGCACCTGCAAGGTAAATGGAAGAGACTTCGAGACGCGCGGTGGCGGCGCCTTGCGGAAGGTAGGTTGATGAAGCTAGTTCTCCGCTTACACTGCCTGAGCTCTCTGGTCGATTTCACAGGCTTTAATTGAGTGCATGAAGGCTTCAGATAACCACGTGACCTACCTCGACATCATCCGAAGTCTTCGGTATGTATACTTCAATGCCCCGCACACTTGTTGCCGAGAGCGATATCACCAGAACCTATATGGACGCAAAATATATCAGGCAGCGAGTTCAGGTAAGCAAATTACAGTAGGTGTCCCCGCTCTTATTCATCCCGACTTATGTTCATAGCTCTCAAGCTCACGCATCATCGTACGCTTCTCATCTAAATATGCATTAGATCTTTACTTACCTTCTACTTGTTAGGATATGGACCATCAGTTTTGTCTATTCCCTAACAAATTCACAGCACCACCTCTTCCACAACAGTTGGACGACCCTGCATCGATTTGGTCGCTCGACCCTGTAGATACAGGCCACGAGTCCGACGATCTGCCCATGCACCGGTTCCTACCACAGCACGCCGGTTTGCCACAGTCACAGTCTGCGTCGGCAGCAAGGTCGGCAGATCCTATGATGGGGTTCGGCCAAGCTGGACCTAGCCACGGCCTGGCATCTCTGCCGAACGTTAAATAGCTGACTAATACAGTCATGACAATATTCGCTGAGCATTATATAGACCTGTCCTTGAATTTGAGCTTAGTTCATTGTTTTACCTTCATTGCTCTCTCACATTTTATGATAGCAAAATTGCTATGGCCAATTGGTTTTTGACTTAGGGTGATGCTCTTGAAGATAAATGTATGATAAAAATACTACGGTGCAGTGACTCATCAGCAAATTTAGAAGTCAGCTTTCAGATACTGTCATGTTTGCAGGGGCAAATGCTCTGGAAGCTGGGAAGTTCACTGTAAGATTTGGAAGAAGAACTCTAATATCTTGTCTAATATCACCGACACAACGCCGAAGAGTCAGGTACTCTGATTATGTAACACACCTCGAAGACCTGAACCGCTTTGTCCGCAGTTTTTTTTAAAAAAAAAAGAACCTGCTTTTTCCTAACATCATAATTACCACGCCGGAACGCATGTGGCACTCTGCATTGGGCCAATGGAAGAGGCGGAGCAGCGTTGGGGATACTCACGGACTGTCTATCTGCGACCCTGTGTGCCCTGAGTTCTTGGCAGAATCTTGACAGTCGCGTCTCACTTCCACTAGCTGGTCACTCCGACAGTATAGTAATGCACATCGACCTACAGCTCTAGCCTCAGATCTCAAATCTCAGACGAGTCAGGCTTTATGATAGATCTTCGAAGAACAATTTGGGACGGTGCTGTATCACGAGACCCTGCCGGTAACTTCGGGAGTAGGGTGGGGGCCGTGTGGAGAGCCCAACGGCGTAAGAGTGGTTCTCAATTCAATCTTATTTTCATTGAAACTTACACGTTCGTCATTCAAAGACATGGCTAACGGGATATATAAATATTCAACGTACACAACCCAAGCATCCCTCCCCTCCATCTCCGACGAAAGTCTTCTGGTGACCGTGAGCTTTCCCAACCTGGATGCGCACTATCTCCCTTACTCTTGGACTCGGGGCCGTCCTTGTCTTCTCCGCGGTCCCAACCGTAGCTTGCCCAGACGGTGCTACCACGCATGAACACGCGCGACGCGCTGAGCCCCAGCTTCCGCTCACCCCGCCCTCGCGTCCACTCGTATGGGGAGACATCAACATCATCCATACCACGGACAGCCATGGCTGGCTTCTAGGGCACCAGAAGCCGTCCTTCCCGGAACCTAACTACAGGTATGTGTGGACGCCACAATATTATACGCGTCACTCATGACGACATACTTCTCTATTTTTTTTTCAGTGGGGATTTCGGTGACTTTGCGTCATTCGTTGCGCACATGAAGGAAATCGCGATTGTACGCGTGCTTTTTCTTGCCGGTATAAACACTGATGTCTTGTCAAATTAGAAAAAGGACGTCGACTTGTTATTGGTCGACTCTGGTGACCTCCACGATGGTACGCGACGCGTTTCCCTCTCTTTCGTGTTATGTAGGCTGACCCAACGCTTAGGCACTGGCCTCTCGGACGGATTCCCGCCCGGTGGCGTCGACGCACATGATGTATGTGTCCTTCTACCTCACTGCGGCCATAGCTTGACCGCACATAGTCCAACAAATTCTTCTCCCAACTGCCCTACGACTTACTCACCATCGGAAAGTACGCGCTATTTCCACAGAAAGTGTTTCCTCTTCGCAGGGCTGACGCATTCGCGCCAGCCACGAACTGTACGACTACGCAAATACGCTCGACATGTACCAGAACTTTGTCCCAAAATTCCCTGGCCGGTACCTCTCTTCAAACGTCAATATCACTATCGAGGGCCCAGACAGTTCTCCGGTCAGCGTGCCCGTCGGAAGTCAGTCGGAATTTTTTCCATCAGCGCTGTCACACACTTTCTGATCGTATGCTCCATTTTTAGGTCGCTTCGCCAAATTTAAGACGCGAAAGTAAGTAGTACATCGCCGACGCTGAAGATGACTTATTTCGCGTACACGTGTAGGGGCCGCAGGGTCACGTCTGTCGGCGTTCTGTATGACTTTACGGGGAACGATCATAATACCACGGTGCAAAAGGTGGAAGACATGGTGAATGAAGCTTGGGTGAGCCGTGTCTCCTCGATTATATATGGCGTTCATGGGCTCACACCTACGTCCGTCCAGTTTGCGGATGCAATCAAGGATGAGCCCGACTTTTTTCTTCTTGTTGGGTACGTCCCAGTAGCCCAATTCCCATGTCCAGTGACTGACTGATGTTGATTGAAGTCATATGCCGGTGGCGCAGGACAACTGTAAGATTTGTGATGTGTGTGATGCGGCATGTACATTGAATCGCTTCGGTCAGGGCCTCTCGTCTACAATGCCGTCCGGTCTGTACACCCGACGACGCCGATTCTGATTCTCGGTGGACACACACATATCCGGAACTGCCGTAAGCATTGCAAACATGTTCTTTGTTCGAATGTCTCTTAGATTTTACTTAGTGCAGTTTGATGGGCGTTCTATTGCCCTCGAGAGTGGCCGGTACATGGAAACTGTTGGTAAGGAATCGTCATTGCTTCTTGAGTCAAACTAAAAAGTTACTTGGACAGGCTTCTTGAGTGAGTAACCTGTCAGTCATCCTTGGCTGATGCACGTGACAGAGATATGGTCTCTTCAGGCGTAGGTCTCGACCACAAAGGTAGCACGCAGAACCTGACTATGAATCGCCGTTACCTTGACCCAAATCGAGTTACCTACGAGGTAAGGAACATTGCTACATTGAGGTCGTTTCCTAAACGTATTACCCACCAGTACCACACACATCGCCGCAATTCGTCGTTCGATACATCCCAGGGCCGCGAAATCACCGCAGGACTCGAAGCACTAGCCGCCCGATTCAACCTCTCCGACCAGTTCGGCACGGCACCCCAAGACTACACGCTCTCACGCGACCCATACCCCTCAACCGGCTCCCTACTAAGCCTAATGGCAACCCAAGTACTCCCAACAGCACTAGCGATAAACAACACACGCAACAACATTTCCAACATCATCATCACCAACTCTGGAGGGCTGCGCTTCGACATTTACAAGGGGCCGTTTACGAAGAATGACCAGCTGACCGCGTCCCCGTTCACAGACTCTTTCTTATATATCGCGGACGTACCGCTGGGCGTCGCCAGCGCCGTCTTGCCAGCGTTGAACGGGGAAGGCTCAAATAGCCGGCGCGGGCTTGCGCATGCGGAACGCTATGCACGCGGAGATGTGGAGATGCGATATAGACAGTGGCTTGAGGGTATGTATGCGCGGGCGGGACCCGAACGCCGTGCGGCGCAGAACCTGACACTTGGTTACGTGACAGAAGACGTGGGTCCCCACCCCCATTCTCATCACGCACTGCAGAAGCTGATCCATCATTGTTTTTTTCAGGGGTGTCCGGGGGTCGGCGACGACACACTGCACACGCCACTGCCGTTCTTCGATTCGCCTGATTTCATCAGCTCGACGCCACCCGCGGGTGGGGACGACACGAATGTTGATTTGGTCTTTGTGGATTTTATTGAGGACCAATTGTTGGAGGTGGTTAATGGCTTGCAGACAGCTAAGAACTATACGAGTGCAGACGTGCACTCGTACTCGTTTATACTTCTTGACGAGGTGCTGGGAGTGTTTGCGGAGCTGAAGTGGCACCCAATTCCAGAGTAGTAGCTGAGATTGGAGTGTGCGAATGTTTGTTCGGACCTTTACTCTACTGTAACGTACTTTAAGTTATTTAACGTCGATAACGGAATCACCAGTTGATGCACCATTGCTCATGATGTTGATGATACTCCCTGGGTACTGCGCTCTCAGGTTCATGTCGGTCCACATCCTGGGACGCGTAGTCTCCTAGCAACGTTTTCAAAGTAGAAGTCACGAAGACAAAAGACCGGTGATATGACTGTGGGCGTGAGCGAACTGGCCGACACGCCGGGATAGGCCGCGGGCAAGGACGCGGAGCAGGGCGTATGATCGGCCGTGTTGATGGCGGACATGGGGAGTGAGAGAGCGGTCGTCCGGGCCAGGAAGCGAGGTGTCACCAGTATCACGCAGGGAAGCGAGGGAACTGTGGGTGGAGATTGCGGGACGAGGCTTGAATGGACACCAGAGGAGCATGACTAATTCTAAATTTCTGAGCCAGCGGGAGAGAAAGTCAAAGGAGACGGAGTGTGTTGGAGGGCGGGGCCCGGTCACGGTGTTGTGGTAGCCAAACAAATGCTGGGAGATCACTAACTCCTTCGGGGTCACAGTTCGTTTAATGGAAAGTAAACCTCTGGTCACCGTGCTATGGTATAACATTAGGCCTATCCCGCGGCGACCATTTTCCAGACTTTCTTTTCTACTAGTAACCCCCTCCGCAACTTAATTATGTCGTGGCGGCACCTTGATATCACTTTCAAGTTCATCATGCTCCGTCTCACTTAATCTTGATCTCAGGCTATGAGTGGATTGCAGGAAGCCAGTACCTACCTCACTTCCTCGGGACATTTAATCATGTGTGGTTCGTATGTATGGAACCCATTTAGGTCCTGCTTCACAAACCCTGGGCAAGTTAGGTCGAGGCCAACTTCGAATCTTCCCCTTCTCCCCACGTGACGCCAAATTGAATAGGACTCTTAAACGAGGCGCTCCGGATCACTTCCTGCGTGCGCTGGGCGTGCTACACGTGCTTTCTGGCTGACGTGGGCCATGATAAGATGCTACCGAGGGAGGGATTCCTGTCCAACTGCCCCGAACGTTTGTATGAACTGATCCTGTCAAAATCCGTGTCAGGCAGTGCACGCAACAGGATCCGAGACTAGATCTCACCCTCCTTGCTTCTCTGGCCCTTGGGAGGATTTTCGTGGGTTTGGTACCGAGTTATAACTCGGTGCTCCAGCTCACTCACTCATCGCTTACGCCCCGACCCCTCCCTCCTCCCTCTCACGTTCATCCTTGCAATGTCCGCATTCCTTCTACCCGCAATTGGGCATTCGCCGTCTCTGCACGTTCCGTGGAGCCTTGGTTTGCGTGTGAAATGGTCTTCGGAAAACTATTTAAGGATCCTCTACCTCTTCACTCGCTCCGACCTGAAGACCATTTTGCTACCGGTCGTAGGTCCTTCAGTTATATTCACAGACAACCTTTGTCTGCTCACCTGTGGCAGACCGTCTTTGCCTTTCTCGCGTCACCTAGCACGACTCTAGATCGCATGTTCTTCTCCATTCTATGGACATGGTTACACTTGCTTCAATTTTGTGTCTCAAATCAGAGTCTGGATCCCGAGGAGGACTCGTCAAACAAACCATGGAGGCCGATCCCTTCGGGCCTCATATCCGTCGATGGTGCACGCAATCTACGTTGGATGCTGCTGCCTTTCTGCCTTTCTGTTTCTGTGAGACTTGAGGCATATTGGCAAGGCATTTCCCTTGCATTGGCCATCCTTGCGCACAACGAGCTCGGTTTACACTCGCATTTGTTTTTGCGAAACATATGCAATGCGTGGGGCTATGCATCCTTTAACGCAGGTGCATTGACGATAGCCTCGGGTACGTTCTCTAACACCACCTGCACAGCCCGCGATTGTGCTTAAAGCCCCCCTCCCTTTTGCACCAGGCCAGACCACGATCTCCACACGTTCAGAAATCTCCTTCGCTATCAATGCGCTTATAATCATTACGACCATCTACGCTCAGGATTTCCGCGACGAAATAGGGGACAAGCGCATGGGAAGACAGACCATCGCTATAGTATGGCCGGAAGGAAGTCGGATCAGCATCTTTATGGTATTGGTTGGCTGGTCCGTCGGCCTGTCCTGGGCGTGTGAGCTCGGCTCGTGCTTCTCTGTGCCTTTCTGCGTGTTGGCCATGTTCGTGGGTTTGCGCTTCTTGCGGAAGAGGACCAAGGAGGCTGACCAGCGGTCTTACCGATATTACAACGTACGGCTGTTAACCGAAGCGTTATCGGATCAGGCTTAACATTTTGTCGCCTTGCAGATATGGCTTGCTGCTGCGCAAGTCGTACATGTCCCTGTGATCGCATCTACGCTCTCACAGTTATGATACCCTTATGCCTATGGCATGTGGACTTTCTTTCAAGTTCGCTGCCCATTCCACGTAAGTCACCACAGTCCTGACGTCCTAGATCAAGTGAAACATTTTCTGATGTTCGCTATTTACTCCAGAAGTGCCGAAACTACGACACGAGTTCAACGACCTCTCATTTTCTCGGATATTCCATTCCGTGAATTCCGGATCTGATATGTTTTATTAAGCTGACGCTCCCCCATTTACGCCACCCCGCCACGTGTTATGTCCCCCGTATGATTTTATTTCTTATTTCTCGTGTCTACTTTTAGTTTGTCCAAAGTCTCGGAGGGAGGACATTGTAACGTCAGGAAGTCTCACCGTTTGTGGATGTCATACTTGTAATCTAGGCATCAGATTGGAAATGAGCACAATCTTGATCATCTGAGCCATCAATTGCATCAATTTTTAAAATGGCAAGCGCTGGGAACTTTCAACTTATTATAGTGATGTCAGCAACTCGACTTTTCCATCCGCTAAGTCGCAATTGGGCGTAATTATAAGATGGGACTTGAGATGGGACGAGGAAAAACTTCGCACAGAAAACTGATATCTGGGCATTACATTGGAAATGGGTCACACATCCTGCATCCTTAGTGAGAGTAAAGATGTTCGGTAGTCGGTTGTTTAAACGAAGGACCGAGTGAAACGAAGAAGCGCGCACAAGAGCGCCCATGCAAAACGTGCTGAGGTATCACGTGATGGTCTACAGTATCCTCATTGGTATCATCATCGAGGCGATACACAATGCCCTGTGTGAGCGCGTCTCGGTACCGCGTTGCCATGGACACGAGAGCTCAAACGCGGGCTCGCGAGAGAGGGCTACGAGCTCCGCTAGAACAGGTAGCATAGCCCGCCACTCGCCAATGCACGTCTTGCCCTGCGCCCCGGCAGCTTCAAGCCCGAGGCCACGTGGACCCGGACCAGACGATCCCGATCATCCCACTGGCTCAGGCTGTAGGGGGTGCGGTGAGGTGTAAGAGAAGGAACGTCGTGATGAAGGGTGCGGTTCCGTGAGTGAGAGGGGTCAAGGCGGATGATACACGAGTGCGCCAAGACGCAAGCCAAGACGAAGTATTGGGCTTCTCTGATGGATTAGACACTATTGCCTGAGGCTTGCACTGCATGTAAGACAGTGCACTATGTAACATGTAACAGCTGGCCAGATCAAATTACGAGATTTCAGAGAAAAGTTGACAGGCCGGCACTGTGTATGCACACTCAAGTCTCCAAGTCAAGTCCGACTTGAAGTTACTGCAAGAAGGTCTGAACGTCGGCTGGTGTGCCACCGGGGTCACTGATACCACCACGTTCTGAAGCGGGCCTTGCAGTAGCGCTGGGGGCGACACTGGGGCGACTCGCCCGCGCCCTCGCCACCGTCTGATGGCGGCCCGGAGGAATTGCTGCCAGCGAGACCAGGTTCATACTCAACTTGGGCTGAAGGCACAGCTTCGTCAACTATTGTCACCATCTCCCCTTGATCCTTGGTGCAATATGCGCCCTGCTGCTGTGCACCGGTATGACAGCTTTTGGAACTTGAACCTGGATGCTATGGACTGCACCTCATAAATCAGAAGCTCAACACTGCAGTATGCTTGGCAGTATGGACACTATGACGGGATACACATGCATACCGGGCTTATTCAACCATCTGCGGGCGCTCTACCTGGTCGTAGAACACAGCGCCGACGCAGTCCATATGGTGTGTCTTTGGATTTGTCCTGAGTTCCATCATTCACCGGACTTCAAATGATCTTGCTCTTGGCCCTCTCCTGGAAATGATGTACACTGTACCACCTAACACACTCCGGCATTGTACCCGTACCCACCTTCCTTTCCAGACAAGCCTTGGCAAGATGATCTGTACTGCAATGCGCGGTGACACCTTAGACTGCCAGTTGACTCGCCGCTATTCCGCATGCTTTCCTCAGACCTGCCAATTGTCTAGCCTGTTTAAGGTCTTACGGACTCTTACCTGGACGCTCTTGCATAGGTACTGTTGGAATATAAAAGCTTCCAAAACGAAGCGGTTATTCTCATCACCAATCCGCCCCTCAGCCCACATTCTCCAATCACTTCCTCATCCTCACCATGAAGTTCACTTCCACCATCATCGCTCTCGCGGCACTCTTTTCCGTCTCCGCCGCATCTCCCACCGCGTCCACCGACGTTCAACCTGTTCGCTTCAACACTTTTTACGACAATGGCCAACAGTCGTTGAACAATGTTGCGTGCTCCAACGGAGACAACGGCCTGACCACCAAGGGATTCACCAATTTCGGTTCACTTCCCTCGTTCCCCTACGTCGGTGCTGGTTTCGCTGTCCATAACTGGAACTCTCCAGAGTGTGGGTCGTGCTGGCAGTTGACATACGAGGACACTGGCGTCACCATCTACGCCACCGTCATCGACACGGTCTATTCCGGCTTTGACCTTTCAGAAGCAGCTGTGGACGCTCTCACGAATGGAAACGCGGAGCAATTCAGTTTCATCAATGTTGATTCCACAGAAGTTGACCCGAGTTACTGCGGCTTGTGAGCTTTTTACTAGAGGTATGTGGTCATTGCACGCAGCTTTAGACTCCATCTGATTTTTCATTTGAAGTTCCGCGTCTTCGTTTTTCGTGACGAACCATGGACTTTCTCGGACTATATAGTTATTTACATACAAACGGACAGTTATGGTTGTGTTCATTGCTTGTTCAATGTATTGCTGTAATACATGAGCGATAATTCTCTAAAGTAAACCGGTTGGATGTCTAAGCGCAAGCAAATACTTCAATTGTCACGAATTCCGAAGTCGGTACTCCCTTCATGTCAGGACATTACGCCATCCTTGTTAGCTTGAGACGAGGGACACTTCTGTGCCATTTGAGTACTTTCAGCAGTGGAAAACTTTCTGGGATCAAGGCTCTAGTCTTCAAAGTCACTGCACCGAGCTTCCACTTCAGCCCCGATGTAGCCCAGGGCATGACGCATGAGGCCTGTTTCGGAAGGCTTTACTGTCTTGGTATATCTTTCCCCTCCTGGCAGCGCCTAACAATGATCTCGAATTTAGGGCAGGAATGATCAGGTGTGATTCGAACTCTTGCCTTCGTTCCGCTGCGTGACACCCTTTCACGATTTGTGCAATTGCGATAAGGTGCGCGCGATAAACCTGTTCCTCTTTTTATTCAATGTCTCCTCACTGGTGTGAAAAGACATATTTATGGCCGGCTTAGGGATCATTCCGCGGTGAGCATTACGCATGAGGAGATGATAGCAAATACCGAGGACAGAGACGGAGTACAGCACGGCGCTTGGGTGAGGACAGCCGCTGAGCGTCGCCTTGGCGTTGTCGAACTCCGACGGGCTAAGGGGCGAGATCGGCGGCGCCGGGTCTGTGCGCGCGAGGCGGTGCCTGATGAAGTGCGCGGGCGGGAGGCAGAATGCGAGCGCGTATCCTGTCATAGAGGCTGCGCTAGTGAGTGGGTGCGAAACACGCAGAGAGAGGATACTATATGTTTGATGAACGCGCCGGAAGAGTGTATGAACAGCGGCCCGATAAAAGGTACCCTTCTCCAAACGTATATGGTTGGTGAGTGCCAGAATGTGAATTTGGCCATGGTGCATGATGCATCCAAGTGACTCTGAGTCGACAAATACAGGAAGTATTAACTAAAGAAGGATTGGGGCAGATGAAAACGGACACCTGCATAGTTTGGATGGGGGCGTGGAGCCCCAAGCCACCGAAGTTAGCCGCAGCAGGGACGATGAGGTGTATAAGGACCAAAGTCATGATGAAATGTGCTAATGCTATGAGGAAGCGGTCAACACAGAGGACGCGCGACTGCACCAAGACACAGAGTTGGGCCTGTCTGCTATATGATTGGACACAAGAGAGTAGACTAGGAGCAGTGCATGGAAAAGTTAGCCAGATGAAATTACGATAATATGTGCAGCACTGGCAGTTGCACATGCCACTGATCGTGGCTGGAATTGAGACCGCCGTGGGGTGTCACCGTGGGTGGTTCAAACTCGAACTTGAACCGAAAGCATTTTCACCTGCCACTAGGAGTCTTTCCAAGACTCTTGCCCAGGCTGTCGTCCTCACTACCGCCCTGCGAGGCTGTGACAAGTCCGAGTAGTGTCCGAGTCATCATGCAGTCCGAGTCATCATGGATGACGGACAGCGCCCGGGCCGACTCCCGGCCGACACTACTTCAACTGAGAAGTGCGGTGCTACAGGCTATATTCGCCAAGACTCAAGCCAAGACTGGCTACAGACACAGGATCCATCAGGCCCAATCAGCTACCTTCTGGCGCTCTAGCTCTCCGCATAGTCATAGACCACCAATAGCCCATAAGCTGCGCCTTTGGATATTGTCCCGAGATTCCGACATCATTCGCCGGATGGACGATACGGATCCGAGTCTTGCTACTTGGCCCTTTTCTGGCGACGATGTCCTGATTTTCCCCGAGCTTATTTTCCCTTTCCTTTTCGGCCTAGTCTTGGCGAGATCTCTGCACTGCGATGGGCGATGGTACCATGTGCTCAGTGACTCGCCCTACCGCAAGCTTTCCTCAGACATAGCGGTTTTCCTGCTTGTTTTAAGTTTTTATTTGGCTGCTCTTGCACAGGTTCTCGTAGAGTTCTTGAGATATAAAAGCTCCAAGACGAAGGGGAGCATTCTCATCACCAACTCATCAACCAACGTGCATTCTTCAATCACATCCTCACACTCACAATGAAGTTTACATCCACCATCATCTCTCTTGCGGCACTCTTTTCCGTCGCATCTGCGGACATCGTTCGCTACAACACTATCTACGACGACCCCGGGACTTCGCTGAACAACGTTGCCTGCTCCAACGGCAAGAACGGCCTGATCACCAAGGGATACTCCAACTTCGGTTCCCTGCTCTCATACCCCGGCATCGGTGGTGTCTCCGCTGTCAAGGGCTGGAACTCCACAGAGTGTGGATCGTGCTGGAAGTTGACGTACAATGGTGAATCGATCTACGTCGTTGCCATCGACACGTTCTCGGACGGCTTCGACATCTCACTTAAAGCGATGAACACCCTTACGAATAACCAAGCACAGGAACTGGACTCCATCGATGCCCAGGCCACGCAAGTCTCCAGGAGTTTCTGCGGGCCCGGGCTGTGAGCCCTCAAGCTTTTAGTTTAGAGTATGTGGCCATTTCACTCAGCTTGAGGCTTTATCTGAATTTTTTTTGGAAGATCTATCTATGACTTCTTGGAAAATCCGTTAGTTTTCGTGCCAGTGAGGGGTTTTTTTCGTGGATATTTATGGACTATGTAGTCAGTTGCGTACGAACGGACAGGTGTGCTAATGTTAGATTCTTGGGAATCTATTGTTGTGTTTCTCGAAGGCAAATTCTTTTGAAAGCTGGTCAGATAGCACCCGAACCCAAACAAATACCTCAATTGTGACCACCACCGAACGCAGTACTCTATGTCAGGCTATTTGCGCACTCCTTATTTGCTCCCTATGAGGGGCACTGCTGTGAAATTTCAGCGCTTCAGCTTCAGCATTGGAAAGCCCGCTATGAGCAGGATTTATTCTCCAGCTTACCAGATCACCCTGCCAGGCCCAGTTCAACCTCGATGTAATAAGGGAGCATTGGGGTTCGGAATGCCCTCACTCACTAGCAATATACTCTTCTACATGGTCACACGGTGCCCGCGGATGGGCATAACAGTGATCGCGGAATTAAGGTAAGGTCGATCGAGTATTCGAATTCACGCCTTAATTTCAGCTGTGCCATACCATTTCACGATTTGTGCCTTGGCGGTAAGATTCGCGTGAAAAAGATGTTCTTCATTTTATTCAATGTCTCCCCTTTGATATGCAAGACACGTTTTTTGGCCAGCGTTAGGGTCATTATGCGACGGAGCATTTCCTGAATCCGGCCTCTGCCGAATCCGACCACTCCAGTACTACAGTACAACACTGGCAACGAGGGCGGCAAAAGGAAGCTCCGGCCGGCGGCTCCAGGACAAACCTTGACTGACCAGCTTGGTTGCGGCCTCGACAGCACAGAGTTGTACGTCCCCACTAGAGCCGGAAAACTGCAACTTGAACAGGAAAACTCTGGATAGTACAGCTGCACACGCGCTACCCTTGGGCCGAATGGTATTCGTCCTTCTCCCAAGAAACTGGGTCGCGCCTTCCAGCGCCTGTAACAAGCTCTGTTTCCCGACTTACAGTAACGGCGGGTTGTCTGACAAGATATTTCATTGACCATCTGTCCTGACTTTGTCCGTATATGTCATCCACCATGGCGCCCTAACACTGCCGCTGAGTACCCACCGCTCATCCGAATCTTCACCCCACATGTATACTAGCTCCGCGCCTATTGAAGAAGTTCACAAAGTTACCCCGACACACTGTTCGTGCCTGGAGAGACTTTCGATGTTGGCTGCAATGTAGTTCTTTGCCAGGGTTGGGAATGGGACCATAACTTCCTGCTCTAGGTTTTACACTACGTGTTCTAGGAAGGTTTGCACACACCAGCACCAATTCGTATCTGTGGGTGGAGCGGTTATTTTGAACTTTATCCGCAATGAAGGCTTATCCTCAAACAGCTGGAGCAATCATTCGATCACAGTGGGGTCCGCACAACTTGAATATCAGTGCGCGATGCATGTGGTCTCTGGGTACCAATAATGCACCACCTGGGCTATATAAGTACCCATTCCCAACCTGTGCAGCAGCCTCACCAGACCCTCCAACGTTCACCTCCCCATCTGTATCTAAATATATGTCAGAACTTTCTCAAATATCTCTCCCTGACCTATTCGCTCGGTGGCCCTGGCCCAGAGTCTTGAACGAGAAATACGAAGAGATAAAGCCAGAGTCCGACGAGTGACTACGCAGCTTTGAAGCCCTCGATGCCAAGTCGCAGAAGACGTTCGATAGATGCAATTTCGGTGAGCCCGTACTTGTTCCAACTTGATTCATATCTGAACAAGCGCATAGCGCTTCTCAGCTCCCTTGGATTTCCTTCACTTGATAAAGGTTGCTGCCTCCGTTATAGTACGTGCCCGAGTATACTAACTCCGACCAGATTGTCTCCGCATTACCTGTGACTTGATGGCACTCTTTTTTATTTACGACGAGTACACCGACAAACTCGATGGGGACAGCGCTCGTACCTGCGCTAATATGGTCATGGATGCTCTCAGAAATCCTGACAAGGAACGTCCACAGCTTGAGAGCGAGTCGAAACTCGGAGAGATCACGCGACAGTACATCCAGCTCTTTCCTGTCTCTATCCAATTACTGAGTATATTGATAGATTCTGGCTACGTGCGATCAAAGTAGCGAGCGAGGCAGCTCAGCGACGATTCCTCAAATCATTCGCTGCATACGTCTATGCAGTAATTGACGAGGCTGCTGGTCGAAACGGAGGGCGCGTCCGTGGCGTCAGCGACTATCTTGAGCTCAGGAGGCTCACCGCAGCGACGTTTGCGTCATGCTTTCCCGCGGAGCTGGGCCTGGACATCCCAGACGAGGTCATGGCGCATCCCACGATGGAATCTCTCCTTTTCCTGGCCGGAGATATCCTTATACTCACAAACGTGCGTATCTACCGCGCTTCGCTGCTTGCGGCCCAGTCTGACCTTCCGGTACTTGAACCAGGACCTGTATTCTTATAACAACGAGCAAGCTGCGGGACACGATGGGCACAACATCCTCACTGTTGTCATGAACGAAAAAGGTGTAGACTTGGACGCGGCGATCGACTGGCTCGCGGAATACAACGAAGAGCTTTTGTCCAGGTTCCAGGCGCAATATCGGATGCGACCTTCGTGGGGTCCCGAGATGGATCCGATCGTAGCCGCATTCATTGAGAGACTGGCTTGCTGGATTCGCGGGCACGACTGTTGGTCGTTCGAGGCGGAGAGATACTTTGGGACGAAGGGACTCGAAATACAGAAGCACAGATTGGTGACTTTGCTTCCGAGATCGATCAGTCCAGACGTGACGCCGATGATGGCTCAACCCATTACTTGACGTACTACTGTATCTTGAGACGGATTACCCCAATATGCTGTATTGTCGTTCGTTCCGTAGATCATCATTCCATGGACATACTGAAAGGAAAGTCCTTAGGAGAACCTGCCAATGAGATTTGACGACCCTGTTCCTGACAATGCCAATATTAGGGTTCTCCGAAACTGCTTAGTACTTCCCAACAGTCCTACAGCACTCCAGCTACACAAGGTATCTAACTGCTCGTCAGAGTGAGGAATAAGTTGTGCCAAAGGTTGGGGTTTGAGTTTCCCGTTGGTTTTGGCCAAGAGTATAGGTGTAGACAAAGGACGACTTAGGTTCTGGTACCATTCCTCGGATCAGTGCTTATACACCTCCGTCCACGTGAGGACGCACGGAAATATTGCGGACTGTGCCCGAACGATCGTGAGGTGGAGAGGGTAGGCGAACAAATGTCTTGAGCTGCCCGGGCCATTTCGGAGAAGGACGTGAGAAACCAGGTTTATGGTGAGGTCGGCGCAATTGAAGAGCGCGTGACGATGGGTTCGATTCATAACTTGAATCAGGACCTGACCTGCATAATGCTAGGTTGACTTATTCTCTGGATGACGTAGAGCGAGAAAAACGTAAACGTTACGGAAATTTCCACCAGTCGTAATGGGCGAGCAGGCCCAACGATGAATATACCTCGTTTCCGACCCAACCCCCGCAACTTGAGCGTAAAAAGTGGCAGCCGTGTTGGTCTCTAACTAATCCATCTGTTGGCGAGGGCAGGCTGTGACCTCCGGCTGTCGTCGTCACGATTGGAACAGACTTGGAACATCGTGATCATCCAGTGCCATGCGAGACGCTCGCTCTGGAAAGCTGTTCTAACGCGTGCCCTAGTCGGAATCCTCCCAACTTGAAGCTTGAAGCTTGAAGGGGCGGCAACAGCCGTGTCGTTTCGCGGATCAATACGGTCTGGCGGCCCCCAGGTTTCTGCTGAGATTTGGGGGTGGATTTAAAAGTACTGTACTCTGACAGCTGGCGATTGAGTAATAAGCTTGGAAGGTATATCACGCATTGAATCCACTGGCGCCTTCCCACGCCCTTAGGACCTCTTGGGGACACGAGGCCTTCGTGATTGCTTCTGCTGATAATATACGTATGTTCTGTTCGGTCTGACCATTCTGACTGAAACAATTGGTCTATCGACCACCAATCCCGAGTCGATCAACGCAGAAATGAACCAATTGTGATTACACTCTTTTCGAACATCGCGGATCCGAACAGAAGGCAGTGCAGCATGGCCTCCGCAGACCTCCCGGAGCGAACTATGCGGCTCGCCTTTTGCCGTGTGGTGTGTAGACGCTTTCCAATGGCTGGAATATTCGCTGGCGATTGTTCCTGCAACCGTGCTTCCAATCAGCGTTACGGATATGACTGGTGGGTCTATTGCACGAAGCCGAGACCACGAAACTGATGACCCAGTAGTATGGGGGACTCGGAATCGGGAGGGCGTAAAGTGGTAGTTGAGGTATGTTCAAAGCTGAAGACTTGGCTGAAGAGTGAATGTTCGGTTGTTCCGTATGCTCAGTTCTTTTCTGGCCTGCCTTTGCACTGCCCAGGTACTCGTAAATGCTGGCACAATATACATAACCTCCGAGTCGAGAATGGGTCTTGGAAAGGTAGTAGGAGCCTGAGTACGTGCACGGTCCGGGTACAAGATACCGGGTCAATCCGCGAGTGGCTCCTTATATGACCGCTGCGCGCCACCGTTTGCGCTTCCGATTCCGCGACGGACCACTGCAGCACTGTGACCGTGTACGAAACCTGGCGCAGTCACGGTACGGAGGCCCGCACCACTTGTACCACTAGCCTGTGCACCTTCGAGTTACTAGCCGCATTCAGGGACAATGGAGGGTATCAGTAGTAGTATGTGCTGAATATTCCCCAGAAGACTGTTCACATCACCTTCCGTTCAGGTACAGACAGTTTAAATGCGCCCCATCTGCTGAATTCCCCGCACACCGACAAGGTGAGACACGCATACATCTGATGGACTTTAATCTATATCCAGGCGCTTTTAACTTTGTCGGCCTAGTGAGGTAAGTGAGCTGATTGAAGGGACAAACATTGAGATTCTCATTCGACGGGTGGCGGGTGGATAAGACCATACACAGCAGATGTTGATGAAGCTTTGGCGCCTCGGCCTTCGAAGAACCACTTCGTAGAACGGTGGGGATCATCACAAGACCCTCGGTTGTAAAATAATCCCGGAACTGAAGTGGGAGCGAGTCCTTCCATGCTACTGTACAGTGCACGTTTTCGCCATCCATCAACGAGCGGCCAACTTGATAGATATATAAACGCACAACCCCGCCTTGTGTCCCTCTCCATCTCCGACACACAAAAGACTCGTCTGGTTGGAGACCTGCTTGATCAACTTGTATGCGCGCTACTATCACCCTTACTTTCGGACTCGGGGCCGCCCTTGCGTTTTCCGTGGGCCCAACCTTGGCTTGCCCAGGCGACGACCACTCGCATGAAGACAGGCGCGCGGAGCCCCAGGTCCCGCTGACCCCGCCCGCGCACCCACTCGTATGGGGAGACGTCAACATTATCCATACCACGGACAGCCACGGCTGGCTACTAGGACACCAGAAGACCTCCTTCCCCGAACCTAACTACAGGTATGTGTACCCTACTACCACGAGCGCTTAGAGGGATAACCCTATTTTTAAAAGTGGGGACTTCGGTGATTTTGCGTCCTTTGTGGCGCGCATGAAGGAACTTGCCATTGTGGGAGCATTACTACTTATATGTTTAAGCGCTGACTTATTATGCGCCCGCGTCGGTGATATTAGGAGAAGGACGTTGATCTGTTGTTGGTCGACTCCGGTGACCTCCACGATGGTATGCGATGCGTTTCTATCCCCCACCTTCTGTGTGTGACTGGAGGCTGACTCTGTGAATAGGCACTGGCCTCTCCGACGGATTCCCTACTGGTGGCGTCGACGCCCATGAGGTACGTATCTTTCCGCTTACCTCTCCGTAAGCAGAGCTTGACCGTACATACTGTAGTCCAACAAATTCTTCTCCCAACTGCCCTATGACATACTCGCCATCGGAAAGTACGCGTCTTTTCCGCGAAAGTATCTCTTCCACGCAGAGCTAACGCATGGATCCAGCCATGAGCTCTACGTCTACGCGAATACGCTCGACATGTACCACAACTTTGCGCCCAAATTCCCCGGCCGGTATCTCACCTCAAATGTCAATATCACAGTTGCGGGCCCGGACGGCTCCCCGATCAGCGTGCCCGTCGGAAGTCAGTCGTGATTTGATCATGACGGCACTTATGTTTCTGATGATATGTCCGATTCCCAGGTCGCTTTGCTAAATTCAAGACGCGAAAGTGAGTTTGCACGGCGCAGCATGACACTGACAATGACTTATTTCGCTTGCACGTGTACTAGGGGCCGCAAGGTCACGTCTCTTGGCGTCCTGTTTGATTTTACCGGGAACGATCATAATACCACTGTGCAAAAGGTGGAAAATATGGTGAAAGAAACCTGGGTAAGCTATACCTCCTTCGGTCTCAAGGGCTCTCACCTACGGCTATTCAGTTTGTGGATGCAATCAAGGAAGAGCCCGACTTTTTCCTTCTTGCCGGGTACGTCCCTGTAACTCACTTTCCAGAGTTCGCGCTGAACCTTGTCGATTGAAGCCATATGCCCGTGGTGGCATCGGACAACTGTGAGATTCGTGATACATGAGACGCGTAATGTATATTGAAGCGCTACATTCAGGGCCTACCGTTTTCAAAGCCATCCGAGCTGTGCACCCGACGACGCCGATTCTGATTCTCGGTGGACACACCCATATCCGCGACTGCGGTAGGTGTCACGAGTGTCCGTGCTGTTGGTTCATATTTCTCATGCTTTACATAGTGCAATATGATGGGCGTTCGATGGCTCTCGAGAGCGGTCGGTACATGGAAACCGTTGGTAAGGAATCATCATTACTAGTGGCGTCATAATCTAATGCTTTGACAGGCTTCATGAGTGAGTGGCTTGTCATCCTGTCTGACGCACGAGACAGTAACGGGGTCTCTTCACAGGCGTGGACCTCGACCACCGAGGAAGCGCAAAGAACCTTACCATCAACCGCCGTTACCTCGACCCCAACCGTGTCACCTACGAGGTATGCAATCATTCTTATCGGCGACGTTTCGTAACATATGCACTTGTCAGTATCACACACATCGCCACCGTTCGTCATTCGACACGTTCCTGGGCCGAAGAATCACCGCAGGGCTCAAATCACTGGCCACCAGATTTGACCTGAACTTCACGTTCGGCACGGCACCAAGGGACTATACGATTTCTCGGGACGCGTATCCCTCAGATGGTTCAGTGCTGAGCCTGCTTGCGGACGAGGTACTGCCAACGGCGCTAGCAATAAACAACACTCGTGCCAGCATTCCCAATCTCATCATTGCCAACTCGGGGGCCATACGCTTCGACATCCTCGCAGGGCCGTTCACGAAGAACGACCAACTGACTGCGTCGCCATTCACTGATGGCTTCGATTACATCCCGGGCGTGCCCCTGGGCGTCGCGAACGCGGTACTGCCCGTGTTGAACAAGCAGGGTGAGACCATCCGTCGGGATCTCGATGGTGAGCGCTATGCGCGCGGCGACGTGGGGACGCAATACAGGCTATGGCTCGAAGACATGCATTTGCGTGCGGAGCCCGAACGTCTTACGGCAAAGAACCTGACACTTGGATACGTGACCACAGACGTGGGTCACCCCATCCCTCTTCTCAATTTCACAGAAGCTAATATCTTTTGCTATATTTAAGTCGTGCCCGGGAGTGGGTGATGACACATTGCACACGCCGTTGCCGTATTTCGGCTCGCCTGCTTTTATCGCCTCGACGCCACCCGCGGGTGGCAACGACGTGACGATTGACCTGGTCTTTGTTGAATTCATTGGGAGCGAGGTTGTGCAGGTGCTGAATGGGCTGCAGAGTGACAAGAAGTACAGTAGCGCTGACGTGGCGACGTACTCTTCTGTACTTCTGGACACGGTGCTGGGAGAGTACGCCTCGGCGAAGTGGAAGTGAATGTAGTCGATAGGCGCTAACAGAGTGTGCTCGTGTTTGTATTGTTCCTGTTTTGGGGTGACGATTATTGTGGTTGTCTGCCTCTCATCTCTCTCTGTCTCTCCCTTTTCTCCCTTCAGTCTTGCGCTCGCTTTTTCCTTGTTGAAGCGTAGGCGAATCTTTCAGCTTTTCAGCGTTATCTATCTATAAAAGTACACCGCACTCCTCTCTTTTTTTGTTGTTTTCGTGCGTGTTCTTTTTTTTTCGTTTCTTTAATCCATCTACCAACTCTACCACGCTCCTTCTCTCTCTCTCTCTCACATACCCTCTCCTCTAACTCGTCTTTTCTTTTCCTTTTATCTCCATATCACTCTCTTTCTCTCCAACTCTCCCTCCCGCTCCTCCGCAATGGACGACACACAGACCGCATTCGCAACACAGTATCCTCCTTACGGCTTTGATCTTGACATGATGAAGGTTCTTTGCCTCCATCTGTTTTCCTTGCTGATCCAGTCAACTGATCCAATCAATCCATCCAGCGTCCCATGGATACTGTCGGTGGTCCTGATGCCAAAAAGGCGCGATGGTCGCCCAACTCGTTTGGTGCCGCAAATGGTCTAGTCACCCCCAACACCCGTGATGCCTTTGCAAACTACGGTTACGGCTCCCAGGCAAACATCCCCCAGGCTTATTCTAATGGCTCTCCGCCTTCTGCCTTTTCCGGACCTCTTTATTCTACCTCCATCAACTCGCCCTCAAACATGGCCGGCCAACTCAGCCCCAGCTCCGCGAATGCCTTTGCTCAGCAGCAGGCTCAGCAACAACAGCAGCAACAACAGGTCCAGCAACAGCAACAGGTCCAGCAGCAGCAACAGCAACTTAACGGTAACGCCGCCTACGGTTTCGGTGGATACAGCATGCTTGGGATGGGTCTCCCTAGCGTGGGCATGCTAGGCGGTTTCCCCTACGGTAACCAGGTTGCCAGCTTTGGTGTACGCCTCTATTGTCTTTCCTAATCCGTTTGAACACGCTCACATAAATACATCGCTACACAATAACAGGGTTTCAACGCTCCACGTACGCCCTCGCTTGGCCTCGCGTCTCCTGGCAACTACTCGGGAGCGGCCCTCACCGCCGCTCTCAATGCCTCTAATAACGCCACCGGCCGCACTGTTTACGTCGGCAACCTACCGGCAACTGCATCCGTCGACGAACTCCTCAACCTCGTCCACTTTGGCCCCCTCGAGTCCATCAGAGTCCTCCCTGAAAAGTCATGTGTTTTCCTATCCTTCCTTGATGGTTCTACTGCCGGCGCGTTCCACGCCGATGCCACGATCAAAAAGCTCTCTCTGCATGGCCAGGAGCTCAAGATTGGTTGGGGCAAGCCGTCCCCCGTTCCCAGTCAGGTTGCCCTCGCTATCAGCCAGAGCAACGCCAGCCGTAACGTCTATCTTGGTGGGCTCGACGAGGGCACGACCGAGGAGCAACTCCGCGATGACCTTAGCCGCTTCGGTCTTATCGACCAAGTCAAGATTGTCCGTGACAAGAACATTGGCTTTGTCCACTTCCTCAGCATTTCTGTTGCGACTAAGGTAAACTCTTAATCTACGACCCAAACCCCGTTAATTCGATTTTTTTTCTAGGTTGTGAACACCTTGCCAACCGAACCCGCATGGGCTGGGAAGCGTGTCAACTACGGCAAGGACCGTTGCGCCTACATTCCCAAGTCCCAGCAAGCGGCTGCACAGGCGGCCCAGGCCGTGGCGGCGCAATCCCTTGTGGCACAGTCCGCGGCGGCTTCGCTTAGCCCCATCAATACCAATGTCGGGGGCTTTGGAGCGTTCGGAGCTTATTCGCCTTTCACGCCCGATGGGTTTGCAGTTGCCGGGAGCGCAAATCGGACCGTCTACCTCGGCAACATTCATCCCGAGACGACAACGGAGGACCTATGCAATTCCATTAGGGGAGGCGTACTACAAAGCATACGGTACATGCAGGACAAGCACATCGCGGTACGTTTATTTGTTTCTGCTCTTGGCATGGCGGCCGATTTACCGTATTTATACATCAGTTTGTAACGTTTATCGACCCTGCCGCGGCTCTCACATTCTTCCATGCCGCGTCCTATCAGGGACTGACACTCAACAATCGTCGGCTCAAGCTCGGATGGGGTAAGAACGCCGGCCCGCTCCCTCCCCCTCTCGCCTTGGCCGTACACTCCGGTGCGACGCGGAACGTGTACATCGGCAACGTCGAAGACTTTGAGACGTTCTCGGAGGAAAAGTTGAAGCGCGACTTTGGCGAATACGGCGACATCGAGCTCGTCAACTTCCTCAAGGAGAAAAACTGCGCCTTCGTCAACTTTACCAACATCAACAACGCCATCAAGGCTATCGAGGGCGTCAAGAATAAACCTGACTACGCCAATCTCAGAATCGCCCACGGCAAGGACCGCTGTGCCAACCCTCCCAGGTCTGGCTCGCAAGGCGGCGGCGGCATGCGACGCTCGGCATCGGCTAATGGCGCTGTGCCTGTCTCCGACGACCAGGAACTATTCGAGGTCCCGGTAGATGGCGCTGGTATGAGCGACGTTGATCATTCAGTTGAGATCAAACCCGAGCTGGTGGATGTCTCCGCGGACGTATAAGCGCCTTGCGCCACAAATCCCCTGGTCTCCCAAGATACCCCCCCTCATCATGTTGTCTGCCCTGTTGGTTTGCCCTGACTCGTTCGGACTGCTGAAAACGTATATACACTCGACACACAGCCCATAGCCCACGCGGAGTTGGATCGGTCGGTGGACGGTGTAAATGGAGAGCGGGCCTGCCTGCCTAGTTTTGTCTTCTCTTCCAGGCTCGCTTTAAAGGAGAGAGTGTGTTGGTTCTTTCCGTTCTCCATATCATCTATCGAATATCGTTATTCCCTTCCCATTCGCCCGTCGTTCCTCTTTTTTCCTTTTTTTTTTCTCCCTTTTTTTCTCTCAAAAATTTGTGTCAGATCGTGTTGCCATTAGTCATCATATATGCGCCCTCTCTCGCCTCGTTTCGCTCGTTGCTTGCGTACCCCCCTCTCGTATACATACCGTATCGTACCCCATATTACAATACGTAGTTGTCTCCTCTAACAAACTGACAAAATATAACCTTGCTCCACCTGAATCAATCATGATCCGGTCGTAGCGAGGTGTTGGTTCAAATATATACCTCCCTTTGTGTAGCTTAGCTACACGGAATCTCTTCGGCTTTGATCGCCAAGGTTGTGCGCTACAGATTGCAGCCGGGGGCACCGTAGCACGCGGTCATCGATCATCCTTGAGTGGGAGTATCATGCCAAAAATAGTAGATACTCATGAGTTAAAGGAAGACCCTAATCGAAAGAATATTTTTTTTCTTGCCTTCGACCTTCTTGGTTGCCCTGGAGTCTGCTGGCACGACGTAACTTAGTACGTGCGCAGCCTGAGAATGCTATTCAGCTGTTCTAGTCTACTTCCGAGTCAGGAAGACGGGCTTGAGGCGCTGATAGCACGCGGTCGCCAATGTAACAGTGTTCCCAAGAGTGTTCCCATATCATCTCTATTTTTTTTCACCATCTCCACCCATGGTCATCGTCCACTGGCAGAGCAAAAAGCAAAAAAAAAAAGGGACAAGCAAGGCAACAAGATCAGAACGGTCCGATGCACGAATGCAGTGATATCATGGCACCAGCAAGAGCACCAGCACCAAACATTCTCCTCGACGACTCCTCGCGTGTTCAGCCCTCTCCCTTTGCGCGGCTGTACTTCAGGTTCTCGGTAACCGCCGTGTCGGTCGAGGGTGTGATGACTAAGCCAATGACCGCAGCCTGTTAGTTAGATGTGCAGTGTTAGACGCTAGGAACCTATTATTGACCCAGATCCAGACTTTCGAGGATGGCCCTCGTTGTAGCCACCGAGGATGCTGGATCTGCCCCAGAAGAATGTGTCTTGAATCACCCTCATGCAGACATTATTCTTCGCTCATCCGACTCCCGTGAATTCAGAGTGCCAAGGTTATACATCATCGACAGCTCGCCTGTCCTTGCTGCGCTAATAACAGCTTCTATTCCCGACATCTCCAATTCTCCTGATTCCAATGCCGCCATTCGCACGGATGCCTCAAGGCAGTCACTCCCAGTGTACCATCTCTCAGACTGTGGTGACGTCCTTTCGAGCATCCTCAGTTATGTTATCCTTTCCATGACCCCCAGTCTTCCACCAACGATCGAAAAGATCATGGAACTCTTATCTGTGGCACAGAAGTACGAAATGGGCTCGGCACTGGCTCACATTCGAGGCCATATTTCCCAACAGAACCCACCACTCATCCGGAAATCGACCGCCTTCCATGCCTACTCTCTAGCACAGCAGTACGGCCTTCGTCAAGAAGCGCTTCAAGCAGCGCAACTTACTCTGACGTTCCCACTCTCTATCGAGAGTTTGGAGAGCACTGCAGAGTTGAGCATCGTGCCCACCGCATTCCTCTATGAGCTTTTGTGCTATCACGCGAGGGTGCAACAGTTCTTCGAATACGACCTCGCGAGGTTTATGACTGGGACGGCGGGACGTATAAATGTTAGGTGTAGGAACCTCGATAAATGCAACGTCCCAATCTGGCTCGGTGATTACGTCCACTCATTAGCAGACTCCCCAGCTCTCCTCGACCTCTCCAACTTCCACATGGCCATGATGCGTCATATCGTGACCCCAGATTCCCAAAATACTGGACATTGCACATGCGCGGCGATAGACAGCAAAATAATAGATGCATTTTGGACAGCCCTGGAAGATGTCGTTCAGGATAGTATGGGATACGTGAGCATCGCCCTACGTGCTTTCTACATCGCAAATATTTAATGTTTTTACAGGCAGGAACACGTTTCGTGCTTGGGGTAGAAAAACAGAAACAAGGTACTGCCAAGTCGAAAGTCACGCCACCTGAATCCTTGCATACACGCAGTGCGGACGTCATTCTCAGGTCATCCGACCTTGTCGACTTCCGTGTTCACAAATCAATATTATCCATTTCTTCGCCGTTCTTCGGCGACATGTTCTCCCTTCCTCAGCCCCCACTTGTGCCTGGCGAGATGGTCGACGAGCTTCCCGTAGTCCAGTTATCCGAGTGCGCAGAAGTTCTACTCAGTCTTGTCACTATGCTCTACCCGATTCCTGTCGTGATGCCCGACTCGTATGACGATGCCTTGGCCCTCCTCGCCGCTTCTCAGAAATACGACATGTCTACCGTTAAATCGACCATCCGTTCCGAGATGAAGAGCAGGAACATGCCCACGCCACGTGGTGCACTGGCATTCCGTGCATATGGTATCGCCAGTGGCCATGGGCTCATCACGGAAATGGAAACTGCGGCTCGCCTCACATTGGAATATCCCATGACCTTCGAGTTCATTGGAGAAGATCTGACGACATTCGGCGGATTAGCGCTTCGCGACCTTGCACACTATCGCAAGCGCTGTCGGGATAGTCTCATCCAATGCTTGAAATCATTACTCAATTCTTACCTCCCCCCATTAAATATCTGGGTTGGTTGTCCCATTTCAGCCCAATCTGGACGGTGGATGCACAACCTGTTTACAGAACATCAAAAGTCGCTGAAAGAATCATTTACGCATTCGCTACCCTGGCCTTCCTTCTTCTGCACGGAATACCTTGCTGCTCTTCAAGCTCACATCAGCAAGTTTGACTGTTCATTCTGCTCAAAGGTACACGTCATGCACGGAGAGAAGTACCGTGAACAAGTCGAGACCATGCTTGCTAACGCATTGGACGAGGTGAGTACTCCATACAGCGCCTAAGTGCCTCCTCTTCATTGTCTAAGTCTTGATCATTTATAGGTACCCTTCCACCCCGAGTCGACGCAGGACGATGTCCATCAGCCGGAGTTATATTGATCCATCTGATGACGCTTTACGAGTAGTAGGAGTGTGTACAATAGTAGGCTAGATATTTCAGTTCTGTACTGAATGTATTCTGGGTCTTATCGAATGCATACCTGATTCCTTTTCATGAGTCGCCGCTTGCCTACACGTTTAGAGAACCCCAGGAAAACACTCTGCTAAGAGGGATAGGGATGCGCACTACAGTCCTCGATCTCCACTCCTCCGCTTTGACTCTGCTAGATCTGTAGCATTTAAATAGCTCACTCCTCTCCTTCATCCACCACCAATGCGACGTGCGCGTGACGAAGCTGTTCCAGGGAGCTCTATTCTCTCCAGGTCATTATTAAGGCGAAAAACAAGGACTGCTCATCACTGTTAGATCATTTCATGAGCTAAGGAGGCTTGCGACATTTACCGAATACCGAGCTGGAACTCCGACCATTCGCGCCTTTCTGGCACACTCTCGCGCTAAACAGATTCGACAGTCTTATGTAAAGGGGCGAAGAGATGGTGGACCCAGTAACAATCACAAGACCCACATACTGTAACGCCGAGCAACATGCACTGCTCTTTCACTAAGCCTGGAAGAGGTCTCTGGACAACGAGCAAGTCCCAGGTGCAAATCTCCCCGAAAACGCGGAAGTTCAATCGCGCCACCCAAGATACTCGCTACGCAACCGCACCCCAGCCATCTCAACTCTTGACGTAACGCATAGTCACTCCTTCCGGGAGTGATGGCCATTAGATGAAGGGGTGAGAAGGGAAATTAGACAAGTAAGATAAGACGGGTGAGGACATATACATTCTCCATATAGCGGAAGCGGGAGAATTACGGAAGCCAACAATAGTACGAGTGTTTTCGCGTAGTATCAAGTAACTTGGTACTTACTGAGTACGTCAGATTTTCCGCTCTCCTCAGTTAGGAGTTTGCAAACTAGAATGTGGGGATTCTCTCCATGATATGTACATTTTCCGTAAATTGTATCACAGTTACATGGGAGATTTACTATGTTTTGGGGCTTTTACCATGACTGCTAGTAGCATTGACCGATCCGGTTGTAGTAAGTTAACTTGAATGCACAGTAATATCACGATCCGCTGAAAGCGTGTTGCAGAAAGAGTGGATAGGGGGCGAACATTGCCGTGAAGTCCATCAAGGCAGACATGCAGCTTCACGCTAGGGATTCCCGACACCTCTCGGCATGAAATCTGGGAAAGGGGCCTGGCATTTGAGGTCTCGGCGCTGACTGGCTGAGACTTTGTGAAACGCACGAAGCAGCTGGGGTGCTAGCTCGCTTCGTACCTCGAATTTCCATTATCTTGTCAGAAATATCCCCCGCCCATATGAGCATGCTACTTTAGCCTCATCCTTGGCCTCGTTACTTCGGGCTCAAAGACTCGGTAAAATTAAGGGCTGAATGGGGTAAGTGCGGGAACACGGAGCCCAGATCTGTCATGGTTGACAACTTGAAAGAAGTTGAATGAAGCCAGCGCACCCATATACAGATACCGGAATGCGAAACACCGAGAAATGCACGCCCGCCAAGAGGAGGGCGGTGAGTTGTGAGGTTAGGCCAGGAGGATGTCCGGCTTAGTCGAGCCGGGAAGAAGTGTGAGAAGGTGTCGCCCGTTCAGTTTGCGAGAGTACGAGCACAGAGACGATTGCCAGAGTTAACGCAGAGCGCGCGTCACGAAGGACGATGCCGGTTCGATTGGCAAGGGCGCGAGAGAGTAAAAGTCGAACGAGAGGGAGAGAACGACGAGTGGGAGCACGCGGGGGTTTTCGAGAACAAGTTCAGATACTTCAATTCGTTACATGACGCGAGGCTTTTAATACAAGTTAGGCTACAATCACAAGCCAGTTTATCAGTCATCATAGGAGTCTGCACAGCAACTAATCAGTCAGCCAAAACGTAGGATACAATACATTCGGAAATTAGCTGAGTAAAAAGGGATCGACATGGAGTACGATCGGCGGGGTTTGGAGCCCTTGCACAAGGGAACAAGTCGAGAATGAGTCTAGAATAGGCCAGAACAAGTCCAGAACCAAACGAGAACGTTTGAGGGGCTTGAGGCGGTCGAGTCGGCGGGGTTCGAGCAACGTGATTTGCATCAGTGAGGCTAATGTCATCGCTGGGCTGATGTGGGATCACTGGTAGTTAGCAATTGGTGACGACCCCAAAAATAATGGTTTTACACGTCAACGTCATGATAGAGGCAACACGTGCGATCAACTCTTAGTTCTACTCGTGTCCGTTGTCTGTGGGAGAACGACTATTCCATCCACCGAGTCGCAATTGGGCGTATTCTTGACCTTGCAAATTCTTGAGAAGGGACGAGGAGGGACGAGGGATAACTTCACCCAGGAACTGATATATGAGCATTACATCGGAAATGGGTCGCACATCCACTTAGTGAGAGTACAGGTGTTTGGCAATCGGTTGTTTAAACGAAAGGCCGAGTGGAATGAAGAAGCGCGTCCTTGATTCAAAAAAAAAAAAAAAAAAGAAGCGCGTACTACAAGAGCGCCCATGCAGAACGAGCTGAGGTATCACGTGAGGATCTACATTATCCTCATTGTTATCATCAGAGGCGATACGCAATGCCTGTGTGGGCGCTGCTCGGTACCGCGCTGCTATGGACACGAAAGCGCCTACGCGGGCGAGAGGGCTACGAGCACCACTAGAACAGGTAGCATAGCCCGCTCACCAATGCACGTCTTACCCTGCGCGCCGGCAGCCTCAAACCCGGGGCCATGTGGACTCGGACCAGACGATCCCTATCATCCCACTGGCTGCAGCAGGTGCGGTGAGGCGTATGAGAAGGAATGTTGTGACGAATTGTGCAGATCCGTGAGTGAGAGCGGTCAGGACGGATGATACACGCATGCGCCAAGACGAGGTGTTGAGCTTGTCTATGTAACAGCTAGCCAGGTCAAAATTACGAAAATTGACAGACCAGCACTGTGATTGCGCACTGAAGTGCTCAAGTTCGACTTGAAGTTACTGCAAGAGGTCTGAACCTCGGCTGGTGGGCCACCGGGGTCACCAGTCACTGATACTACCACGTTCTGAAGCGGGCCGTGCAGTGGTGCTGCAATCACCCGCGCCTGGCAGAGCCACTGATGGCGGGAATTGCTCGGGGAATTCCCAGTGAGACCAGGTTCATACTCAACTTGGGCTGAAGAACACAGCTTCGTCAATTCTTGCTACTGTCTGCCCTTGATATTTGGTGCTGCAATGGTGCGATATGCGCCCTGCTGCCGTGCAACGGTACGACAGCTCCTGGAACTTGAACCTGAATGCTACGGACTATACCTCATAAATCAGAAGCTCAACACTGCAGCATACTTGGCGGTATGGACTCTATGACTCTATGACTGGATACATATGCATACGGGGCATAGCCAGCCATCTGTGGGCGCTCTACCTAGTCGTAGAATGCAGCGCCCACGCAGTCCATATGGTGTGTCTTTGAATTTGTCTTGCCAGTGAGTTTCATCAATCACCGGTCTTCAAATGATCTCACTCTTGGCCCTCTTCTGGAAATGCTGTACAACTGTACCTCCCGACATTCTCCGGTATTGTACCCACCTTCCTTCCCAGACAAGCCTTGGCAAGATGGTCTGTACTGCAATGCGCGGTGATACCTTAGATTGCCAGTTGATTCGCCACCATACCGCATGCTTTCCTCAGACCTACCGATTGTCTAGCCTGTTTAAGGTCTTACCTGGACGCTCTTGCATAGGTACTTTTGGAATATAAAAGCTTCCAAGACGAAGCGAGTATTCTCATCACCAACCCGTCCCTCAACCCACATTCTCTAATCACTTCCTCATCTTTACCATGAAGTTCACTTCCACCATCATCGCTCTCGCGGCACTCTTCTCCGTCTCCATCGCATCTCCCACCGCATCTACCGACGTTCAACCTGTTCGCTTCAACACTTTTTACGACAATGGCCAACAGTCGTTGAACAATGTTGCGTGCTCCAACGGAGACAACGGTCTGATCACCAAGGGATACACCTCTTTCGATTCACTTCCCTCGTTCCCCTACGTTGGTGCTGGTTTCGCTGTCCATAACTGGAACTCTCCAGAGTGTGGGTCGTGCTGGCAGTTGACATACGAGGATACTGGCGTCACCATCTACGCCACCGCCATCGACACGGTCTATTCCGGCTTTGACCTTTCAGAAGCAGCCGTGAACGCTCTTACGAATGGAAACGCGGAGGAATTCAGCTATATCAATGTTGATTCCACGGAAGTTGACCCGAGTTACTGCGGCCTGTGAGCTTTTTAGAGGTATGCGGTCATTATACACAGCTTTAGACACCATCTGATTTTTTCATTGAAGATCCGCGTCTTCGTTTTTCTTGAAGGACTTTGAACTGTGGACTTTTTCGGACTATATCGTTAGTTACATACAAACGGACAGTTATGCTTGGGTTAATTGCTTGTTCAATGTATTTCTGTAATACATGAGCGATAATTCTCTACAGTAAACCGGTTGGATGTCTAAGCGAAAGCAAATACCACAAATTCCGAAGGCGGTACTCCCTTCATGTCAGGACTTTACGCCATCCTTGTTAACTTGAGAGGAGGGACACTTCTATGCAATTTGAGTACGTTCAGCAGTGGAAAACTTTCTGGGGTCAAGGCTCTAGTCTTCAAAGTTACCGCACCGTCTTTGGACTTCAGCTCCGATGCAGCCCAGGGCATGATGCATGAGGTCTGAGATTTCGGAAGGCCTTTACTGTCTGGGTGGTGGCGTGGCTATATTTGTCCTTTCCTAGCAGCGCCTATCGACGGTCTCAAAATTAGGGCAGAATCAAATTAAGTGCAATTCGAACCCTCGCCTTCGTTCCGCTGCGCGACACACTTTCACGACTTGTGTAACTGCGATAAGGTGCGCGCGATAAACCTGTTCCTCGTTTAATTCAATGTCTCCTCTCTGGTGTAAAAAGACATTTTTATGCCCAGCTTAGAGATCATTCCGCAGTGAGCATTACGCATGAGATGATGGCAAACACCGAGGACAAAGACAGAATACGGCACGACGCTTGAGCGATGCATGCAGGATTCTAACGCTGGCTTAGGACAGCCGCTGGGCGTCGCCTTGGCGTTGTCGAGCTCCGACGAGCTAAGGGACGAGATGGGCGGCGCCGGGTCTGCGCTCGAGGCGGTGCCTGATGAAGTGCGCGGGCAGGAGGCAGAATGCGAGCGCATATCCTGTCATAGAGGTTGCGCTAGTGAATGAGTACGAAACGCGCAGAGAGAATACTATGTGTTTGATGAACGCGCCGGAAGAGTGTATGAATAGCGGCCCGATGAAAGGTACCTCTCTCCAAACGTAGTTAAGCGGTGAGTACCACAATGTGATCTGGCCATGATGTATGATGCATCAAAGTGGCCTGGGTCGACGAATACAGGAAGTATTGAAGGAATGGGGCAGACACCTGTATGGTTTTGGACGAGAGCGCGGAGCCCCAAGCCACCGAAGTTATCTGCAGCGGGGACGTTGAGGTGTATGGGGATCAAAGTCATGATAAAATGTGCGTATCTATGAGAAATCGGTCAACACAGAGGATGCACCAGTGCGCCAAGACACGGAGTTGGGCCTGTCTGCTATATTGGACACCATAGCAAGAGAGTGGACTCGGAGCCGGAGCAGTACATGAAACAGTCAGCCAGATGAAATTAGGACATTTTTCGAAGATAAGTTGACAGACTAGCACCGCGATCCTGCACTCAAACTCAACACGTCCGACTTGAAGCTTTGTTGGCCTGGCCGAACGATATGACTCATGGCTGGCAGTTACACACCATCTGTAGAGTGGGAGGCGTTCGAAGTGTTCGGGGAACCCCGAACACTTCGAACGCCTCGAACTCATTTTGGCGCCCACCCTGTTTTACAGATAACGCCACTGGTTGTGGCTGCTGCAATTGAAACCATTGTGGCTCAAACTTGAACGACACAGTTTCGCCTACCACTAGGACTCCTGTCAAGACTCTTGCTGTCGTCTCCTCTTCATGTTTGGTGCAATGTGGCGCCTCACTAAAGTACCGCCCTATGAGGCTATGACAAGTCCCTAGTCCTGGGACCTGACTAGGCCTGACTGTGGATAGTGCCCGGGCCGGCTCATCATTTCAACTGAGAAGCGCGGTGCTATCATTTATCAAAACTGGCCAGCTACTACCTGCTGGCGCTCTAGCTCGCCACATGGTCATAGAATAGAGCGCCGACAGTCCATAACCTGCGCCTTTGGATACTGTCCTTTCATCATTCGCCGGATGTCAGATGACGGAGACTTGCTGGAGACTGGCCCTTTTTTGGCGACGCTGTACTACTCTTCCCCGAGCTTGTTTTCATTTTCCTTTCCGGCATAGTCTTGGGGAGATCTCTGCACTGCGATGGGCGATGTGACCATGTGCTGACTCGCCCTACCGCACGCTTTCCTCAAACGTATCAATTTTCTAGCTTGTTTCAAGATCTTATTTGGCTGCTCATGCACAGGTTCTGGTAGGGTCCTTGACATATAAAAGCTCCAAGGAGGAAGGGAGCATTCTCATCACCAACTCATCAGCCAACCCACATTCTCCAATCACATCTTCACTCACAATGAAGTTTACATCCACCATCATCTCTCTTGCGGCACTCTTTTCCGTCGCATCTGCGGACATCGTTCGCTTCAACACCTTTTACGACAATCCCGGAACTTCGCTGAACAACGTTGCCTGCTCCAACGGCAAGAACGGCCTGGTCACCAAGGGATTCTCCACCTTCGGTTCCCTGCCCTCATTCCCCGGCATCGGTGGTGTCTTCGCCGTCAAGGGCTTTAATTCTACCGAGTGTGGATCGTGCTGGCAGTTGACATACGGGGGTAAATCGATCTACGTCACTGCCATCGACACGATCCACGACGGCTTCGACATCTCACTTAAAGCGATGAACATCCTTACAAATAACCAAGCACAGGCACTGGACTCCATCGATGCTCAGGCCACGCAAGTTGCCAGGAGTTTCTGCGGGCCCGGGCTGTGAGCATTCAAGTCTTTAGTCTTAGAGTATTTAGCCATTTCCCTCAGCTTGAGACTTCATCTGATGGTTTTTGTAGATCTATGCCTTCTTGGAAGATCTATGACTTTTCGTGGCGGTGTTTTTTTCGTGGATTTTTATTGATTTTTATGGACTACATAGTCAGTTGCGTACGAACGGACAGGTGTGCTAATGTTGGATTCTTGGAAATATATTGTTCTGTTTCTCGAGCGTAAATTCTTCGAATCACTGGTTAGATACAGCAGCATCCGAACCCAAGCAAATACCTCAATCGCTTTGAGCAGGGTTTATTTCTCCGACTTACCGTACTGTCTTGCTAAGCCCAGTTCAACCATGACGCAATAGTAAGGAAGCATTGGGGTTCGGAATGCCCTCACTCTCTATAAATACGCTCTTCTGCATGGTACCTGCGGAGTCAGTGTGGACAGGCATAACAGTGATCTCAAATTCAAGGCAGGATCGATCGGGTATTCGAATCCGTGCCTTCGTTCAAAATCTTGTCAGGATAGTCTGGTTGAGCGGTGGCCTGTAATTCTGGTGGGCCGAGAACATATGCCACTGGAGCAGTGTTTTTGTAAGCCGTGAGGAGTGGCCGAGGCCAAATATTGAGGCCTGAGCGCTGACTAGCCATTCATCTACTGTTGGTGTACTTATTTAATCCATCACGATCCGCTGGGGGAGTGTTGCAGAAAGAGCGGGGAGGGGGAGGGGGGGCGAACATAGCGGTGGAGTTCATCAAGGCAGCCGTGCAGCTTCAAGACAGCTATTTCCTGAGCTTTCTCTGCACGAAAGTCGGGAAAGCGGCCTGGAGTTGGTGGCTTCAGCGCTTACAGGCTGGAGACTTGTGAAACGCACGGAGTAGCTGGGTTGCTAGTTTGCTACCCACCTCGAATTTCCATTATCTTATCAGAAGTCACCTCCGCCTATATGAGCAAGCTACTTTGACCTCATTACTTCGAGCTCGATAACTCGATAAAGTTATGGGTTGAATGAGATAAGGGTGGGGAACACGGAGCGCACGGTTCATGTGCAAGAACCCGTATCTGTCATGGTTGTCAACTTGAAGCCGGCGCGCCTATATACAGACACTGGAATGCGAAACGCCAAGAAATGCACGCCTGCCAAGAGGAAGGCTGTGGAGCTATTGTCGTTGCTCGATTGCTGTGATGTGGGATCACTGGTAGTTAGAATAGGTGACAACCCCAACAAATAATGACTTTATACATCAACTTCATGATAGACGCAACATGTGCGATCAACTCTTCAGTTGGCGGTCTACTGCGTCACATGCGTGTCTGTTCCAGTGGCAGAACGACTATTCCATCTACTGAGTCGCAATTGGGCATATTCTTGAGATGGGACGAGAAAAAATGTCGCATAGAAAACTGATAGATGAGCCTCACATCGGAAATGGGCCACACATCCCCTTAGTGTGGTGTTCAACAGTCGGTTGTTTAAGCAAATGCCAAGTGAAAGGAAGAAGCGCGCACAAGAGCGCCCATGCCGCCTGCCCTGAGGTATCACTATATCACGTGAGGATCTACATTATCCTCATTGGTACGTACTGTATCATCAGAGGCGATACGCAAGGCCCTGGTGAGCGCTGCTCGGTACCGCGCTGCCATGGACACGAAAGTGCCAACGCGGACTTGCGAGAGAGGGCTTAGAGCTCCGCTAGAACAGGTAACATAGCCCGCCGCTCGCCAATGCACGTCTTGCCCGGAAGCCTCAAACCCCGAGCCATGTGGACCAGACGATCCCGATCATCCCATCTGCAGCGTGCAGGGCAAACACCGATGATGGAGACAAAATATAGCACGACGCTTGGGCGAGGACAGCCGCTGAGCGTCGCATTGGCGCTGTCGAGCTCCGACGGGCTAAGGGACGAGATGCGCAACGCTGGGTCTGTGCGCACAAGGCGGTGCGTGATGACGTGCACGGGCAGGAGGCAGCATGCGAGCGCATATCCTGTAATAGAAGTTGCGCTAGTGAGCAGGTGCGAAACGCGCAGAGAGAATACTCTGTGTTTGATGAACGCGCCGGAAGAGTGTATTAACACGAAAGGTACCCCTCTCCAAACGTAGTTGGTGACCGGTAACCAAGCATCTGGCTCGACGAATACAGGAAATATAATTAAAAGAAGGAATGGGGCAGGTAAAAACGGAACCCTGCATGGTTTGGGACGAGAGCACGGAGCTCCGAGCCACCGAAGTTAGCAACGGGGACAGTGAAGTGTATGAGGACCAAAGTCATGCTAAAAGGTGCGAATCCATGAGAAAGCGGTCAACACAGAGGACGCACGAGTGCGCAAAGACACGCGGTTGGGCCTGTCTGCTAGATTGGACGCCGCAACAGGAGAGTGGACTCGGAGCCGGAGCAGAACTGCATGAAACAGTAGCCAGATGATGAAACCAGATGAAAGTACAAAAAATTTCGAAGAAAAGCTGACACACCAGCACCGTGATTCTGCACTCAACCTCAACTCGTCCGACTTGAACCTTTGGTGGCCCAGCCGAGCGATATGACTCGATAATATGCGTAGCCCTGGCAGTTGCACACACCACTGATTGTGGCTGGAATTGAGCTCAAACTTGAGCGTGAACTGAAAGACACTACCACTAGGACTCTTGCCAAGACTCTTGCTGTCCGAGCCGTCTCCTCTTCATGTTTGTTGCAACATGATGTGCCTCACTAAGGGTGCGTTCGGACTCATAATCCCGCTGTATTATTGTCCATATTTGGTAGTCTAGATTATTCTGAGGGTCCCGTGCAATTGTGACGATTTGTGACATAATGTGATCAATCTGTGATGCGTGATGCGTGGCGATGGCAACAACAGCAACAGGACGGACTTGACCTGCTTGCTACACATTCTTGCCCGGGTGCACCTATTCTACCTACTCCTCACAGTTACACAGCTGTGTTGTCCTCTCTACCACTGATCTCAGTCCCAGGATGAGGAAGGTCTCTGTCCTCGAGCTTGCCTCCTGAATGCAGTTTCAGTGTGTGCGATTCACCCATACATTTGCAGCAGCAACAACAAGCTCAATAACACCATTCTCAGCCACCCCAAGCCCAGACGTATTCGGAGTCCAAACTGTGTGATGGGATGTAATTTGGAGGTGGACACGGAAAGAACGGGTTTGAGGGTATGAGTACAAGTATGTCTCTTCTGGCCCTCTGAAACTTGAAACCCGTACCCGTACTTGCAGTACATGTGCAGCTCCAAACTCACTGGGGTTCATCACCCTCATCGGGCATGCTCCACCCAGTAGTATATGTCCATACTAAACTATGTAAATACAAATGAACTATGAATTTTAGCAACGCAGTTGGCAAGGCAGTTGTCCTCCAAGTCTGAACTAGCCACATTTCTGGCTAACATTGTGTTATTTTGTTGCTATCGGTGCTGCAGTGACGTGGTCGCAGTCATGGTTCAGATAGTTGACTTGCGTTCTTGCATTGGCAGTGTCACGGATTTCATCATTACTATATTTGGATGTCACACAGCATCTCACGTGACGAGAATCTGGACCAGAATCCAGCATCAGAATGCGGGATTATGAGTCCGAACGCACCCTAACGCCCTACGAGGCAATGACAAGTCCTGGGACCTGAATGTCACCCTGACGGACAGCGCCCGGCCCGGGGCCGCCTCATTACTTTAACTGATTCGGAGGAGCGCGGTGGAAGGGGGGGCCTTGAACCGTAACCACCATGTGGTGAGGTTTTCGAGGATGGGTTGCAAAACAGACCAGTCAGAAACACGCACCCGCGGAACACCACCGACCCCCTAGGAGAGGCAATGTCCTCCCAAGATCAGAACCCAGACACAGAATGTCAGACACAGGGGAGTAACCCTGCGAAAAAATGCTGGGAAACAGCATAAGAGCAAACACGCCCCATCATGGAGCGCGGTATAGCCCTCATACAAACCAACCAAACACAACCAACATTGTGACTAGATACCGGAGAACGTGCCACATAGTGAAGCCCTGAAAAGCGACCAGTTCATGCAAAAGTAAGAACATCGACGAGTATGGAGTACTGAATGCCTGCACATACGGTGCACCCAACAACCTCCCGTGAATAGATGAGCACACCCCAATGGTCCCCCCCGACAAACCCAGTGAATTTCGCATCGTTCTTCCCCTCCGAGTCAACACCACCGTTCCTACCGTAACACATTCAACCTTGTGCCAGTGTTCTGTGTTCAACACCTCAGCCCATACCGTAACAAGCACACCCCATATTCAAACATGGTTACATAGTTGAGAATGCGCCAATGCCACCCTCTGATACTCCTCCAGACAATTCGATATGGTCCCATAAACACTGCCACGTCGCCACGTCACCACTGGTCACAGCCTCACAGCCGCTCCCACAATCGCCATCTCGTCACCACGGTACTCTACCAACTGGACCTTTTGTCGTGCTCTGTACCGCTGCTACTACACTATAATACTGTCAAATTGAACCAGCTATCTATATTCGTGGCCTGTGAGGTCTAACCCACCACCCACTGCAAGTAAACGGAACGTCGGAAACATGCATCGTGAGATCACAACTACCTCCGTTTATCGCCCCTTTCTCCCTGCATACAAAACCTTCCCGAGCAATGCCAAATACACTCCATTTAACAACATGCCCCTGTGCACCCCCCCTCCAGTCGGCATATCCACCCCCATGGCACATGAGCGTTAAGGAGAAAAAACTGAAGCGTACGCCGTACTCACATACAACTATAATTGCCCAATCTCCAGCCCCTGAGCTTGTAAGACATGCCCCCCGGGTAGACAGATGTGATCCCAACTGCCAGTCCGGCACACCCATCGCTGCACGCTGACACGCGGCACCTATATATTACCTCCCATCGCCTTTGCCCCCACATCCAAGTGGATCTCATTTGGACGCTACACTGCAAAACGACAACCTGTGATAGAGAACACATGAACAGAGAAGTAAAGGCTGCGGCTGTGGCTTGGCTCAAGGGAATCAACAGGAGATCATCCGAGGACAAGACGACAGCAACAAAAACGCTATGGAAAGAACATGATATAGACATAGTCAAGAATACATGGGACAGAGCCCTTCACAAATTACAAGAGGCACCGCAACCTCCCAGAAGACTGGATAATCGAAACGTGGTTTTTTAGTGGGTAGAGAAGTTCTTCCGGACCCTTCCTCAAGAGCTTGAGTCCCACACTACCTGACCAACAGGCGTGCATCACTGCATTTTTCCACCGTTTTCGAGCCTCCGAGGTTCGCTTCAGCGCGTTGAGTAGGATTGTTAGGTAATTAGGTTAACTAACTTAGTTACTATCCTTCGCTACTCAATATATCGCTTATCCATTAAAAAAAAGGAGGAGCGCGGTGCTATTCAAGACGGGCTACGGACACAAGATTCATCAGGCCTAATCAGCTACCTGCTGGTGCTCTAGCGCCCCATAGTCATAGAATAGTGCGCCGACTCACATAAGCGATATTGTCCTGAGCTTCATCATTCGCCGGACGTCAGATGATGGGGACTGGCCCTTTTCAGGCGATGCTGTACTACTACACCTCCTGGCGTCCACCGAGCTTCTCCTCCCCTTCCTTTCCGGCTTAGTCTTGGCGACATCTCGGGGCTGCGATGTGCGATGGCACTACATGCTGACTCGCTCTACCACGCGCTTTCCTACCTATTTTCTAGCTTGTTTCAAGATCTTATTTGGCCACCCTTGCACAGGTTCTCGTAGAGTCCTTGAGATATAAAAGCTCCAAGATGAAGGGAGCATTCTCATCACAAACTCATCATCTAACGCACATTCTCCAATCACACCCTCACACTCACAATGAAGTTTACATCCACCATCATCTCTCTTGCGGCACTCTTTTCCGTCGCATCTGCGGACATCGTTCGCTACAACACTATCTACGACGACCCCGGGACTTCGCTGAACAACGTTGCCTGCTCCAACGGCAAGAACGGCCTGATCACCAAGGGATACTCCACCTTCGGTTCCCTGCTCTCATACCCCGGTATCGGTGGTGTCTCCGCTGTCAAGGGCTGGAACTCCACAGAGTGTGGATCGTGCTGGAAGTTGACGTACAATGGTGAATCAATCTACGTCGCTGCCATCGATACGTTCTCGGACGGCTTCGACATCTCACTTAAAGCGATGAACACCCTTACGAATAACCAAGCAGTGGCACTGGACTCCATCGATGTCCAGGCCACGCAAGTTGCCACGAGTTTCTGCGGACTGTGAGGCTTCAAGCTTTAGGTATTAGAGTATGTAGCCATTTCACTCAACTTGAGGCTTTATCTGATTGTTCTTTTGGAAGATCTATCTATGCCTTCTTGGAAGATCCATGACATTTCGTGACGGTGTTTGCTTCGTGGATTTTATGGACTATGTAGTCAGTTGCGTACGAACGGGCAGGTGTGCTAATGTTGGATTTGGATTCTTGGAAATTTATTATTGTGTTCCTCGAACGAAAATTCTTCGAATCACTGCAAAATCACTGGTTACATTTCATCCGAACACAAGCAAATACCTCAATCGCTATGAGCAGGATTTATTCTCCGACATACCGCACCAGCTTGCCAAACCCAGTTCAACCACTATGCAATAGTAAGGGAGCATTGGGGTTCGGAATGACCTCACTCTCTAGCAATATTCTCTTCGGCATTGTGCCCGCGTCCGGCCATAAAAGTTATCTATAAATTAAGGTAGGCTCGATCGGGTATTCGAATCCATGCCTTCGTTCAGCTGTGCCATAGTACCTTTTCACAACTTAAGCCTTGGTGGTAAGATTCACGCAAAACAGGTTTTCTCTTTTTGTTCAAAGTCCCCCCTTTGGTATGAAAGACACGTTTATGACCAGCGTTGGGTCATTCTGCGACGGAACATTCCTTGAATCTGTCATCGTAGAATCTATGAACGCCAGCCTTACTACGTGAGCCGCTGCAGCTGCGTTCAAAGGTGAACTAATGGTAACTTGTCTGTATTGTACTTACGCGCTTCCAGTAAAGGTCACAGCGGTGCCATCAGTCTTGTCATCAGTTCACCAGGACGGAGCCAACCTTTACGTCAACTTTGAGTCTATCGCTGTCATATGCGTCTCAGCGACATAAGTGTCGGCTCTCCTGTCTAACACCAGCGTTTTCTCGACTACTTCGACCTACGAGTTCACACTAAGAAAAGAGATCCAATGTGATGTTTTCCCTTCAAGTTGTGTGTTTGACAAGAACCGTGGGCATTTTCCACTGCCAGTGGCAAGGCGTTATTTCTGACTACCTAGTTACAATTATAAGTGCCTGAATAGATTTCAGACCTGGCACTTGTCGGTGTTTTGTCATATCATTCCGTAGTCGCACCGTAGCAATCGATACGAGTGCTCGGGCTGGTTCAACTCTTAGATATTAGCAGTCAGCTCCGAGTCAAGATCATCTTTGGATTGATGGTGTGAGAAACCACTATCCTGACGGAGCCCGCCGTGATCCAGATCTAAGATCACGACCCCCTTCCACCGCCTCGCCGATCATCCACATCCACCTGCATTCTGCGGCGCCATCGACAACTCTGAAGGCCCCGAACCCCACAGCCCTGCTCCGCGCGAGGCACCGTAGTTCGATATTGCAGGTGAGGAGTGCGTGCTGCGGGACGAGGTATTTGCGCAGGGCGTGTGGATCACGCGTGCGCGCCGCCTCTGCAGGCAGGAGCTTGTTGAAGCACGTCCGAGCAGGCTCCTCGCTGTCACAGCTGCGCTGTTGCACAAGGAGTACGAGCGCGCTCCCGGTGTTATCGAGGCTGCTGTTACGAAAGTGTTTGCGAAGCAGAAATGAGTGCACTTGCTGCCTCCGGTGCTCTCCCCATCATAAAATAGGTTTGCATTATCCAGTTCTGGTCCATATTGCTTGCCCGCTCCCATGGTTCATTTCTATTACAGTGAATATAGTTGTGGATATACAAATATCAGTCGGGAATTATTTAAACGTGGTTGGGGTGGGAATTGTGCTCCGCGTTCAGTCGCATGCCAGCTCCTAGGGTGTGTCGTAGCTCACGGGATAACGACGTCAAGGGTGTGCATATTCTGTGCGAGAGTCGACAGCGACTGCCATACCAAGAATCCGGTACAAAGTTACGATAATAGATTCTAAGGTATGGGTAATTGAAACGTGACGTCGTGAGCATAGATACACTGCGGCTGAGGCACAGCACCACGTACCAGTAGTTTCGTCATTTCATCATGTCCTTTTGATGCGGCCCATTGCAATGGGGTCTTGCCCTCTCCATCCTTCTCATCTACCTTCGCTCCGTAACTGAATAGCAATCGAGCGGCGTCTAGTAACCCACGGGACGATGCTATATGTAATGGGGTTGTGCCGTTGCTGTTACATATATTTGGGTCGGCACCATGCTCCAGTAGTTGCCGCATCATGGTATTGACTACCTCTCCCTCCAAGCTACCGCAAGCCAAGACCCAATGCAACGGAGTTTCGCCACTGATACTCTGCGAGTTGATGTCTGCGTTATATTCGAGTAGAAGCCGCACAGCCTCGAGATTTATTGTCAATGCCGCATCAAACAGTGGTGTGAAGCGGGAGCGGCTCCGAGTATTTGTGTCTGCGCCGTGATCGAGTAGCCACCGCATGATATCGATCTGTCCAGAATATGACGCCGCGTGAAGTGGAGTATACTCGTAATCGCCTTGAACATCCACGACTGCGCCATGGCTGTAGAGTAAATTTACGACACGGAAGTGTCTTTTGTACAATGCAGCCGGAAGCGGGAATAGGTTGCGACCACCACGTGCATTGACTTGTTCGGGATGCTTCATGATCAGACGTTCTACAAGGTCATAGAATCCACAAAATGCTGCATAGTAAAGAGGCGATCCAAGATGTAGCGGGCCGGGCGAGAAAGGATCCCAGCGTTCGTCAATGTCGTGCACCCGGAGCCATGCTGCAAAATATGGCTTGGAGCTGTCAAATAGATTGTCTATCCCATCCTGTACGCGTGATGATACCTTGTCGAATTGGGCATGGTCCACCCAGTGTTCAGCGGCGTATTCAACCAGAGGAGACACTTCGACATCACTTTTACAAGCGTGTTCGCCTAACTGGAGTAGTGTCGCCAGGCACACTTGCGCCATGACCGTATGCGCTGGCTCGAGGTCGATGCGGAACCGCGAAACATCTCCATGTGGTGACCGCGCGAGGCGAGGCGATGTGAGGTATTCTTTCACCGAAAAGTGCGAAAATTGTACAACCCGGGAATCACCATTGCGGACAATGACGATCAAACTGGAACAGGTTGAGAGTACGGCTTCCTCTTGGTCATCCAACCGCCAGTCTTCCTTCAGTGTAGGAATTCCTCCGGGGGTTGACGCCGGAAAATCGAACACCAGCAGTTCCGCAAGCTCCTCGACAAGAAGCGGCCGGACAGCAAAAGTAAGGCATTGTAACAGACGATGCGCGTTATCCTTTTGAGCCTTGTTTATCCCCTTCAGTATCCGCTCGTATGTTTCGTCCAGAGTCTCGGGCAATTCGTTCAGGTATTGGCGGAGATTTGGTGGGAAGCAATGTCGCAATGCGTCCAATTGGCAGAATACCCATCTGAACCTGCATAACAGCATAAGGAACTGATGCTCAGCGTATGATAGCTCGATGCCCTTACATTCCATCAGCCCTTCCTGTCAGCGTCTCGATTACCAGATTTTTATCTTCTGCTCTCCATCTCCTCATTGCCGTACTTGGGGATGAGTTGACGACATTTCGAATGTAGTCAGCGATGTCGGCTTTTTGACCACGTTCGTCGTGTAGGGAGACCGAACGAGACGCCAGTGGCTCGAGGACAGCTCGGATGTCGACCTCAGGGCGGCTGGTCGTACAAATGTGAAGTTCTTGCAGGTGAAGGTCGACGAGCTCCTTCACGAGTTGGAGGACCTCATCACGAGGGGACGGAAATGCGGAAGAGTCTGGACATTCGTCGAGCGCATCTAGGACAATGAAAGTTGGGCCCTCTGTTCGAAGTCTCAGCATTTCTTTGAGACATCCCTTCAAAGTGTCGTCACTCGGCTGTTGAGTACCTTCTTTGTGTGCCTTGTAAACGCGGTGGAGAATGTCGCAGCATGGACTAGAGTCAGTAGAAAGCTGAAATACGAGAGAGCGCAGTAGGTCGTGACAGGTTTGTTTGTTGAGATCCCTGAAGTCGAAGTAAAAATAAGCCATGAGGGCCAATCCAGATTCGCATACAGCCATGATGTCCTGAATGATAGAGGAACTGGCGAAGAATAAATAGGTTACGATGGGGAGGCGAGGAAACACAAACCAGATGACGCTTTTCCCAGAGCCCGCTAAGATAATTGGACTCTGTCAGGAGGCGCTCGCCGAAAATAATAACAGAAACGCACGTTTTCCATGGATCCACAATAGGGAACCAGTAGACTTCCATTTGATGACGATCTGGCCTTGAAAGAGCCATGCTGCCGTTCCCATGTGATGAACCTTTCGTGCAATGTTGTGATTTGTGGACTGATCGGCGGGAGAGAGCCAAGTTCTTAGGAGCTGTTTCAACTGGTTCCCTGGGGGTGATTTTAAACGTGAGCGGAAAGGAACGGCAACATTAGTAGGGAAGGACGAACACTTGATTTCCTCTATGCCGGTTGCCGTCTGTTGAATGATCGATTTTGCTTCCCTCGCCGCGACTCTTGCTTGCTTGCCATCTGAAAGTATAGATGTTAGGATGATTTTCAACTGACCGGACAGGCCTTGCGTACCATGAATAACTACTTGGACCTTCTCATCGACGCATTGCACTTTATCACCCACTTTGTCGCCGACTTCCTCTAATTTATCACCTAAACCCTCTACTTTATCTTCCACCATCTCAACTTTACCATCTACTATTTTGACTTCACTGTGGATGTAGTGTGTGATCCTCAGGACCTCCGCATGCGCCATCCGAGCCTCCTCTTGGGTCAATCTGTCTAGCGTCTTGAGAGCATCCTCCAGATCAGTCATACCGGCCAATTCCCTCAGGAACTTTTCTGCGCGCGAATTAATGAAGGCTCATACGCAGCATATCGGAAACTCACTTGCTGATCCCCGCCTCAACTCCCTCGTTGCAATTCCAAAGATTCTAAGCACTTCCACCATTATGTTCGTAATTATGTTTGTCATTGCCGCAGTGGGAGCTACCTCTGTATAAGTTTCGAGTCGTGCAAAAAACCATCCGATGCGGTCGAAGAGCTCGGCTAGGACGTCTCTGCTCGCTGCGACTCCCCGGGCCGCCTGTAAGATCTTCGATGTGAGAATGGTTCTCCGAACGTAATAGATAAGATACTTACCGAAAGGAAGACACCGATGCCGGTAAAAATCACATTTGCAGGTGAAAATACCTGCAAAATATCTCAGAGGCTTACATTAGCTCAGGAGTAGAGCGTACCAAACTGACGCCTCCGGAAATAGTGGCAGAAAACGCGCAGAGGACGTTAACAGTTGGGCCCAACCAGTTCGTCAATCTCTCGTCACCACTGCGAGCTTTGTCAAATTCTCGAACTTGATCTTGAAGGACAGTAAGGATGGCGGTCGTAGAGTTGCAGGATTGCAACTGAGAAGCAAGCGGATGTGCAAGAAGGTCTTTCTTGGTCTGCTCTTGGTAGGATTTCAAGGCGGCCTGGAAGATAGCTTGGAAGCTTGAGAAAGCTTCAGCTGTGGCCGATGTCTCGGACATGACAGGAGCGAGTGACGGTGGAGGTCCACTGGAGGGGCGGATGAAGTTATGGGGACAATGATTTCGAAGTTAGGACGTGAGAGTGGGAATGAGGATTGTGAACGTGTTAACTGGGCAATGCACACCCAACACCACCTTATAGTATGGGTCCGCCACGATGCCAACAGGACGTCTGCGAGGGCCGAGGTCATTAGACGCGTAGATTTCCTGTAGACGCGCATACGGAACACGACACCGTCGGCCCGTCAGGTCTCAATCAGTGTCGCACAAGTGGGAAGCCGGGGGTCTAAACTATCAGGAAGGCTTCCAACTAGAGCTAGGGTCCTCGTCTCCTTTGAATCCCAGTCCCCATAAATGAGGCAAACGTCACGGTGACAGCAAGAGGGAACTGTCCTAACCGTGACATCGTCGAGTCTTGGCCTGCCTGACGCTTATTTACCACACATTCGGACTGAGAGCTTCCAAGTTCTCCCGTAACTGTTCAACCTGGCAACTTACAACGATTGGGAATACGTACAGCGTCTTCGGGAAGTAGCATGCGATAGCCACTGCAGTCGCAAATCGGGTCAGCGGACACGCCTATGCGGTTCAGCAAACTGTTATGTGAGATTCGTTCACCTCCAGTGATGCTACTCGCCCCAACTTCCTTTGCAATATATTCCAGTACGAGACGCACATTTCTCTCTTCCCCAGTACGCTCCCAGTTACTGTCAATTAACGACGCAACGTGCTGCCATTTTCGCCGCTCTACCTCCTTTGTTCTTCCTCCTCTGGACCGCATCCGTTCGAGAACTTCGGACCTCCCAGCGCCGAGGATTTCCCACGGGGAGACCGCAAGTCCTTCTGAACGTGCCCTCTGGATAGTGGTGCTCACAGGACCGCCGCCAGGTTGAAATCCGGTAGTGCTGTGGGGGGATGTGCTGTTAGGGTTATGGGGGCAGCTTCCATAGTACAAGCAACAAAGGGATTGGTACATTTTTCTTTGCTCGTATGGACGCACAACATTGCAATATTTGATTCGCGTTGTTCGTAGGTAAGGGCACCCGGTGAGAGCGAGGTGCGGGGATTGGCAATATTGAATGAGTTATTGAAATTCATTTTGGACCAAGGCGATACCAGAGGAAGAGGCTGTGAGGGCCGTTCCAGTGCCGTTTATCCGTTCACAGGGAAACCACAAGCATCACGCAGGCTCACATTAAGTTCATTTCTCACTGACATGGCCTTCGAGTTCATGCCCTTGTCACTTGGACTACCGGCCGTTGCTTTCACACTGGAATATATACCCGGGGTTTGAATTCTGTTCAGTAACGAGAAAGCCATATGGTTATAGCAGACTTTTTTAGGCAGTGGGAGGCCAAATATTACGGCCTGAGCACTGACTGGTCATTTATCAGCGGTGTAGCTATTTATTCCGGTTGTGATATCACGACCCGCTGAGGGCGTGTTGCAGAAAGAGTGGGGAGGGGGGGCGAACGTAGCGGTGAAATTCATCAAAGCAGCCGTGCAGCTTCAAGACAGCAATTTCCCGACCCTTGTCTGCATGAAAGCCGGGAAAGCGGCGTAGAATTGGTGGCTTCAGCCCTGACCTACTAGGGAGTTTGTGAAACGCACGAAGCGGCTGGGTCGCTAGTTTGATGAGTATCTCGGATTTCTATTATCTTATCGGAAGTCACCCACGCCCATACGAGCATGCCACTCTAACCTTATTTCTTCGGGCTCGAATTAGTAAATTTCATGATTGATAGGGGTAAGGTCGGGGAACACGGAGCGCGCAGTTCGTGTCTAAGAGCCAGGTCTGTCATGGTTGTCAACTTGGAAGCCGTTTTAGTTATACACATATATACAGATAACGAAGCGCGAAACGCCAAGGAATGCACGCCTTCCAAGAAGGCTGTGAGCTAGCAATAGGTGGCGATCCCCACAAATGATGACTTCACCCATAAACGCCATGACAGGGGTAAGATGTATGGTCGATTCCTCACTTGGGGTCTATTGTGGGTGAGTGAAATGAAGAAGCGCGCACAAGAGCGCCCATGCAGACGAGGAGGTATCACGTGGGTGTCTACAGTATCACTGGCACATTATGATCATCAGAGGCGATACACAATGCCCTGTGCGAGCGCTGATCGGTACTGCTTTTCCATGGATATGGATACAAAAGGCCAAAGAGGCTCGGGAGCGAGGACTACAGCTCCACTAGAATAGGCAGCTGGCATAGCCCGCCGTTTGCCAATGCACGTCTTGCCCTGCACCCTGGAAGCCTCAAAACCGGGGTCCATGTGGTCCAGATGATCGTGGTCACGCGTGCATCGTGCAAGGCAACCCCGAGGACAAAGACGGAACACAGCACGACGCTTGGGCGAGAACAGCCGCTGAGCATCGTCTTGGCGTTGTCGAGCTCAGAAAGGCTAAGGGACGAGATCGGCGCCGCCGGGTCTGCACGCGCGAGGTGCCTGATGAAGTGCGCAGGAAGGAGGCAGAATGCGAGCGCATATCCTGTCACAGAGGTCGCGGTAGTGAGTGGGTGCGAAACACGCAGAGAGAGAATACGATGTGTTTGATGAACACGCCAGAAGGGTGCATGAACAAAAGGCAACCCTCTCCAAACGTAGTTGGTGGTAATCGTGACCAAGCATCTGGCCCTGGGCCGGCGAATACAGAAAGTATTAATTAAAAGAAGGAATGAGGCAGGTAAAACGGACCCCTGCATAGTCTGGGAGAGAGCGTGTAGCACGGCGCCACTGAAGTTAGCTGCAGCGGGTACGGTGAAGTGTATACAGATCGAAGTCATGATAAAATGTGGATATCTGAGAAAGCGGTAAACACAGAAGATGCACGAGTGTGCCAAGATGCAAACCTGGGCCCATCTGCTCACTAGATTGGACACCATGGCAAGAGAGTGGACTTGGAGCTGGAGTAGTGCACGAAACAGTTAGCCCGATGAAATGATTCAAAGAGAAGTTGACAGACCAGCACCGTGATTCTGCACTCAGACTCAACTCGTCCGACTTCGAGCATTGGTAGACCAGAGCCGAACGAAATGACTAGATAATATGCGTTTCACTGGCAGTTGCACACGCCAGTGATTGTGGCTGCTACCGCAGGTTGTGGCTCAAACTTGAGCGTTTGAACGTTGAACAACCGCCAGGCACTATGACTCTTGCAAAGACTCTTGCTGTCGTCTCCAGGTTCCAGCTTCAAGCTTCATGTTTGGTGCAATGTGGCGCCCGATAACTGTTCCTGGGACCTGGATGTTGCCATGACAGACAGCGCCCGGGACGCCTCATGACTTGAACTGAGAGAGCGCCGGCACCATGCCTATTCATCAAGACTGTCGAGTCATCAGGTCCAATCAGCTACCTGCTGGCGCTCTAGTTCCCCACATACTCATGGAAATGATGGAATAGAGCGCCTGCCAAGTCCATAAGCTGCGCCTGAGGATATTGTCCTGAGCTTCATCAGTCGCCGGACGTCAGACGACAGGGACTTGGCCCCTTTCAGGCGACGCTGTGCTACGATACCTCCTAACATCCACCGAGCTTGTTCTTCCCTTCCTTTCTGGCTTAGTGTTGGCAATATCTCCGCACTGCTATGTGCGATGGCACCGCTGACTTGCCCTACCGCAGGCCTCCTACCTATTTTCTAGCTCGTTTCAAGGTCTCATTTGGCCGCCCTTGCACAGGTTCTTGTAGAGTCCTTGAATATAAAAGCTCCAAGAAAAATGGAGCATTCTCATCGCCAACTCATCGGCCAACGCACATTCTCTAATCACATCCTCACACCCACAATGAGGTTTACATCCACCATCATCTCTCTTGCGGCACTCTTTTCTGTCGCATCCGCAAAAACCGAAATCGTTCGCTACAACACTATCTACGACGATCCCAACTATTCGTTGAACGGCGTTGCCTGCTCCAACGGCAACAATGGCCTGGTCAACAATTTCCCCACCCTCGGTAAACTGCCCACGTTCCCCGGGGTCGGTGGTGTCTTCGCCGTCTCGGGCTGGGGCTCTCCCGAGTGTGGATCGTGCTGGAGATTGAGGTACCAGGGTAACTCGATCTACGTCACTGCCGTCGACACGATCTCGGACGGCTTCGACATCTCACTTAAAGCTATGAACATCCTTACGGGTAACCAAGCAGTGGCACTGGACTCCATCGAAGCCCATGTCAGGGAAGTTTCCAGGAGTTTCTGCGGGACGTGAGGCTTCAAGCTTTAAGTTTTAGAGTATGTAGCCATTTCACTCAACTTGAGGCTTTATCTGATTTTTTTTGGAAGATCTATCTGTGCCTTCTTGGAAGATCCATGACTTTTCGTGACGTTGTTTTTTTTGTATATTTTTACGGACGATGTAGTTAGTTGTGTACGAACAGGTGTGCTAGTATTGGATTCTTGGGAAATTTATTGTTGTACTTCTTGAACGAAAATTCTTTTGAACCAATTGCCAAGCCAAGTTCAACTTCGATGTTATAAGGGGGCATTGGGTTTCGGAATGCCCTCACTCGCTAGCAATATACTCTTCTGCATGGCGCGCGCGGATGGGCGTAACAGTGATCTCGAAATTAAGGTAGGATTGTTCGGGTATTCGAATCGTGCCTTCGTTCAGCTGTGCCATAGTACCTTTTCACAATTTATGCCTTGGCGGTCAAGTTGGCGGTAAGATTCGCGCGAAACAAGCGGTTCTCTTTTTATTCAAGGTCTCCCCTTTGGTATGAAAGACACTTATGGCCATTGGGGCCATCCTGCGACGGATAATTACTTGAATCTGTCATCGCAGAATCGATGGACGCCAGCCTTCCTACGTGAGCCGCTGCGGCTGCGGAAAAGGTGACTTTAACTCGATCGCTCTCATATGCCTCTCAACGACATAAGCGTCGGCTCTCCTGTTTAACATCGCATTTTCTGGACTACTTCGAGCTTCGAGTTCACACTAGGAAAAGAGATCCAATGTAACGTTTTCCCTTGTGTGTTTTGAGCCTTGACAAGAGCCGTGGGCACTATCTCGTTACATTTATAAGAGCCAGGCTGACCAGGTTTCAGACCATACTATTTTCTCAGATTAGGATTATTCCGTAGTCGCACCGGAGCAATCAATACGAGTTTTCGGGCTGGTTCAACGCTTAGACCTTAGCAGCCAGCTCCGAGTCAAGATCATCTTTGGATTGACGGTGTAAGAAACTACTATCCTGACGGAGCCCACCGTGATCCAGGATCTAAGATCACCACGAGCTTGTGAGCGCAAGTAGTGTAACGCCCACCACTATGTATAAGGCAGAAGTCAGAACATGAGTGTACCAATTCCAATTCAATGGCCTTCATCACCTTCAAGAGGTATCCATAGACGGCCTGATAACTTGTTGGGAGGGCACACGGTCAATGTGAGCCGTCATCTTGACAGGCCAAGCATCATCCAGACTGTTCATCTATGCAACTGGTTAACGAGCTGCGCAAGGCAAGAAAACGAATAGATTCATTACAAATACGCTGTACGAAAAGTCCGGTTCAAATGCTTTCGTGTTCTCTATTCTGTTCATCTGCTCGGGTGTGAGAGAGATATCGAGAGCTTGCAGGTTCTCCCGTAATTGTTCAACCTTGCGGCCGCCAACGATTGGGAATACATACGGCGTCTTCAGGAGGTGGTATGCGATAGCCACTACGGTCGCAAATCGGGTCAGCGGACGTGCCTACCCGGTGCAGTAAACTGTTGTCTGAGAATCGTTCACCTGCGGTAATGCAATGCGCCCCAACTTCCTTTGCAATGTCTTCCAGGACGAGACACACCTTTCTCTCTTCCTCAGTACGCTCCCAGTTCTTGTCGAACAACGTACTGCCCTTTTCACCGCTCTCCCTCCTTCGTTCTTCCTCCGCATCCGTTCGGACTTTCCCAGCGCCGAGAACGCCCCATGGGGCGATCGCAAGTCCTTCTGAACGTGCCATCGAAATGATGTCGCGCTCGAGGGAGCGATCAAAGACACACCACCGGCCTTGATAGATCACAAAAGGCGATTTTCCATGATATTTCGCGTATTGATTTGCCTTGACCACCACCCACGCCGGTGCCCCGGAGATTCCCTGCGGACGACATCAAAGAAAGGAAAAGAGCAGCGGGGTGAGATGCGGCACGTACCAGGTAGAGGACCCTGCCCTGGATGACGAGGACGTGAAGAGCGTCCATGACTTCTTCTACCGACGTGGAGTACTCCCAGAAATGCACGTAAAGGATGTCAACGTAAGACGTGCGTAGTTTTTTCAGTGAATCGCGGATGGAGACGTGCAACGACTTTGCGTGGTTGCCAATGTAATTTACCTTGTGAGAGATGTCACTTTGTTCTCGTTTATAATTCATCGTATACTTGATGTATGTGCCAGGGTCAGGATAATGGAGGAAGCAAAGGCGGCAACAGATCGCGCACACCTTGGTGGCGATGACTAGCTGGTCGCGAATGCCACGCTTTTCGGCCCATTCACCGATGAACTCCTCGGAACTCCCATCTTGACTAAAAGCCAGGGCCAGATTGGCGCGGCGTCAATCCCCTGAATGGCTTGAGAGTCAAGTGCGCACGTACTAACTGTTGGCGGTATCGATAAAGTTTCCCTGGCCAGTCCGTCGAGCATAAGATACGATTGACCAGGTTGAATCACGAAGAAGACTTACTCCAAGGTCAAAGTACGCGTCGAGGAGCTTGAAAGAGCTTTCCTTATCCATGGCGCCCAAACCAAATTCGTGCCATTTTTCGCCTATGCTCATCCCTCCAAGACATATAGGCGACACACGTACACCTGCGAGTGGCGAGAGGGTGCGATAGCGGGCGAGTTTGGAGGCTGGCGGTGGCGGTACGGTCCAAAGCGGGGTCGACATGGCCAGCGAGGCAGATAGATGAGCGAGTATCAGCGCAAAGAACGTAGCCTTATAGAAGCTATCATGATGCTGTCCTCGAATTGGGCACTTCTCGAGCTACAGGGTAGGCGGATTGCGCTCTCCACAGCCCAGCAGCGGGGTTCTGCAAGGTTGAATTTCATCTAGATTGGGAGTATTTTTGGACTAAAAGAATGAAGCGGCCCATTTTCAGGAAGAAATCTCCTGAACCGGCCACCTCGGTGATTACCGTATCACATTTCTCACGCTTCCGAGTCAGACAATGCGTCAAGCTGAGGCTTTTGTATACCTTTCTTTTTCACTTATGAACGACTCGCGCTTGCAAAAATCGACAAGCTGAACAATACATTAAAATCTCCCAACACCTAACGGGCGCCGCGTGTTTCCATGTGCAGGATAGAGCAAGTTTTATCTTCTCCATCGTAAGCCAGATTTCCCACTGCGACTTAAACGCCCCTACGATCTTAAAGTCCTAACAAACGAACAGATGATGGGCTTCATTGCGTACGAGGTCAGTGAGGGAGGTCAACTCGACCAACCGGGAACAGGGAGAGGTGAAGGGCACAAATCACGAGAGTTGAGACCTTTGAGGGCCCGGCTGTTCGTTCTTACGAGTGCGTGGGAAATCTCCATCCAGAGAGATAGCCAACGTTACTGATGGATACGGACTTATACAACTGACGTTGATACTTTCGACACACTACTCAATCTTTGGACGGCCTGATCACTTGCCGCAGAGGCACTTCGTCTGTGTGGGCGGTAGTCGTCGAGACACCGAATGAAGGGGTCGTGCCAGTTCCCTTGGTATCAAATTGGTGGTGTCCAGGCGACAGAGAAAGAGAACTACTCACGAAGGACTTGAACGGGAAGCCAATCTCAAACGTTGTCGCATCCTCGATCTTCTGAATCTGCTCCGGAGTCAGGGTGATGTTCAGTGCCTTCAAATTCTCCTGTAAATGCTCGACTTTGCGGCAGCCGATGATGGGGAAGACAAATGGCGTCTTGAGAAGGTGGTATGCAATCGCGACTATAGCCCATCACATTAGAAGTCGCTCTTGCAATAAATGAGAGAGAAGTGCTCACCAGCGGTGACGCCCTCAACGCCGACTTCTTTGCCGACCTCCTCCAACACAAGACTCATCTTCCTCTCTTCCTCATTTCGCACCCAGGTCGATCGGAAGACAGTTCGGCCATCTTCGCCACTCTCCCGCCTGCGTGTCTCCTCTGCATCGGTTCGGATCTTCCCTCCCGCAAGGATGCCCCATGGAACAAGTGCAAGTCCTTCAGAACGTGCCATGGGGATGATATCGCGCTCAAAGGAGCGTTCTAAGACACTCCACTGGCCTTGATAGACCGCAAAAGGCGTCTTTCCGTGATATTTCGCGTACTGGTTCGCTTTGACAACTACCCACGCCGGAGCATCCGAGACTCCCTAAGAGGGGAATCAACCAGAAAGGTAAATCTAAATTAGCGTAGGGCAACAGACATACCAGGTAAAGAACCTTGCCTTGAAGGACGAGGATATGGAGCGAGTTCATGACTTCCTCAACAGAAGTATTGTAATCCCACCAGTGCACGTAGAGGATGTCGATATAGGACGTGCGTAGCTTCTTGAGCGAATCGTGGACGGAGACGTGCAGCGATTTTGTGTGATTGCCGGTATAGTTCACCTGGTGGGTGATGTCATCCTGGCCACGCTTGTAGTTTGCCGTGTACTGGGGTGAACATATATTATCAATGTGGCTCAAACGGAGGAAATAGGGCATAATCTTACGCACTTTCGTGGCAATGACGATCTGGTCCCGGATGCCGCGTTTTTCAGCCCATTCGCCAACGAATTCCTCAGAAGCCCCATCTTGACTGTAGAACAAGAAAAAATATGGGTGGATTGATCCCGAGCTCCTGACGGAAATAAGACATTACTAATGATTGGCAGTGTCGAAAAAATTGCCCTGGCGAAATCAGGTTCAGCACGAGTCGCGTGAAAGCTGGTATGCGGATAGCTCACACCAAGGTCAAAGTACGCGTCGAGAAGCTTGAACGAGTTTTCCTTGTCCATAGAGCCCAAGCCAAAATTTTGCCATTTGTCCCCAATACCTAATCCTCCGAAGCATAGCGGCGAAACGCGCACACCGGCAAGAGGTGAGAGGGTGCGGTAGCGGGCGAGCTTAGATGGAGGAGCCGGAGGGGGTGCGAAAAGATATTTCGACGACATGATTCAACCTTGGAGATTCACCAGCTTAGGGTCAGTGACTTGCAGATAACTACGGGTCATTGGAACAAGGGAAACCTCATATATAGATCAGGTGTGGGAATAGAATTCAGCGGAGACCAACGAAGGACATCCATTGAAAATTTCTGTCAATACAATGTCGAAGTTGCATGAACCGCGGATCATACGGCGGCGAAGAGGTTGGGTGCGCAAGCCTGAGTAGGTGCGTGTCCGACTCACGCGCCGCACCCTTTCGCTCCTTTTTCGGCGTTCGGCGTTAGCAACAAAGGATGCTTAGATAATCTGTTCAACAATATCCCATTCTCAAGCTCCCTCGACTCACCCGGATATTGGCTATAAATTCCCCTCAACGTACTTCGCTAGTGCCGTGCCAATTGGTCATGTCTTTCTGTTTAATTGAACTTCTTAGTACTATTATGGGTCCTACCATTGCGAGAACAGCGTTCTTTGGCTCATCGCACACATTTCCGTCAAACCTGTCACTTATCCGGCGATGCTCAGCTTGCACTCGCATATCGAAACTTGCTCATTCTTTTATCTCCCCTCTATCGTGTGCAAAAGACGTTTTATGCGGTAGTGTTTACACCTTGGTTTACACCGAATGTGGTTGTGGAATCGGTGCGGTGACTCCGGATACCCTCAACGGACGTTCGCTGACGTCACCGACATGTAGCGCCTTTTCGACTCGCTAGCCTTTTTGATTGAATACTGAATCTGAACTGGTCATCCGGTCATGTCTTGCACCCGACTTGCTTGCTACGCTGGATCGTACTCACTCTGTTATAGTCGTCCGCGCGCGCAAGCACTTCCGTGCCCTATGAATGCGAAACTGCAATCAAGAGGGAATCTTCCTTCACACGTGATGGAATCTACGATGTTCCTATATTCATAAGAAGCACGCTGTCGACCGTCGTTGGTGTTTGTCCCAAACTAAGCACAGGAATACGAAGATCCAGAGTGAATAAAGTAGAAAGGCTGGATGTCACCTTCTGTGGTGCCCGTTTGCGCTCCTCCATCCGTTCATTACTAGTCCAACTCTTTGCCATGCGTCTCCACGCTCTATCCGTCTATGCCGCTGTTTGTCTGACCATCTCTACTGCGGCGATGCCCACTGGGCCACCTCCTTGCCACGACGAGTCTGTGATGCCTGACAAGACTCTGGCCTACCATATCCCCCTTCCTCCCCAGAAGTCTTATGCGGAGAAACCTTACCTTCCCTACGCCGCTTCTCTATCACCGCCACCTGCGCCGAAAGTGGAGAGTCCCAAGCCCGAGCAGAAGTCTTATCCGCCCGCGACGGCTCCGAAGCCTTATGCAGCTCCCCCGTTCCCGCCGCCGTCGAAAGAGGAAGCTCCCAAGTCTGAGGAGAAGACTTGCGCGCTCGGACTGGTCCCGGAACCCTACTCAGGAAAGTCCAAGCCTGTGTCGAAAGAAGGAAAATACAAGCGTCAGGAGAAATCGTACTCACCGCTGCCGCCCCCTCCTCCCCCGCCTTCGCAGCCCTACTCAGAGATGACTAAGTCCAAAGCGAAGCCTGAGCCCTGGGCAAAGACCAAGCCCGAGGAGAAGCTAAAGCCTGAGGTGAAGTCCTACCCACAGAAGCAACCTTACCCCGAGGAGAAAGGCAAGTTCGATAAGAAACAAAAACCTCAAGACCACTACACCAAGGTGATTTCGAGTTGCAGTTGAGATTCCTTCCTCTTCCCGTCGCTGAGACTTTCTCTAGGCGAGCGATAAACCGACTCCTGAGCGTCTTGACAGCCTAGGCCTTTCTTCGCAGGCCAACTCACTCGTCGGATCGGACCCGATTGAAATACCCACCGATGGGCATTGTCTAGTGAACGGCTACTCTGGCGGCGAGTGCCCGAAGGAACTGCCTTATGCTAGAAGAGGCACTTCGTGCGGTCCTTCTATCCTCACCGTGTTTCTGACCTGACTTACTCTCTTCGTTCCAGATCAGTTTCGTGGCGGTCTATTGCTGACCGCTGAGGGCGACCACAGTAATTTCCAATGCACAGACGGGTGAGCAGGCTGGCGGGTCTGGTACGGGCTTGTGGCGGGGAAGTTCCATTCATTTATACAGCGCCACTCCTTTGTACACACACCCACCACCGGCCTACCGACTACTATTAGTACAGCCTTTTTTATTTAACGAAGCCGATTAGTTTTGGTCCCGTAGCACCTAATCTGTTAGCCTAGACGAGCTTGAGTGGGCCCGGATAAGGACGATGGCAAGGACGATGGTCTACAGCTAGGCGCTGAAAAATGGTGCAATCTCGTCTTCCGGTTGTACTAGTATATGTTGTTGTCGGTATTCCAGGCCTAGGCTACCCTCAGGTTTTAGATTGGGCGGCGTTGGGTTGAGACCGCTGACCTAGCGCTGACCATCCGATTCGATGGAATCGGCCATGGCCGGGGAAGCGAGCTTGAATGGTTCTCACGGTTCTTTCCAAATAGCCACGATTAGTTTTACTGTATCCCACTCCAATGTCACGCACGCATTACTGGCACTTGCAACTTGCGGGTCCGAGTCATCGTAGCGCCGTGGCACCCCACTGGCCGCCAAATTCGCGGACACTTTCGAACCGTTGCTACCTGTTTTGTTGCTCAAGCACTCATGGGCCACGCGCTGCAAAACCAATCACTCTCGCACATGAATATTATGAATGCTCGGACGGAGCTAACTGCCGATCACCGGCATGCCGCTTCGATTCCACAGCAGGCGTTATGGCTGATGTGCTTCTTCTCACCAAGTCATCGGAATCGGACATTTGTCGGCTCTTGAATTATAGTCATGGTATTTCGATCGAGGCTCGAAGATCTGACGATGAGTCTATGACTTGCTGGTGCTTCTCGAATCACGAGTGCCCTCGGGGATCGCCTTTCTCACAAGTTCGTGGCTGACTGGAAGGTTAAGCGAGATCTACGATTGACGATGGCATTCCCTGTTGTCGTTTTCGAAAGGCAAACGATCGGTCTGGACCATACTCCAATAGCATTAAGTTGGAAACTATTCGCTGAGGATCTCCTGTGCAGATTCCCGCAATTGGGATAAGGAATACAAAACATGTGAACGTATAAATATTGACGACCACCGCCTGGGGCTCTTCAGTGCCTTTCGCTACTCCCGTCCATTACTACTCTCGCTTTCCATCATGCTTTCGCGGCTCTCTGTCCTCTTCGTCTACCTCGTCGCCGGTCTCGCCGCCTCCGCAGTGGCAACGCCGATGATAGGACAGTCTGCTGGCCACGGCGATGGCACGAAGCAACCGTCGAGGCACAACTACGCCCAGAAGCACCCTTACGACTCGGGGTCTTACTCGCACCACGGCGGCAATTCTGTCAAGGCGTGTAACGTCGACAAGCAATATTGTTGCGACACGACCAACAAGGTGATTGCATCACGATTATCTCTTATTTTGGCTTGTTTTTGAAACATCTCATAGGTAAGCGAAGAGAAGACCGAAAGTGTACTTTCGGTGTTGAGCTTCGCTGGTATTTTCGACGCCGATGCCATCATTGGCAAATCCTGCTCTCCGTTTTTGGCGGGGGGCGGCGGCAAGTGCGAGGCCAAACCTGTTTGCTGCGATCACACTCAAGTGGTACGTTCCCCATTTCTAACTACTGTGGCCTCTCACTTATCTATTGAACAGGAGGGGCTCTTCGCCGTCGGATGCTCTAATTTTGATTTTGACTTCTAGATTCAGATGACGAGTTACCATCGCATTTGGAATGTGCTTCGTGTTGCCAGACATTTCTTTCATCTCTATATTACCACTCTTTTGTACGCGCACCAGGACCATTACGGTGCGTTGATCGTAGGATAGTGTAAATGCACCTATAATGTCATGAACTTTGTGATCATGTCGCCACACAAGCCACTGGTACCTTCTTCGCCTCCGTACACATTGAGCAACTTGAGACTGTGTATCAACCACCACCTCTCCATCTTCACAAGTGTTTGCGCGTATAATACATACAGCGTGCGTCGAATCACTCGCTGGGTCTGGTGCCACCTCGGGTGCCTGGTGCCTGAAGCGGGAAGCAATAAAGCTTCGCACAAGGCTTCGCGTTTAGAAATCTGGCGTGGCAGGACAGACCGCCGGACCGCCACGTCAGACGCGTCCGAGAGAGCGTCAGCTTGCGTGGTAGACTTCATTAGACTTCATATGGCTTTATTTGTTCCGGCGTTTGGGTTCCGAATCGGCGATGTGGAATCGTTGGAAGGTGGAACTGGAAGGCGGAACTGGAATCGCCCTCTTGGATCTGTCTTGGACTTCTCAGGTAGGTCAGGATCGTATGTGTACGCGTTCTGATAACACTTTGGTGGTTGTTCGTAGCTCACGCTGCGCCAGCGCATACATTAGCAAGCTTGGCTGCTTCTCGCGCTGATCACTCTGGCGCTTCTCGTGCCTGTCGAAGATCCCGAAGTGCTTCTTTATCGTATCCGACATCCGGCAGTCTTGGGCGACACCCTGGAATTCAAACCTGGGATCGTCGCCGGCCCTGGCTCGTTGACTTTTGGTGTTGGAGAAGCGCGACAAATTCCTAATCTGAAAGTGACTCAGATTAAGTCGGTGAAATAGGTCTGGCCGGATCTCGTTGCTTTGGATTCCGTCCAGATTTGCCGCTCTTTCTTCCTCTTCTTGGGGAGACCGGCTTGGCTTCGATGATCGTTATTCATATTTCAATGACAGCTAGCATCTTCTCTCTCTTCTGTGTTTTACTTTGGAATCTTTGTCAATGTCTCGTGTTTTTCTGCGTCAAAACTGGGACCAGGAATATGAACGTCGAGAACGTATATAAGGAGGCGTTCAAAGTCTCGAGTTCAGCAGTGCCCAGCGGTTCTCCAACGGTTCTCCACATTCTATTCATTGCTAGTCTTGCTTTCCATCATGCTTTCCCGTTACTCTTCCTTGCTCATCTACGTCGTTGCCGGCCTGGTCATTTCCGCTGCCGCGACTCCAATGGGACCGCCACCCGCCGACTACAATGAAGGACCGAAGGACCGCACCCCGGGCCCATACTACCCTAATTCCTACTCGCCTCATCACAAGTACTACGCTCAGGAGAAACCTTATTCCAAGTCTTACGATCATAAATACGGGGCGTACACTCTCCGCGACGATAAGCCGTACTCTAAGCCTTACCCTGAGGAGAAGAAGTACCCCGAGGCCAAGCCGTACTCTGAGGAGAAGAAGCCCGAGGAGAAGAAGTATCCTGAGGCGAAGCAGTACCCTGAGGAGAAGAAGTACGAGGCGATGAAGTACCCTGAGGAGAAGAAGCCCGAGGAGAAGAAGTACCCCGAGGCCAAGCAGTATCCTGAGGAGAAGAAGCCCGAGGAGAAGAAGTACCCTGAGGCGAAACAGTACCCCGAGGAGAAGAAACCCGAGGTCAAGCAATACTCTGAGGAGAAGAAGCCCGAGGAGAAGAAGTACCCTGAGGCGAAGCAGTACCCTGAGGAGAAGAAACCCGAAGCCAAGCCGTACTCTGAGGAGAAGAAGCCCGAGGAGAAGAAGTACCCTGAGGCGAAGCAGTACCCTGAGGAGAAGAAACCCGAGGCCAAGCAGTACCCTGAGGCGAAGAAGCCCGAGGAGAAGAAACCCGAGGCCAAGCAGTACCCTGAGGAGAAGAAGTACGAGGAGAAGAAGTACCCCGAGGCCAAGCCTTACTCTGAGGAGAAGAAGCCCGAGGAGAAGAAGTACCCTGAGGCGAAGCAGTATCCTGAGGAGAAGAAGTACGACGCGAAGAAGCCTGAGGAGAAGAAGTACCCTGAGGCCAAGCAGTACCCGGAGGAGAAGAAGCCTGAGGAGAAGAAGTACGAGGAGAAGAAGTATCCTGAGGAGAAGCCGTCTCCCAAGCCCTACGCCGACGACAAGAAGTACGCTGACAAGTCGAGCGACGATAAAGGTCGCAAGATGGACAACTACAAGGACCGCATGTCTGGCAAGTCGGACGACAAGGGTCACATGTCGGACGATGAGAATCGCAAGGACGGCAAAGGCCGCAAGGACTCGGAGGACGACCGCAAGGACTACGACATGAACCGCAAAGGAGACGACGATAAGGACAACGACGAGGACTACGATGGCAAGGACGGCAACTCGTACAACGCCGAGGACTACGACTCCTCTAAGGCGTATTGCAACGTGGGAGAGCAACATTGCTGCGACACTGTCAACACCGTAAGACACGATCTCATAGTCAGCTCTGTCAAATTGTTGACGCCCCTTTTTAGCTCGAGGAAGCGCAAAATTTGGGCCTCCTTAGCGCGTTCAATCTGTGGGGTGGATCTAGCGTCACGGAATTTACCGGCCTTGTCGGCAAAAGTTGTTCACCTCTAGCTGCCTTTGGTGGAGGAAAGTGCGACGCTAAGCCCATTTGTTGCGACAAGAACAACATTGTGCGTATATTTCCTCTCCTATCTCTCTTCGTCCTTCACTGAGCACTCGACAACAGAAGGGCCTCATTGCCGTTGGCTGCTCGAATGTTAACGTCTTCTAAGCGGTTCTCCTGCTTCGCCCTCGCTGTGCTTCGTGATGAGGACATTTCTCTCTATCCATTACCACTCTTTTTGTAAACACACGCCAGCCTTTGTAACGCGGTTGTCTCAATCGTCACATACTTTTCTAAAATCTAATTGTCATAATCTTCAACACGCTGGCGGGATTTGTTTCGCTATGGCAGGAATCGACACTGCCGCCAGCATACAACGTCTGACGCTATGTACGGACTTGTCTTGTCGTCGTCTTCGAAAGTCTGCTCTCTTGTCTGCTCTAGTCGGCAACTTACAGCGCTTACCTGCCGTCACGTGCTCGTGGGTTTTGGTCACCAGCTACTCACCGCTCACTACTTTCTCTCCCTCACCTCCCCATGCGCTCGTCATTTTCTCGCTCCCATGATCACCTTCCGAGCGTAGCATATTGGCCTCCCAGCTTGATACGACATCCCTCAACAGTCTCCTCGCTCACCTCGGACTCAATAATCGCACGCAATCGCACGAGCTAGGTCTGCGTGAAGCGGGACTAAGGGCAACGTCTTCGGTCACGCCCTACGGTGCTCCCTTGCGCTCTGTTACTCGCCTGTTACCCGCCTCGCGCATCGGCTTCGTCGTTCGTGAACTCTTGCGCTTTCCTCCGTCTCTCGCCTTGTACACGCTGCAGCTCGGCTCATTCGGCTCACCCCTCGCCCGTTCCAGGTTCGCACAGGGTCCACCCACCGTCCTTTGCGCGTAAAAGTGACGCATTCCCTTTTTATCGCAAACAGGAGTGCAAAGGTGCAAAGTGCGCCCACCGTTTATGAGTCCCCTTCTGTTCGTGCACGCCGCTGATCACATTTGAGAGGGGACGCGTGCCGCCCGTTCGCACCTACTGGCCCTTCACGCCGAACGTGTGGTGCTGTCCCGCTGCCAGTGGCTTCCTTTGCGCTTGCGTGTCCTTGTCAGGGACCCGCCTTCTGAGTGAAAAAACAATCATATGATTTATAACTATAGCTAATAAATCGACAAATAAGGAGACTTGATGTTACAGTAAAAATGAACGGATTTATTTTTCTGAGCCAAAATACTACGATCTGAGCTCAACTTCGAATATCAACCGGCGTCCAGCCGTCGAGCTCGGCTGCTCGTGGCGTGGCTTCTTGGCGCTCTCCCATGTGATTCACGCAAAAACGGCGACCATGCTCATTCTCAGATCTAGCACCAGCGATAGCAAGAGATGGTGACTTGGTGTCACTCACGCCAGCCTGAGGCTGATCGCGCCGACCCCTGCGTTTTACTTTGGAATCTTGGCTAACGTCTCGTGTTTTGTTACACCCAAAATGGGCACGGGAATGTGAACATGGAGAGTGTATAAAGGCAGGCGTGCAAAGCCTCGAGTTCTGCAGTGCTCAGCGCCAGCGGCTCTCCTACGGTTCACCATCTTCTCATTGCTAGTCTTGCTTTTCGTCATGCTTTCCCGTCTCTCTTCCCTGTTCATCTACGTCGTTGCCGGCCTAGTCATCTCCGCGGCCGCGACGCCCATGATGGGACCGACGACATCTGACTACAATGAGGAACCGAAGTCCCGACCCATGGTCCCATCCTACCCTAAATCTTCGCCTCATCCCAAGCCTTACTATCAGATGGAGAAGGCGTACGCCCGCGGCGACGACAAGCCGTATCCTAGGCCCCACCCCGATGAGAAGAAGTATCCCGAGCAGAAGAAGTATTCGGAGAAGCCGTCCCGCCCCGATGATAAGAAGTCGAGCGACGACAAGGGCAAGGAGCACAAGCCGGACAACTATAAGGATCGCATGTCTGGCGACGACGTGGACCGCAAGGACTACGGCAAGGGCCGCAAGGACTACGACAAAGGCAAGGACGGCAAGTCGGACCGTGACCACGATAAGGACCGCAAGGACTACGACAAAGGCAAGGACAGCAAATCGTACCACGACGAGGATCACAACCCCTCTAATACCTATTGCAACGTGGGAGAGCAGCATTGCTGTGACACTGTCAACGACGTAAGCCATGCCTCATAGTCAGCTCAGTCACCGTTGACGCCCCTTTTTAGGTCAAGGAAGTGCAAAAACTGGGTTTTCTCGGCCTGGCGAGCGGAATCAGTCTGACGGACCTCACCGGTGTCTTCGGTACAAATTGCTCACCGATGTTTTGGGCCGAAGGAGGAGGAAAGTGCAAAGCTCAGCCCATCTGCTGCGACAATAACAACATTGTGCGTATATGTATTCTCCCATCTCTCCTTGTCCTTCGCTGAACACTCGACGCCAGGAGGGCCTTGTTGCCATTGGCTGCTCGAATGTTAACGTCTTCTGAGAGTCTTCTTTGCGGATTTCCTACTTCTCTCTCTCTCTCTGTGCTTCGTGACGAGAACATTTTTCTCTATTCATTTCCATTCTTTCGTACACACACACGAGCCTTTGTAATGCGGTTGTTCCTATCGTACCGTACCGTCCTTACAAATCGAATTCGCTTCAATTTCAGGTTTTCTACTTGGCGCTGAACCTTTCTGCTGCGATGAGTAGTGTCGCCTGCAACCCCCGAAGATCTGCCCTTGCTGCCGGGTATTTCCCAGTGCACGGACCCCCGTCTTTTCACGCCACTGCGCAAACTTCACAACTACATTTGACGACAAGGTACTAAGTGGTGTGACTGGATTCGACGATTGGTAAGCGCGGTAGAGGGACAGGAAGCGCTCACCCGCCGCAGCTTCGCCTTACCCCGCGATGCCGCCCGTTCGGTCACGTGGCTCGTGCCTTCCTCCCGATGCCTCCTCACAGGTCTCACCTACCTGGTGCACGCTACAGCTCGGTATGCCTCGCTCATTTATCGCACTCGCTTTCTCACACCGCAGCTGACCGGTGACCTCTCACCCGCCCTTGACTGGCCTCTGACCTCTCGCTTTCTGCTTCGCTTTTTTTCTCAAAGAAAAATAGCCTATATTCCGGAATATAGGCGAGAGAATCAGATCGTCGCTGTCATCCTGACTGCTTGTACCAAACTTATTTGTTTATTCTCCTTCAATTTTATCGTATCAGTCGGCAGTCATGATTCTTTGAGGCACGTCCTTATACCCCATTCCCCACGGTCGCGTGATTTCGATTGTGCCATCGTATGCTCACTCCCCGGACTGCAATGTCGGCAATGATGGCGACACAATGACGGGTATGGTGCTTACGATGACAGCGCACACGAGAACAACAGCCCCGATAACAGGCTCGAGGATGACAATGTCATCACATTCTTAATTGCACTACTAGTAGTATGCTGCTACCCCCAGTCTATGAATCACACGATATATCACACGCACAGTTGATGCCTTGCATCTCACGGAATGTCGAGTCAAGAAAAATACTGTATTTGACATCTGGCGCTCTGAGCACTTTCTGGCACAAAATTTCTCGTTCTTCCACTGGCAGTACATCCAGTACATCCAATCTCCTAACATTGCCAGTGTGCTCCCACCCACTTTCCCGCTTATTCTGTGGCCGGCTCGCCTTCTCCACACACCGACTTGCCCACGTCGCCGGCGACTCCACATGCTACTCGGAGCCCCTGTAAACAAATTCAAAAATAAATAGATGAACGGATGGATAGATAAATACACACTCCGGCGGCGAAGGAACTGGCTAGCTTAGCGGCGCCACCGCCGACTTCAGCACCGCCTTCGTTAAATGAATCTACATTACAGTCAATCAATCAAACTTATACAAAGTGTGTATCGGCTCAAACAGGACGCACCGATAGCTTCACCATACGATGGTAGCCCGGACCCAGACTGGGCCACTGGAACGGCAAGGGAAAAGGTAGCAAGAGAAAGGGCGAGGATGACTCTGATGAACATCATTGTGTTTTTAATTGGATAATCAGGTGGGAATGGAGAAGTAGGTCGGGGGTGATAATGACAATGTTACGAGGAAAAGGGTAGCTTATTTATACCCAAGATCCCATGCATAATTCCACAAATGCGCTTGCAACGTTCAACACTCAGTACTCAGTCCTCGGCGGTGACAAGGGTCCTCGAACTGACGTGCGAACATACGCTCACGTCTCGGGTCGCGGGTTCCTTGACCAGTGAACACAAGACGTCGTCTTCTGAGAATGATGTATAGAATCGGCATCCATGATCGAACTAAATTGGCTCGAGAAAACGGTGTAATGTTTTCGTACCTCTGTTTCGGGGCTATACCATCAAGTACACCATGCCCAGTCTGGTTAATCACCTCAGTCATGAATCGTGTATGGTATGCCCCATCGACATTGCCTCGTTATGCGCGACTTGAACCTTGCCACTAGTAATACCTGCCAAAGCTCAAGCCAGAGCTAGTTAAGGTCGGCGTATCAGAGCCATGGATGGAGTTTCTGGTTTCACACGAGATGAGGATTGCATGGGTACGCTGTTTCAGCTCTTCAAGCTAGCGACCTCAGGTTCTTCTTGCCAGCACGAGTCCGCCGTGAGCTTTGTTCGTGCACGCTAATCTCATGCTCGGGAACATGTCATTCAGTGACATGTTCCATTTGAAGTGGCAGTATGTCGACACACCTTTCCTGAATCGTAAGTCATAAGATATGGAATACCGTCTGGCCAACTGAGAAGGTCATGAATGTCGGACTTCGCGCTTTGCTGCTACTGGAAACGCTCTAGAAGCAAGTCAGTTAGAACTTAGAACATTTCATGCTCGCAGCATTAGCGACAGAGGCGCTACATAACATAACGGCCGAACAGGCGAGTCTCCTGGTCTCCCATGCTCGTCAGGGAGTCACAGTGTTTAAAGTACTCGCCAAGCCGGCAGCTTCAAATTGCAAATAGCGGAAGAGTGAGTGAAGACATTGTCCCACACGAAAACTGACATCTAATCGAAGCACTCCCTCTCACAAAAAGTAACCGGGCACACGTGACTATTCGCCGGTTACTTGTTGTCATACCGAGTATTGATTGACGTTTTGTCTAGAGCAGAAGAGTCCAAGTGCAAATGGAAGCTCACAGCAGTAAGGCGATTAGAAGAGCACTAGAGCAAAAGAAAAAAAAATAGACCAATGTACTATACGTGTACGGGGTTAGTACGATCAATACGAGCTATTTGAGGCTGACAATAAGTTACACCTCATACTAGTATGGATATGTGCAAACCCACTTGCGGTTATAGCGCGAGTAGCTTTCCGGCGCGGATTATGTATCCATAACCAGGGTACAGCCTGAGGTTTTCCACGACGGCCGTCCGAACAGCATTCTCTTTGCGAAGCGTGCTCAACATTTCTCCTTCTGTAGGGTAGTTGCCGTGGCCGGGAAAGACTCAGAGGAAGTTTCCCTCACGGAATGCCTCACCTGACGAATGTCCGCGCCGCACTGGGAACTGACTTGGAGGGTGCATACTTTTGATCAAATCGCATGCCACATCGTTCATATAATACGGGCTGAAAACCTCGAGCGTACAGGGCCTGTGCGTACATTGGCTGCTTACCAGACAGGATCAGTTCCTATCGCAAAAGACTTAACCATGGGTGAAATACAAGTTGAATTGACTTACTGCACCTCTGCTCCCCACAGTACATCACGCACTAAAGTTACTGCTTCAATTGGGTGCGGACAGCATCAAGCATCAACAGTATGGTTGGATAGTCCCATTTATTTGTGTGAGCAGAGCATTGACAAGACCTGCGGCTTGAGATCTGGACTGAGCTGGACTGCACGAACCCCCAAATCACAAGTCGGGGGGCTTACTACCTTCATCATCATGTAACACCATGTAATCAGTTACCAGGTTCTGACACTCAGCCACTTTTCTTTATCACCAAACATACATTTCGAGAAATAGTCCTGAGACGTGAAGCTTCAAGACGAGGGCTCGTCGAGGAGCTGGTCAATCTGGGAGGTTACATTGGTGGCTGCCAGTGAGGCGGTGTGTCGAACAGCATCAGCTCCAGGATAGCAATAGATCAGGTCTCGGTTGCCATTGAGGACGGTATCGACTTCAATTCCTTGATACTTTTTGGCATCTAGGTTCATTGTTCTCAAGATTGTTCTTGTACACGCGGTGTGCAAGTCTGTTCGAATTCAGGGCACCAATTCTGAAAGCACCGGCAACTTCCGGGACGCTATATGCCAAGCTTATGCCAGAATGCCGCAGCACAGTGATGCCCCTACCGCCACGGTCAACAACTTGAAGTGGCCTTGCAAAGCAAGGTCACTTTCCATGTCGGAATTACTCGAGTACGTGTAAATCGTAAACATGAACAAACTGGATCTGTATTATTCATCCTACACGGCAGATTCCGTTGCATTCTCAGATCCGAGTCGTTCGTCTTGGATCCAGGCGGCCAAGATTTCCACTGGCACCTCAATGTCACTTTGCATAGTCTCGGCTTCGCTTTGACCCCGGACGCCACACCATCTCGGCACCACTCACCCCTTTCAGCCTCGCCAGGGCCTCTCGCACACTACAGCTCGGTTTTCTCGTGCTCACCTAACTACTAAACTTACCCTTCTCTTCCCCCGGCTCATGAGGATCGGGTTCCCGCTCCCCTCTCGTAGTTAGATCTCATGGCATTCTTCACTCTCGTCGACGATTCGACACCGTCCTATACTCTCTTCGCATCCCCTATACACCCTCGCACCTTTCGCCTCCCCGTTGACCTCCTCGCATTGACGTGACGGCCTTTGACCCGCATGTCTCGTCACTCCCACCTAAATTGTGGTTGCCAAAAGCTAGTGCTTAGTAGATATATGAGTGAGGGTATATTCAGTAGTAGGCGACTCGGTGTGCCGAATGCGAGTTCCAGCTAAGGTGGAAACGGCGTGGGAATACCGTCTGTGGCTCCAGCTATTTTCTGGGTGCAGATGGATGGGTCGGCGACGTACAAAAGCACGCTCGGGAATAGTGGCGAAACCAGCAATTAGGTTACTGTTCTGGGAGAAGAATATACCGGTTTAGGAAGATTGGAGGAGTCACGTGCCTCTTTTCTCTCTCTCGCGTCATCGTTTCAAGTTTGAACCAAGCTCTCCTTCGCTCGCCCGCCGCACCTGTTGCTATAGGAATAATTCACGAGGCCACCTTCGAGTTACTTGACCTTTCCAACATTCAAGCTCCATGGAGGTGCCCACTTCTCGTGACCTTGCCGCCGTAGGCTTTGAATAAAAGCCTCATTCCTGATTGAGAAGCAATCTCAGCTCGCGCTAGTACCTTTTGAAAATATACCCACAGTAAGGTCTCCGATACATTCCATGCTGCGGCATCTTCCTTCCGTGGGAACTCTAATAAGCTACGCAGGGGCCTTCAAAAACAGGAAAAGTGGAAGGCCTTTACTGTACGAGAGCCACCAATCAACGACGGCTTCTACTGGCTTGGCAGGATCAAGATTTTTGACGATATGACGAACGTAGCCAGCACTAGCAGTCATGCCAGCTATTTTACGCTTATCACGCCACGTATGTTTCATCTTCGGTTGCTCACAACGTTTTACTTTGGAATCCTAGCTAACGTCTCGTGTTTTCGTCGCTCCCAAAATAGGGCCAGGAATGTGAACGTCGTGGACGTATATAAGGAGGCGTTCACTGGCTCGAGTTCGTCAGTGCCCAGCGGATCTTCTGTGACGGTTCTCCAACTTCTCATCGCTACTCTCTTGCTTTCCATCATGCTATCGCGTTTCTCTTCCCTGCTCATCTACGTCGTTGCTGGTATGGTCATCTCCGCGGCCGCGACACCCATGGGGCCGCGACCTGACTACAACGACGGATCGAAGCCCCGCTACCCAGAATCATACCACCCTAATTCCTACCCGCCTCATCCCAAGTACCCCGAGGAGAAATCCTATTCCAAGCCCTATCATCATATGGACCGGCCGTACGCTCTCCGCGATGACAAGTCGTATCCCGAGCCCTACTCCCAGGAGAACAAGCCGTACCCGGAGGACAACTACTCGAAGCCGGCGCCTTCTTCGCCTCCCGCTGATGACAAGAAGAACTCCGAGCAGAAGCAGAATCCTGAGCCGCAGCCTGAGGCTAAGAAGTACCCCGAGGAGTCGAAGGACGGCAAGGGAATGGACGGCAAGCCGGACGACTACAAGGATCGTATGGCTGACGATAAGAAGGACCAGAAGTCGGACGACAAGATGGAGCAGAAGTCGGACGATAAGAAGGATCAGAAACCCGGCGATATGAAGGATCAGAAGCCGGAGGACAACAAGGACCAGAAGCCCGCCGACTACAAGCCCGCCGACAATAAGCCCGCCGACAACAAGCCCGTCGACAACAAGCCCGTCGACAACAAGCCCGTCGACAACAAGCCAGTCGACAACAAGGATCAGAAGGCGGAGGACAACAAGGACCAGAAGCCCGCCGACTACAAGCCTGCCGACAACAAGCCTGTCGACAACAAGCCCGTCGACAACAAGGATCAGAAGCCGGAGGACAGCAAGGACCAGAAGCCAGCCGACAACAAGCCCGCCGACAACAAGCCCGCCGACTACCAGCCAGCCGACTACCAGCCCGCCGACAACAAGCCCGTTGACAACAAGCCCGCCGACAACAAGGATCAGAAGCCCGCCGACTACAAGCCCGCCGACAACAAGGACCAGAAACCCGCCGACGATAAGGAGCACCAGCCGGAGAATAAGGATGGCAAGCCGGAGGACCAAAAGGACGGCAAGCCAGTCTACGACAAAGATCAAGGCAAGACTCAAATGACCGCCGATGACAAAGATCACAAGCCGGACGGCGACATGGGCAGCAAGCCGTACTCCGATAACGGGAAGGACTACAAGCCGGAGGACAATAAGGGCAAGCCGGCTGACGATAACGATCACAAGTCGGAGAACGATAAGGCGAAGGAGTACAAGCCGGAGGACAATAAGGATCGCATGGCGGAAGTCGACAAGGGTCGCAAGTCGGACTACGACCAGAACAAGGATTCCAAGTCAAACTACTACGACTACGACCAGGGCAAGGATGCCAAGCCGGACTACAAGGGAAAGGACTCCAAATCGTACATCAAGCAGCTAGATAGCGCCGACGAGGCTCTTGGTCCCTTGGGGGCGACCCCTCTCGATGGTCTCCTCATGTAATCGGGTTTCCTACTTCACGCTCTGTGTGCTTCGTGATGGGGACGATTCATTCTATTCATTGCCACTCTTTTGTACACGCGCGCGCACCTTCGTAATGCGCTGTTGTTCCTGTTGGCGTAACATACCGTTTCTACAAATCTAATTCGTATAATCATCTACCTGGTGCGGGATTTCTCTTGCGGTATGAGGCACTTGAGTCCGAGTCGCAAGCTTTGAGCTTTGGAACTAGTAGAGGCGTACGACGAGCCCGAGCACACAATTAATAAATATAGGCTTCAGATCAAGCTTCAAATAGCCCCGTGGGCTTTGGGGACGATCCTCTTTTCACTCGTGCGTTGACGCGCACTATGTGACGAGCTACCTGCAGTGCTTTGTGCCTCACGAGGGTTTTCCGACGGTCTACCCACATGTGTTGATTTGATTAGGAATATACAATGTCCATGCTATAGTAAATACAGTTTTGCGTAGCACACAAAGCCGAAAGATGAGGGAAAGCGTGTCCGATGTTGTCGTAAGAGTCGTATAATATCATAAGGAAAGACGCATCACAAAGACTGTGGCGGGCCGTCGCATAGGGCAAGCAGCGTGCTCTTGATCTTTTCGATTTCATTCCGGGCTTTGATGAGATGAGCCTTGTGACATTCGTGCGCTGCCACCTGCTCTGGAGAAGCGACGGCACGACGTGCGGTATGACGCACGCGCACGCGGTACTTTTGTTCGACTCGAATGTGGTGAGCGAGCTGTAGGAACGCATTTAAATATGCGTGCACAGTGGGGGTAACTGTATGCTCACCTTGAGACGCAGAGCAAGATCCTGAAACTTCGCTGTAAACTGTGATATGCGTTCGTAGACGTTGCCCCTATACGCAGCGTCCGGGTCTTCGCGGACACGCTGTGCGAGAAGCGCGAGGCGCGTGAGATTCCTGGCGTGATGTCAGCCAAAACGCAACGTGACGAGGACGGTGAAACGCACCGCTGGACAGAGGTAGTGAACTCGTGTTGCTTGAGGTACCATTTACGCTCCACGTCGCCCATGTGCAGCAGCTGGAGCTGGAACTCATGCGTGTAGGGCTGCCCGCCATCGGTGCCAAGCGACGGCTGGCGTGACGGTGGCCACGTGAGCGTGATAACGGGCACGAGATCCGCAATTGTGTGGAAGAGCGTCCCACAGGCGTCGTCGATGTCCTGAAACGCGACACCATCGGGCATGACCACGATGTTCTGCCATTTGCGAGAGATGCCGCGCATAGCCTGTTCGTGGTCCATACGGGGTCAGCGTTAGCAGCTTACGTGGGTGCGGAAGTACGTACGCCACGGATCGTGCCTACGTTGCGCTCGCCCTGCGAGAGTTCTTCGAGGATTGGACTACTGTCGAGCGGGCCCGGGATCTTGGACTGCGGGTGCCGACGCTCGCTGAGGAATGCAGAAGCGCGCGGGGATGGCCGTTCCGGTACGCCGGCGTCAGGCATGCTGTGGCTCGTGGGCGTGTGCAGAAGCTCCGGGATCGGCGTCAGCGGGAGGTCGCTCAATGGTGGTGCGATAGACGGGCTACTCCCTACTGACCCGACGGACTGCGAAGACTGACTGGAGGTCTCCCAGCGATCTGCCCGTTCCTCTCCCACGCGTGGATCCCATAGCTGCGCGGGCTCTTGCTGTTGGGCCTCTGGTGCGGCCATTTGTTCTGACGGCAAGGGGAAGTTGGGTGGTACGGATAGGGACAGGTTGTGGAAGCCAAGCCCGGCAAGAGAGAGGTCGAGTGTGAGAGCCATCCTGTCCTGGTGCAGATTTGCAACCCACTTCCCTTCGAGATTACCTGAGCGCATTACTGATTGGTCCTGTAGGTACCCGTTAGTTCGGGTGATAATATTCAGGAGACGAATGCATACCTCTGTGGGATTGACACGGGGTTGGACCTCCAAGCTATAACGCAATTCTTCACCGTCTGACCCAATCCTGGCCACAGGCATCGATGGCAGTGGGTCTGCGCCCTGATCAGTGTAGAGATCTGAGTCCAAATCGATAACGGTTGCCTGGGGGTTGGTGGCGTGAGCGTCAGCTATACTTGTGAGTCCGTCATGACCGCGGGTGTCGACACTGGCGGGATGGACGGAAGCAACCGAAGGACCAGGAAGGGCCAAATCGTGCAAAAGAAGCTCGTTAGCAGGCGACTCTGTGTTCGGCTGCTCTTGGACGTGTAGTTGAACAGAGTGCACATGACGTGAGTGGGGCATCACAGTTTGGGTGCTGCGCTCCGAGGCAGGGTGAGAGGGCGAACTGGGAATTGATGGTATCGAACCGAGAGCACTAGGTCCCGAAAATACACTGTCAGCTGTGGGCGAGTGAACGAGTGGAGTATCGAAATCGGAACCGAATACGGATTGCTCGGGGATGGTGTTCAGCGTCAGAGCCACTGCTCGGGTCGGCAATGGTGAATTGGACGAGGGTTCAGGAGCCGGGACAGTTTTGGAAGGGTTTGAAGGGCCTTCGGGACCCAATGGGGATGTGTGGAACGCCTCGTATCGGTCGCTGTCAGGACTCGAAGGGCGGTGCTGCATAGAAGCAGGAGTCGGGGTGAAGGGGCTTTTCAAAACGCCCACGGATGTATCCGAAACCGGCACCTCGGCTTCGACGCTCTGAGGTTCGGGATGAGAGGGTGAGTACACCAACGGCGTCTGCAGTGACTGCAGCGACTGCACTACGATTAAGGGCGTCGGGGTGGGTAGGCCCCGCCGATGGGCGCCAAATGGAGACTTTGAAGCTGAGTACAAGTGAGTGTGGTCTCGGAGATGTATACCACCACGGGAATGGTCGGGAGTTCCTGGGAGCTTGTGGCGAGGAGAAATGGGATCGTTGCAACTACAAGGATGCACGTCGAGAACACCTCCATGGGCGTCGATTGCTCGTCCGCAGAGAATAGGCGTCCCAGAGCTCGGGTCAATACCTAGGTTCAGGGACATAGAAGTTCCAGCGGAGTCTCTCATCAAGATCGATGCGCCGCCCGGTACTGGAACCTGGAAGGTGTCAACGCCTTGGTCACCGTCCAGATGGGGATGAGGATCGTTTCCGTTTGCGTGCGACCTGAGGCTCGTGTGAGAAGGGGCATCAGTTTGCCCCAGAGCAACGTCGATGTTGAGGGGATGCAGAAGAGGGGAGGCGCCAGCGTCTTGATGGTCGTAATACATGGTGTTGATTAATGGAAATATAGTATTCGTATCTGCAGTTGTGGTGGGTAACACGATTGTAAGAGACTAGCGGAGCAGTGTGATGAAAAACCCACGTAGTAGAGATTGCAGTTGGTCGTAGAGAGCGAGCAATAAAAAATAGGAACGTAAGAGAGAGAGTAGGATGGTGGTAGGGGTCGATCCACGACGCCACAGACCGGGGAAGACAAGAAGAGACTGGGGAAGCCAGTGAGAGCAACTCCGGTACTTATACGAGCCAGCGACCTCCGATCGGTACTCCGAGCCGACACAAAGACCAAACTTCCAGCGTTACTGCATGAAAATAGAACAATAGATCAAGTCAACTTATAGCCGCAAGAACAAGGGCGACGTCGAGTTCTCCATCAGAAGTCATTGAGAACAACTGAAGGCGGCTTGAATACGTGTATGGGTCCTTGTTGTTTTTTGTTGTCATTGCTGTAACGTTGCTGTCCGAAGAACCAAGCGAAGAACAATAACTTGGCCACCAATTACCTCATCACCATGGGCACGTGCTACAAGGAACGTGACGCGTCTGTTGTTTGGTCCCGTTGCTTAGTGCCAGCCAAACTAGTTAGTAACTTATTCTCTTCTTGGTCGCTCCTTCCACGTTCACTCCCATCAGCTCGCCTTATGTTTCCCTTCATCTTTGCCTTCATTCTTGCCATTGGTATACCCTTTCTGCCTTCTAGCTTGCACAGAGCCCTCCACCTCCCGAGTTTGAGGTCCAACTTTCTATCGGCTTCTTACGCGCCAGAGCGATCGCTTGTCCCTTCTTCAGAAAGATCCCCGCTGCTAGAGAACGGCTACTCGAGATACAACAGTGACTCCGGAGACTCTTCTCGATACTTGATCTTTACTAGTCCCAGCTACTCTGACCACGAAGTCGACTCGGATGTGTTTGCATACATGTCGTTCACCGAGAAACTAGAGTTGACTTACCCTCAAACATCTATCTGGTTGGTTATATGCGCCCCGCTTCTGTACAAGCTCGTGGAAGCTATGGTTCTCATGACACTCTCATTCTTCTTTGCCTCTACCTTTCTTTCTCGCCGCTCTCTTTCCACGCTCATAGAACGCTCCTGCACCGCTGGGTTTATCTGTCGGCATTATACTCCGAAGGCCGCCCTTTCCTCCTTCCTCCCAGACGTCCTCCTTTGTGTCCATAAGTACTGGATGGATAACAGCGTTACCTCGGATCATGCATCAACCACTTCTACCAACTTCTCCCAGCACGTCCTCCTCGGAGTCTTAGCTGACGGCATACTTAGTACCGCTACTATCTCAGAAGGCCTCGATCTCGTCTCAACGAAAGAGTCTAATTGCTTGTCTGAAAACTCTTCTAGCGTCCCGTTGATTACTCCCCCTCGCTCCAGGGAAACCTCGGCTCCGTTGGAGCCAGATTTGATCGCACTAAGGCAACCCGTCGACCCTCTTTCCACCAGCAGCCAAGGCACACAAGTGAAGCCCATTCTTCCCCCTACACGTGAGCCTAGCATGAACGTTGGTTCGCATCCCCCTGGCAGTACTACGGAACTCTCCCAGCACGAACAACCTTCAGCTGTTCTCGGAACCCCTGTTGAACATCACCTTCGATCTACGTTATCGTCTGCCAACACCGATGTCAGCACCTCTAATTCAAAGGCCGTCAACCATGAAGTCCCAGCATCTCTCAATCGTAGCTCCACGCCGACTTTCGTCACTATTTCATTGCAGGACATGTATCGCGCGAAGAAACCTGACTCCACCTCAATCTCTCACTCGGCGCTTCCTAGCGACGGCCCTGAAAACAAAGCCCCTGATGCGATATCCGGTTCTTCCTCCGATCACGGTTCAATTACGAACGTCGATAGCTCTCCCTCTAAACTAGAACCCGGTGAAGTCCAAGCCGAGGGCCTTCGTTCATCTTCGTCAGAAAGACCCTACAGCGGACGTAGACGATACAAGTCGGACGGGATCCAAGTTCGCTCTGGCAGCTGTCACCTCGGGGGTCCTGCCGCGCCACATGACCCAGCGACCGTAAACGGAACTTGTGTATTTTGGAAGAGTACTGTGCGAAATGACGAGAAAGATAGCGGAGCGCCCGAGGAGCGAGCACTCGCGCCGGGTTTTCCCTGTGGGAGTCCGTCAGTCAAACGCACCAGCAGATCAATGCCAGGCCAAGCTGTGGATGCAGGCAGCGCCGATGTTGTCCTCGCGGGAATGGTTCTAACTCCTGAGGGCGAAATATTGGTGCCTGCGAGCCAGAGGGCCGACGGAAGGTGCATTTCCCACTTTCATCTTGCGTCCTGTGATTCTTACGGGGCAGTTTTCGCAGCATGCGCAAGGAGATTAAAGTCCGCCCTGGCCATTTCTTGAGAGAACCTCTTGCCGAAAAATATCGCCCACCACCAGCGCGTGTCAGGACGTTAACATGGGACCCCCGCTTACGCGAGCTCTTGGCAACGCCTCTTTCATCACCGTCGGCGTGTAATTCCTCCTTGCCATTCACGCCGAAGAGCGCGCATCAGCGATTGTTTGGGCGCCAAAGCAACTCTCCTGCGTCTCTGAACGATAATTGGCGTCGATTCAGCCCCACCTTGACCTTCGTGGAAACACAATTAGCCAAAGGAAATGACCCATGTACGGCCCCGCCGTCCCCAGTAGAGAAGGTAAGCCTATCTCCGGTCATTGTACGACCTATGAGTTTAATGCGATAGTTAAAGTTACCAGCTCCAGACTTTTCAACACCTTCGCAGACAGTGGCGATAGTGTCCTCGCGGGCATTCGACAAGCAACGTTCTCTTGACCAGCCAGGAGACCAGATTCTACCCCGTCCTACTGAACTCGAGCGTGTCCAGAAAGTGATAGTGCCTGCCCCCGATGACCGTGCTAAACGAACCGAGTCAAACAAACACGTACATGCAACCCCTCAGGTCACGAATTCTGCCCCATCACTCAATGCGGAAAAGGAAAATCGCGTTCCCTTGCGGGATATCACAGCTTCCTTAGCCCTTTCGGAAGCGGTCGATCGTCTGAACCCTCCTTTCACTCCGAACGTCCTGGTTTCGACGACTGCAAGGACATTCTCGTTACAGATCGCGAAAGTCATTCAGCGAGAACTCGAGCCGCCGAGTCGGACCCCCGTCATGGAATCCCGAGAAACCCCCCATCCAAGCCCGCACCGCAAGCGGAAACCATCTGGAGAGCCTCACACCCCGTGCGTCGTCAAGTCAGCCATGTTTTCGCCAAGCGAATCTCCGACATCTGTATCGCACCGCCGCCCACGTTCCCGCCGTTCCACCCCGCATCTCGGAAAGAGCGCTAGCGGTAAGCGCCAAGTTAAGGCACAAACGCCGGAGGGCTCCGCGAAACGGAGGCGCATGCGGACCGCGAGCGCGCGAGGTATGGAGAACGTCGCTCTCGCTGTTGCGGCGGCGGCGACGGCGGTTGACCGTAATGGCCAGATTGTCCTCCCCGCCGGTACAGGTTGGAAGGGCCGTTCTTTGAATTCTTTGATACCGTCCCAATTGCCAGTAGCGCAGCGCCAGAGGCAACCGTCGCTGACCTCGGACGCCGCCACATAGCCGTATATTATGTCCGATCCCATTCTTCCCACATCGGTTTGTAACGAATGATATGATACCACCGGACTATAAATAAATGTGATTGAATTCTCGCGTATTGTACAAACGTGCATAGTATTCGAAATATTACAGCAAGAGCTTCATCATGGGCATCACGGACATCATTGGGAGCATTGCGCAAGCAAACGTATTTCCAAGCCGGAGAGGATGGCGGTACAACACCTCTGACAGGGCACGAACGGCAAGAGCATTACCATCTTTGATGGGAACCGTACACGCTATAGAATAACGAAATACTAAACCCACAAGGCCCATCAACGCGTTGCGCCATCAAAACAGCCAAAGCTAGCACTGTTGCGTATACAATATAAACCGCCAAGCCCGAATGATGTCATCATTCGATGTCGCGGATACAGTAAAACGTAGATTTGGAACGTTTCGCACGTCCCTGCAGGTGGATGTATCACTGTTTTTGCAAATAGATCGCTGGATCAATTGAGGTGCTCCTCGAGCAGCGCAGCCATGCGCCGTGGGAATGCAGGTGGGTCCACCCAGGTGCCGGGGCTGCTAAATTCGATCGAGTCGACAAAGGAGAGCATGCTAGGCTTGAGGAGCGCATCGGCGTCAGAAGGCCCCTTCCCGCTGTCAGGCGGCGAGCAGACGATGCTCTCGATAGGATAACCGAAATCCGCACGAAACTTAAGGAAGCGCGTAAGCACTTTCTCTGCGTTCGCGGCGTCGGTAGCCGCACTGGCGGCGTTGACGTTTCCGCAGCGGAAGAGATGCAAGACGCGGAGCTCGGGGAGGAGCGGTGTGGCGAACATGTTGTTGGTTGGGCCCGCGAGCGCGCCGATGATATCGGCGGGTCGGTTGACGTATAGACGGAGGACGCGTACGGAGGGCGTGCAGCGGAAGAAGTTGGCCCAGGAACTGCCGCGGAAGAAACGGTTCCAGTTGTAGGGGCGCTCGCTGGTTAGCGTTAGGTGTGTTAGGTGCGAGAGGTCCACGCGGACGGAGGATGATAGGTGCAGCCCGTCGCTGAAGTCGAAGTCGTCAGAGCCGCAGAGTGAGCCCATAGAGGCGCGGTGTACGCGGATGCTGAAGAGCGTCTCGGACCCGTGTCGGCCGTGGAAGACGATATTGTTGCGCGCGGGCTGGTCGGGGGTGTAGTGCGTCGCCTCGAGACATAGTTCCGTGATAGTGTGGAAGAGCGTCATAGAGCGGTGGCATGGCGTGTAGAGGTCGGAAACTGCGTATTTTGTGGGGTCGAGCAGGAGGACGAATTCGGGGCTGGAGAGCGCCGGGAGGTCGAGGTGTTCGAAGAGCTTGACGGTGCCGAGCACGTTGTCGAATACGCGGCCCTGGAACCAGTGGAATTCCTTCAGCGCGGGCAGCGTAACGACGGATCTGGTCTTCTCGTCGAACGTGTGTGGCACGGAATCCAGCAGCGCGAGGTACTCCAAGTTCGGCACTGAGCCGAGAAAACATAGCAGCGTATCGAGGTCGACGACTCTGTCCGCGAGCGTGAGCGATCGGATGGCAGGCGACAGCTGTGTCTGGAGCGGGAGCGCTGCGCGGAACGTGAGCGTGCTGAGGAACTCGGACTCGTCGAAGAAGTCGAGCGGCCCATCGACGTGACTATCGTCCGGGAATCCATACTCGATCATTATGATCGAGAAATGCTCTAGTGCGGACAGCACGAGGTCGCACGCTGCAAGCGAGCGATAAAAGTCGCATACGCGCTCGCCGTAGACGACCACGTGTAGACGCCGGATACGCGAAGCGTGATGCGCAAAGGCAACTTCTAGCACGCGCACGCCCTCTTGTTGCATGTAGACTGCCCAGGATACGTCGAGCTTCATGTGCCCCGAGCGGTCCATGAAACACTGTGCGGCGAAGAATGGGTCGTCCTCGCGTATGGTCGTCCAGAGCGATGGCGTGCTGAGCGCGACGGCCCTCCATTGCTGGCACACGTGCGAAGCAGGCACTGCGTACGCGCCGCCGCCGAGGAAACTAAAGATGAGGCCGAGGAGCTCTGGGGGGAGGCGGTTGATAGGTCGCAGATGACTCCGTAGAATGCTGAGTCTTCGCAGGACATCGGATAGCAGCGTTTCTGCCTCGGCGAGCTACAGTAGGCAAGACGTGGTAGTGTTAGACAGTCCTGAGATGGGAAAGGAAGACGGAGACGGACCTCGTTCGCTAGCACGGGGTTCCAGCTGTTGTTTAGGCACACCACTCTGGTGTTTGGGAACTCCTGCACTAGTTCTCGCGATAGACGTAGCGTTGACAGGTGTGTAGCCAAAAAGTCATCTGGGCCGGGCATCGCGGCTACAATAGGACTGAGCATTACATGTCAAATGTCAGACGAAAAGCAAGCAGTATCCATGCCTCGATAGAGTCCCGGAGTACCTGGTTCACAACGGAGGTTAACTAATTCCGAGGGTGCCACCGTGGCGCGATGAACCCACAAATTTTGATTCCGTGGGTATCTGCACGTGTTCTGTTCTGGGAGGGAAAGCATTGTTCGGTGTTTTTTTCACTGGTAAGAAAAATAGTCCGTCAAGCTGTGTTCAAAGTAACTTACTTCCCAGAGTCTATTATGCCAGAGTCTATTATGATAGGACACTGCCCCCGTACGTACTGTTGAACGTGGAGGTTGCACGTTACAGACACGCGCAACTGCTATCCGGTCGGGTAAGAGATCGGAATTATTATGACGGCTAGCATTTTGCAGTCTCTGCTAGCGGGTGTTGGGTGTGATGGACGTCAATGATCGAGCTGGACCCATGCATGATGAGTAATCTGCTGCGGACGATCGGCTCTACCGTGACCTCCTCCAACGAGACGAGATGGAGACGTTCCTTCAGTTGCATCCCTTCGTCCTTAATTCAGGCATAGCCAACGTCCGCGGTTTACTTCTCTTGCATACTGAATTTGGTGATTAAGTTACAATCAACGCTGCTACTCTGTTATTACGCCCTTCTCTCGCTACACAATTACAACAGGTTGCCCTCTCGATTGATCGCTTATGCTTCTTTTTTGTTCCAATGTGGCACAGCGTCGGCTGGGTAATCCTGGGCCAGGTTCAGGCTCTTCCAGGTCGGCAGCGCGTCTATGCTAGACTGAGCAAGTCGAGACCTTTCTAAAAAAATTGTTCGCATGTGGTCGCCTTCGCGTAATGCCGTAGCACACGAAGCGCTCAGTCCTCGGCCTGCAGTAGCGTACCTCCTAGATAACTCAGCTATGTACTTGTGCGGCCGCCGCGGCGCTTTCAGGTTCTTTACGAGAGTAGATGATAGGGTATGTTAGTGATTAGCGACACCCACGCCACTCCGAGTCCGAGTCGGGCGCGCGTTCGAGTCGACTGGCATCAGTGATATGCCGACCGATGATTGTCCGCACACCAAACACTGAAACTCGCTGATAAGTTTGCACAGACCCGAGGGACTTCCTTCGTTTGAAGCTAGAATTATGCCTTACGGCGATAGCCTGGGCTTCTTGGATTGCTCTCTTTTGAGTCTGATGCGGAGGCGGAGAGGGTGGTATGGTACCTTTTTCAAATTAGAAACACCCCACAATCCGAGGGAACCACTTTGCATAAACAACGAGGGAGCTCACAATTCTGGTGCGGCGAATTACAACAAACTAGACGAACAGTGCCTTTTTTTCTGATTCCCGGATCTATATCTTGCATTTGAGTATTCTGCAGAACAACAACATGCGTCGTCTAGACGAGATTCAGTACCCCGGGGCGAGTTAATTGGGGTTAATAAAAGGAGGACTTACGATGAGAGTCGTCATGACGAAGCTGCGTCTCCCCGATCCATGGGCATCTCAGCTGCGGGAAGCGGCGTCTGCGCAACCCGATCATCGGTCTCTGCTACTTCCTCCTCGCCCTGTGTAGCGCCCGCGTCTTCCAGACGCATCACCTCAACCATCCATTTAGCGCCCTCGTCCCACCCTGCCGCCTCTGCCTCGCCAAGGGGAGAACGGCCCGCGGTGTTCTTAATGTCTATCAGGTCTGCGCCTGGACCACCGGGGAAACCTACGAGGGCACGTGCTGTGCCGATTTGTGCGTTAAGGGCAGCCCAGTGCAACGCTGTCGAGCCCACGTTGTTCTGCGCCGATAGGAGGGAGGATGGAACGATAGGCAGTAGGACGTCTAGCAGTTCTGCGAACGCTCTTCCGAGCCGGGTATTAGTGGCGATCGCGAGCAAGCAGTGCGGCAAGGGGAGATGGACTGGTTTTATTTGTTTCTAGCGTACGCGTACACTCACACTCACCGATGTGGCCGTTCGCCGAAGCCATGTGCAGGACGTTGTTTCCGTTTTCGTCACGCGCATCCCCAACTGAGTCTGTACTGAAACGGTGCACGAATGAATTTAGGTCGTCCAGATCTCCATAACGACAGGAAATGAGAAGTTCTTCTGTGTCTTCGTGTGTTGGCGTGTCGTGGCTGGAGTGGTCTGCCATAGTCTGCAAAAAAAGGGATAATTCAGGAAATCCCAAGGAGTGTCAATAGCTTGTTGTCTACCTTGAATGGACAAGCGCACTCAGTCGTGAGAGGGAGAATTGTGATACGCTGGAAGTGTTTGGGAGAACGGAGCACGGGAAGTGCAATTTGGCCGCTCGTCGGAATCACGGACCATCCCGGCTTTTCGGAACTAGGATTGAGCCGGAAGCGGACGACCTTCAACTGACATCTGAGCTGTCCTCGCACGCCTCGGCACAATTCTAATTGACTTCTGGGAGGCTGAACCAATATCCATATTCCATCGTGATGAGCCGACGAACAAGCGAACTGGGATAAGCATTCATGCTGATGCTCTCCGTGATAGTGTCCGATCCATCAAAACGATCATATCTGTCTTTCATTCCCGGTTGATCTGCCCCTGCCGTTACCATTACCCAGGAACGCACCCTCTCACGCTCAACTAGGCGCGCATTCTCAAAACCGTATCCAGTCTCAGACCATGTGCTCCAGTGATGCGGTTCGATGGGGTCCTAAGGTCCTAAACAATAATTTGGCGGCGCATAAAAATAGACCCCTTCCCTCTTTCAATATTTTTTCCCTCCCAAGTTTCTTGGCCTCACATCCTTGGTGTTGGCCCTAACTGTTCTTACCTGCGGCATCACAGAGCTCTCGGCAGCTATGTCTCATTGTACCGCCCCTACTTATCTCGTTTGGACTATTCTTACAAGTCTGGTGAGTACTCTTGTACACTACTGCCGACGCGCCCGGTGACGAAACGTTGGTGGGGTAGCTGGGCATTTTTTTGGTTTATCACCTGTGGTGTTTTGACCGTTTCAAGTGCTTGCGGTAAGCGCGCATCCTCCGTATACCACCTCGAGCTCACACCTTCTATCAGATGGAACCAGGGCTCACAAGGGGCCTTCAAGCGTGTGATGACCGTTCGTCGCGTTTCAACGATCTCCATCCCCTTTCGCCTGACCGGCCTTTACAGTACTCGTACCTGCTCAGCGTACCGTTAACAATAGCGTACGCCATGGGCTTTTGCATCATCAAGTATTCAGAGGGATATATGTCCTTCCCCATATACGGGGGTACGTCTATCCCATCCTTCCCCACCCTTCGCTCGCTCAGTCGTTCCAGTTGTCCCTACTCCCTACGAATTTTGGACACCGGCTCACAGAAGTGCCATCGTGCCGCTGTATTTGTGTCTTTCTTTTGCTTGGGGACTCGAAATGTGAGTTATCATCGCAGAATATCCGCAGTCAGTGTCTGATCCGGCTGCTAGGGTTACTCATCTTGAAGGTAAGGCGTCTGTCCAGTCCGTGAACGCCAACGAAACAGAACAACCCTCCTTCCCCAGAACTTTGTTTTTGGCTTTTCGTTCTCAATGCCGGACCAATGCAAAAGGATTGGTTCCGGAGTCTGTACTTCAAAGCATGGATCGTGGGCTCTGTGGTCGCCATCCTTTACATGCCATTGGTGACAACCTTCACTCGATCGGATCCTCTCAAGGTGCGGTATCATTTCCAATGTGGACGGCCGCATGCTGATGCCATCACCGAAGTGCGAAGCGTACACGTTCCTCGCTGGTAGTATGGGTAGCCTCGCCCTTACATTGTGGTTCCTCCCTGTCCTGTAAGTGTCCCAGCCTCCAAGTCAAGTACGTTGCTCACCATGTCCCCAGACATCTCTTCCGACCCTTCCTGGGTGGACTGGTCAGTCAGCGTCGTTCTCCGTTCTCATATAACTAATCGCCCCACAGAGGAAGGAAGGTGTCGACACGAACACCATTATTCGGCTGACCAAGTTCCACGAGCTCAATGTACGTAACGTCTTTTGACGCCGTAATTAATACCCCTCATCATATTCCCACTTCCAGACCATTCGCGTCGTTTTCCGCCTTCTCTTCGCAGTACCCCTCGTAATATTGGCCATCGATGGTGTTCGGCCCCACCATCACATAAACGATACGATGTACGTCCAATCGATGGCAGGCTCTTTTTACGCGCTCTGATTTCCCCACGTCACAGGTTTGGAACCGGTACGTGCCCGATATTGCGAAGGAAAAGGTCCATTCTAATAATGATAATTATAAAGAGTTTCTCGCGATAACCGCTGGTTTCGGCGTCGTCGTCTCATCTGGTATTACGCTTGTGGTGCGTCTCTCGTCACCAGGACCTTGCGCACGTTCTTCTAACACGTCACGACACGCAGATATTCTTCCCGCGCTCAATCGAGAGCGAGATCCTCGCACACGAATCCGGAATCCGAAGCCGCGGCCTCTTCAGCTCGCGCCACCAACTCAGCTTCGTCTCTCAGGAACAAGAGATTTTCGGCACGTACGACCTCGAGGACTCGCCGATGGACTGCAAGGACATTTCGCCACACTGCCACAAGGACGTCTCCCCGCCGCCCTTCTCGCGGACCACATCGCCCCCCGTGCATCCGCTCCCGTCAAGAACGCTCTACATCAGTTCCGGGCCTCTGGATTCGCAGCAGCCACCGCAGTACGCGCAGCAGCCGCCACCGCCGCCGCCGCCACTGCTCACGGAACCCGTGCGCCTCGTACCGAATCGCCGTGCACCGTCGCCAATGCGTTTTAGCCGTAATTATGAGACGGGTGCGAAAGCGAAAGTGCCGATCGATGTGTACCGGTTTAACAACCCGGCTATGCAGACGTCGAAATTGAGACCTACTTTCCGTATGCCGACTGGTGCGCATTCCTTTTTTTGAGAGAGAGTTTTTTTGATTGATTGATTGACGACAGAGTTGCGCGGACGACCTGCGCGATGATCGCACGCACTCTCCTTACCAGCGAGCGTCCCCGAGCCGCAGCAAAACTAATCTACTCTACCTGGAACTGACATCCGCGCGCTCGCATATCATTATATTCACAATACCACTTGCTAACTTTATATATTACATTTGTATCATCGAAGGGCCAACAACACACTCCTTTTCTTTCCCCGCAGCACACCTTACTCAGTCGTAAGCGACTCAATATCCGCCATGCAGTTCATCCTGCAATGTCTACGGCACTCCCCCCACCTCCCCCCACCATCACCGCATTTTTCAGTAGCGTATATTCAAGTACTCCCCGCTGGTCGTGTCGTACACACAAAAAAACCCTGACTAGACAGTCTTCAGTTGTATTACTTAGTTCGTATTCGAGGAATTTTTCGCTTAGCAGCGAGAGATACCGTAACGGGGTTGACATTCAGTAAAGGAAGAGGATACAGTACCCTTCAACGGGCATCCGAGTTTCCGCGGACATCATCGATCAAGTGCACCCGACGTGTCTATCAACGTAGCACCATTCAAGTTATTCCGACTCGGCGGATTTTGCACAGCGTAGGATCAGATGGGGCATAATTTTTTTTTTTGGAACGTCCTCATCTCTAGTAACTTACGGTTACATCTCCTGGCGAAGTGCAGGGCAATCAGATTGCACACCAGGACAGGGCTGCTGTGCAGAAAAAAAAATTGTCTGTTCAATGCAGAGAAAAGATGATTTTTAATGAAAAACGCAGGCTATCTTACATTCCGAGTGGCGACGGTTCCAACGACTCGGAGAAGAGCCAGTGCAAGTGCGATGAAGAGTGAATGCCCTTTTCAATTTACCAAAAAGTCGTCGCGTAAATTCAAATTACGGCACACCGTAGAAAGAACAAGGGAGCACAGCACTGGTAAGATGTACAGTTGTATCATAGTAGTACAGTAGCTCCTCTGTACGGTCTCTCATATGCTTCCAATGCATCAAATGCATCGCCTTCTTGCAAAATAGGAAGTTGTCAATCAAGAGCCCCACTTCAGGTTGACAAGACGGGCGACCTGTGCTCGCAGTGTACGCACTTATTTTCCTTTTGTGTCGTTGTTAGCGCCCGACCCACTTGCATATCTGCTTCAGGACGACGTCGTAAATGTCAGAAGCAAGGAGAGCCGCCACGATCATGGGCGCCGTGCAGCAATCGTGGGGCCTTCCCTGCGCAAACTTGAAGTCTGATCTTGTCTTGGCATGTTGAATGGATTTGTGGTTCCGAGTCAGTTCGATTATTGTTGTCACTCTGTGGCACGACTCGGAGTCTGAGAAGATCGTCGATGACTTGATCCGATGATTTTGCGGTTGCGACTCGAACGCGGCGTAATTGAACTTACTGTCGTGTCGTACAGTATCTCTTGTTTTGATGTCAAGTTCCTCAGGTTACTAGTGCAATAGTACAGTACTCCGTCGGGTTCATACTAATTTATCATATATCATCACCCCCGTTGACTTGGCCTCGTTACTCTGAATCCTCGACGACCGCTTGCAGACGAGCGACGATACCTCATTTCTGCAGACGCAAAATGGAGTTATATACATACAATACCCCGGATACTCTCTCCCCCGCAAAGAGAGAGGCCAATTTCGGCTGACTTCCACTAGGAATTGGGGCTCAGAATTTGGCGCCGTACGAATGCCAGCGTGATCAGTTGACCCACCAAATGAATGCCGCCCAGAGTTGCGCACTCAGTCCCAAGGAGGGTGTTATTGTGTTGTGCCACATGGTTGAGGTTTATAGTACTGTACGTTGTGTGACAATTGTGGGCGTCGGGCGCTGTTGTCGAGACAGATAAGGATGATGATCATCTGAGTACCTCATGCCGCAGCAGCGTCGTGCGGCCATTCAATCGTCACGAGATCATGATCACGGTGTACGAATGCACAGACGTGGCAGACTGCGATGTTATCATAACGAGGGCGTCTGACACCCTTAGTCTGAGAGTTCGAATTCTGACTGCAAACTGATCTCATACTGTACGAGTACAGTACTCATGGAGGATGCCCATTCTGGCACTTGTCAAGCATACTAGGCTAGTAGTGTTGTACTGTAAGTTACTCAGCTTACAGTACTACGGTACTCTATCTAAGTTAAGTTAGGATATCGTACCTTTGTAACTTGGAGGAGCATGGCGCCTCACGGTGCTCTATCATACAGCAGCTGTTGGGCGTTCCATCGGTTCCGGCCGGCATTTGGTCCCTGAGTGATAACGAGGACTGGGGATGATCAATACTCACACCGTCGGAGTCATGAGCTGAAAGGTGACTTAATTTCCGTCAATTCCTGGGCGCCGATGCGGACTCTGGTACTGTACCCGTATTTTTGGGGTCTTAGGTTATACAGTATCAGAGCGCTCCCAACCACATGCAACGTGGATTCAGTACGGCACCAGTAATGCGGCTTGGCAGGGATTTGCTCTTCTTGAGTCCTGGTCTCCTGGATGACCGAGTTTCTTGGACAGCTCTGGCAGGTGTCACCTGAACTAGTGGCCCTGTGGATCTGCGCTGTATGCCAGCTTAGGTCTACTGTATCTCTTTTGATTTGCCGAGCACGTTCAGGATGGGTTTCGTGGGAACGAAGGGCGTTGCCCACATGGAACGACCCACGCGGTGACGCGGAAGATAAGGTAGAGTAGCACTTACAAGGTACCAAAAGGTACCGACATCTGCCTGGTTATTTTTAATCTGCTTCCTTTCTCTTCTGAAACTGGGGGTTCTTCGCAGGTAAGTGAGTGTAAAGGCATGCTTAACCTGGCACTATCGTGAATGTACTTGCTACTGCAGCTATTGCGCCCCACTTGACAGAGAACGGGAATGAATTTATAAAGCCATTAGAATGTCATGACGACTCGGAATGTCGATGAGCGTACCTTCCATGTTGCCAGACCCGGCAGCTATTCGGCATGCTGTCACGAAGAGGGCGTAATCCTTTCTCCAAAGAGTCAACGATGGCACGCGGATCGTCGTATCGGTAGAGCGGTATGACGGAAGCTAATCGTTTCGCACCATTCGCAACGTGTCATGAGGCTGACGTTAAGGAACGTCGGGCCCTTGGTCTGATCGAACGCTCATGGGCGTAATTTAATGGTTTCAGCTGGTCAAATGAGAGACGCACAGAAAGAAAGTGCAGAGAGATAATATGGCTTCCGAGTCAATGGAACGCGCGTTGAACGAGACGCGCCTGTTCCGTCGGTCGCTGCCGAGACGCGGGACGCGTCAACAACAGGAAAGCGCCCTGGCCCAACACCAGTAGCGCCAGTCTCCCCGACACAGTTTCGTACAATGCCCAGAAACATCATCCATTCCGATGTCTCGATGGACCCGGAGAGCGAGTCCGAGGCGCTCTCCGTCGCACCCGACGTAGAAGAAGAGCCCGAAGTCGAGGTGGAAGAAGAGGATGAAGGTGAGGGAGAAGTGGAGGAAGAAGAGGAGGAAGGTGACGAAGGCGAAGAAGGTGAAGAGGGCGACGACGGCGCCGACGGCGCCGAGGTTGAGGAGGAAGGAGAAGAAGCGGACGAGGCTGAAGAGGAGGATGAGGACGAGGAAGCCGCCGACGATGGCGATGGCGACGCCGTGCAGGAGGTGCGCAACCTATCTTTTCTCTCACCTCTCTCTTTACTGAGATATTTGATCATCTTTCACTGTCGTCGCGACAGTCGGACCTGGATGAGCTGTCTTCACCGTCGGCATCCCCTCCGCCAGCGCAGACCGCGCCCTCTCGCACCTCGCGCCTCAAAATCACACTCAAGCTCCCCACTCAGAAACCGACGCGTGTGCGCCGCTCCGTTCAGAAGGAGAAGGATCCTGACAGCGGCATTGAGTCTGAAGACGACGACGATCAGCCGCGCGGTGCCAAACGACCTCTGACTACGCGTCAAGCCGTCCTCGCAAGCGTAGTTGGGTCATCTCATGTATCATTGGGTACGTTCTCCGTTAAAAATACGAGCCGATCGTTAACATATCATCGATGTAGATGAGACTTCGCGCAAGAAAAAGCAACTGAACGAGGCTGAAATCGCGCTCAGACGCGAAGAGACTGCGCGTAAGCGCAAGCACCTCTCCGAGAAAAAGCTAGAGGACGAGAAGGTCGTCATATCCACCCCTCTTATTTCTCAACTTACTCACGCGCCGTCTACAGGCAGAAACGATTAACCGTCTTCTCAAGAAAAAGTCCGGGACACGGAATAGACGGAACGCGCTCGCGAGCGCGGATGACCGCACGCCAGCCACACAAACAGGCAATGGCACACCTGCGGAGGGCGATCCTGAGGAGGAAGAAAGCGGCGAGGTTGCACCGGTGCCGATCATCGAAGTCGTTCCGACATGCTACAGGTGGATTTCGACTACGCGACCCACCTCGGATGCGCCGCCTGGCGAGGAAAAGATGACAATGTCGTTCTCTGTGCCCGCATCGCTACTACCGACGCCGCTCCAGGACGAGGATGGGGATATCAAAATGGAGGCGCAGGAGCAGCCTCCAAAGCCGCTAGCACCAGCGGTTTGCAACGTCGATGGGTGTACGGCTATAAGGAAGTACAGGCTCGTGCGTGACTCGGAACGAGGTGCCTGCGGAATGGGACATCTGCACCTTTTGGAGACGCAGCCTAGAGCGGTTGCGGCTTGAGAAAGTCTAAACGGCTGTGCGCTGATGCTGCGTGAGTTTTACAAAGTTCACTTGAAACTAGACCGACTAATATTCCATTATCGAAGGTGTTTCGTACGACCCAACCAGAAACTTGTGAAGCTGTGAAGCTCCGGGCCCGTTGCACAATCCTGCCTTGGTGTTCTAGTGCACATGACGCATAGCTTATACTCTTCTGAGGGCAAGCTTCCCCACTACAGTAACAACAACAAGAGCTGTAGGGTTAGACTAGGGTATTAGGTTTTTGAGCTAGGCGTCGGCGCTAGTGAACGGCATCCGAAAGCGAGATCACGAAGGTCACGGTGCCCGCGCAGTGTAGTTTGGATAGTTGAAAGCCATCCTCTCACCGTGCCATGCGATTGTACTGTGCAACAAACGCATGTCAAACCGAATGGTAACTCCCACAGGTGGAGAGAATGCGGCCTGTAGGAGAAGCCACGACATAAGTTACCGCACGCTGCACAGCGGCGCAAGGACGGAAACGGCACTGCCAGGGTTCGAGTCACGACTCAGATCTTCAGATTTCAGAAGGCGCGTGAGAAGAATGCGATTCCTCAACCTCTCGCGGCTACGCACGACTCTGACTCTGACCCCGACTCCACCCCCAACACTGACAATGACAACAACGAAGCAGAAAAGACTTCCACAAGAACAAAATCAGGACAACGGTTGTGCCCACTCTCACCATGCCATGCATAGTGAGAGCGGGAACGACCGCAACCGATGACGACCGGACATGACAACAACGACCTCAACGACAACTGCCGCGACAACTGCCGCGACGGTGGCGGAACAACGATGGCTGCAACAATGACAGCCAAGGAGACGGTGACAATGGGCAGTGGTAGCAAGAATCGGAGCATGTTCACGCTATTAGCTATAGACTATTAGAATACAATGAACGGTACTCAAAGGTGCTCGGATGATAAAGTTATCCTCGCCAAGTATCCAGAAAGGATGATAAAAGTGAAAATGGAGGCTGAAGCCAAAAGCAAGTGCGGTCGTGCTTTTACTGATGCAATCTGATGAAAGTGATGGGATGAGCGTCCAGCAATTACAGTATGACCCCACAAAGTCAAATGTTGTACGGTCTTTCATTACTGTAAACGCCGCTGTTGCGATGCGACGCAGCGAACCCAAATGTCGCCTGGCTATCAAAATCATCACGACTCCTGTAACGCGAAAATGGCGATGGTCACTACTTCCTCCTCTAACTTTTGCCGTCGCCGTACTCGCTCTTTTAAGAGCTAGGGAGGATTGACATATGGCACAACTCACACACCATGCTTACAGTGCATCCTGGGACCCCTGAACCGAAGAAGGGCGTCTCAGACGAGACTTTCTTCAATCACCCTGGCTCGGATATCGATATTGTTCTTCACTCATACGAGTCCATCAGGCAAACGTGAAACCACTAGATGGCCTAGATCTAGTACTGCTAGGGCTGCTAGTCCTCTAGTTCCACACTAGATGTAACACTTCGCTAAGCGTTCGTCTGACTTGGACTAGGGGTGTGGGGGTGCAACACGTGACTGGGTTCTCGGACACTATGTGTGATGACAATAGGTCTCCAGCGTGTAGAAGGCCTGACAGCACTTCCACAAGATATAGACAAGCGTAGAGTTGAAAGTAGAGATGAATGAAAGGAAGAGAGTAGAGAAGAAGATGCAAGAGAGAAGGCAGACTGGAAAGGAAAGGGAAACTGATAGCGAATTGAAGAAGACCAGGATAGGGATCCCTGGTCTTTACTAGTCGACTTATATACACGTAAGACTCGCTTTAAAGCGGAGTCTAAACTATGCTATGAGTCATGAACCCTAGTACAGCTATCCTAGGATGACACAATGTCCACAAGCATGTGATACTAAAGAACAATAACACTTTGACAGTGTGTGAGTCTGTGCTACTACTATGTGTTGAAACGTAATAAGTACGTATGTATCTTATCTATAGCAGTTACGACATAAGTAGACTACGCAAGTATGATTACCATATTAGGTAGATACATTACGCACATCTATGGGCGTAACCCATATCAGAGTCATGTGAATGATTCTGAGATGTTCTAGGGTGTTCCACACATCAGGCGTCACTGAAAACGTGATATAGTGGACACCTTTACTCATCATAGTTATGCAAAGGGACATGGTGGGACCATAGGGACCACTTTTCCCTATATAAGGAGGGGTGAAAACCCTGAGACCCTCCCTAGCAGAATATCACTTGTATTCACTCGTGCTCTATACACTGCGCTTAAGACTATCAACACCTTCTACCAAAGGTGAGTCTTCTGTAGCCTGCGTGCTGCGCCATGTGCTGCGCAACAGGTTATGGGCCCTGCCACAATGGCTAGCTGTGCGCTGAGCGCACCTGCCCACTCCCCACTGTAAAGTGGATGTGGTGCTGAGACTAGTTTCGTTGGCATAGCCTACAACGCCCCTAGTGGGCATGTAAGACCTTGGGATCATGGACGACACCACCTTATTGATTTAAGGTGGAGTAGAGCGTTCCTCAAGGCAGTTCTCCATAAGGAGAGTTGTTGTTGGTGGTCGAAAGGATACGTTCCTATTAGACCATTGTTTTTCTCTCACTCAGTAATTGTGAATAGCCTTTGCTGACGATTCGCAAAGCTCTTCCACAGAAAACAATGTCGTCCCAACTCACAACCTTTGTCCAAGTCTTTGACGGACAAAACTATGGCACTTGGTCTAAGGCCATGCGTGCCTTCCTTATGGCTCAAGGCCTCTGGGGTTTTACCGATGGTACTAACTCTGAGCCTTATCCTCCCACCCAACCTCTTTGTCATGATTATAACCGCGGCTATGATATGGACGCACATTTCTTTTCTTTCTTACCCTCCCCACTTGTTCTCGCCCCTCACTTACTCCTTTCCATGAACTATATCTTAACCGCCTTTGTCCCCATTCTGTTTACCTGTTCCTTAAGGCTGTACCCACCATTGTTCCACTCTGGTATACTATGCCCTTAAGGCTGTTCTCTTGACCGTCCTTAAAGCTGTACTACTAGGATATGTGACTCTTCGTGACTCATGGGCTGTGTAATAGTCTGTATATAAGGGCTGGACGATGTGTCCCTAAGCCCCATCTTGTCCTTCGTCTATATTCTGCGAATCACGAGTTCCCTTGACCCCTTCCACTCTACCTCTGTCTAAGTTGGCTGTGAAGCCTCATCGAACCTCGAACCATTGAAACACTGACACCTTGTTCACACAGAACCCTTGACGCACGTCGCGTGTCATCAGGATCCTGCAGGATCTTGACATAAGGACAAGATCTTAAAACTTGTCTACTACACCCCGCACCCCCGTACCTAGTATCACTAACACACCGTGGCTTCCATCCCAGTAACCCTACTCCCCGACGACCGAATCACCCCCATCCAACGCCGTCTCGTTGACGACCTCCCCGCACACGTAAAGGGACTTGCTCAGTGGTTGACCCAACCCGGAAAAGCTCCCGGATACTACGTCAGCTCCGAATCGAACAAACTCGAACCCGTCGAACTTATAAACAACGAGTGGTACCACCTTGGATACCACCAACGATCCTTCGGAACTCGGACCACTCTACTTCTCCAACGAGGAACTTGGGGGCTCGGATATTGGAAAATCACTGATTCCCAACACCCAGACTTCGTCGACCCCACGCGCAGCGCCTCCCGTGCCGGATTCCGTTACGACCCTAGCGGTATCTCGTCTGACTCCTCAGGATCTAGCACAGCTTCCGAACATTCCGCCGTCAGCGTACAAAGCATACACGACCCAAACTCACCTGCCGTCCCAAACCCAGCCCCATCCATCAGCGTTATCACCGCCTCGTTTGGCCCCACAGCCCCACCAAACACCGCCCCCGTCCGCCCCCCAAGCCGCCCCGATATCACAATGTCAGTAAACGCTACTACAACGAGCGGAACCCCACCCACCAACGGTTTGAAGGGAATCGCACCCGCCATCTTCAACGGGGATCGCTCCCGATCAGACGCATTCTGGAACGAATTCAGACGTTACCGCCTGCTAAACCGAAACAACGAATCTATCAGTGTACCTTTTTACCGCGTGCTTACCGCGCTCTCGTATATCAAAGGACCCCTCGTCGAAGATTGGGTTAACGCCCAAGCCGGTACCCTCGAAGAACGGGTCGACACGACCCGCATCCCGCACGTCGCCGAGACGGACGAAGTCCTCTGGACCGAGTTCGAGTCAGACTTCAAGTCAGCATGGAAAGATACAGCACGTACCCAAAGTTCATACGACCAACTCATGAAGCTCCAGATGAAGGAGCTCGACATAGACACCTACAACGCCACATTCGAGCGACTCGCGAACGCCGCCGAGTGGGAGCCCGATGCCAAAGGAACTATCGCCCGGTATTGAGGGGGACTCCGCGAGAACGTCCACCGTCGGATTGTGAACCGAGAAAACCTCCCCACCACGATGATGGAGTGGAAGGAAGCCGCACGCAAAGAAGTCGGCCGGATCAAAGAACTGCAGAGCGCAGGACTCATCGGCCCACGCCGAAACCAATCACGTGACCAACACGCGTACCAAACCGGGAACCAACGCGCGTCCCATTCCTCGTCGAATAACCAACACGTCCCTATGGACGTCGACTCTACCAATATAACGATTCCTTTCCGTAAATTGACCGACGAGGAACGCGCTAAATACCGGGCTGAAGGCAGATGTTTCCGTTGCAGGATCCAGGGCCACATGGCTCGGAATTGCCCCAAAAACTCAAACTCAAGCAGCACGAGTCGTTCGAACTCGAACGCCCGCGAATCTACTGCTGCACCATCCGCCCCCACCGTCGCCACCACTACCACGACCCCTGCCACAGGCGCACCACCACCCGTTCCCCCGAAACTTTCCCTCGCTCAACAAATTCGCGCCCTCGAGGAGAAAATGACGGAAGAAGAACGCGGCAACTACCTCGACGCCCGCGACATGGGCGAGGATTTTTGCTCTGCCGGGTACTGAAGGTCGCAGCCCCGGCAACAGTAGCTACCATGTACAGTAAGAAGAGAGACTCAATGACGATCCCCCTTTCTGTCTACATGTGGCACAAAAAGACCGAAACCACTGCTTTACTAGACAGTGGAGCAACACACAATTTCATCGACAAACGAGCAGTTATCTCCCTGGGATTGGGAACCCGGCCCCTCCCCCACCCCCTCCAAGTCAACAATGTCGACGGCACCACTAACAGCGAAGGAAGCATCACCCGATTCTGTAACCTTTGGATCTGACAAGGAACCAAGGATGTCAAACTAGGGTTCTATGTTGCTAACCTAGGGAGCGATCGTATCATCCTTGGACACCCATGGTTTAAGTCCTTCAACCCTTCTATTAATTGGAGTTCCAACCAACTGGAGGGAGAAGATATTGTCATCGAAACAGCGGGATATCGTACAAAGTCTAAACCTCGCGTAGCAACCATCCACTTCGCCCCACCTTCTGACCAACTCGAAACCCAACAGTTGATCCCTGAACAATATCACCGTCACTGGAGGGTATTTAGCGAAGAAGCCGCCCAACGTTTCCCCCCCTCTCGTCTAGATGACCATGCTATTGAACTCAAACCGGGGGCCCCAGCTAAGCTTGACTGTAAAATCTACAGACAAACGGAAACAGAACTAAAAGCCCTCAAGGAATATATAGACGAGAATTTGGCCAAGGGATACATTGTCGAAACTAACTCTCCCTACGCATCCCCTGTCTTCTTTCGCGCCAAGAAGGACGGCAAACTCCGCCCCATAGTTGACTACCGAGCGCTCAACGCTTGGACAGTAAGAGACGTCTACCCGCTACCCCTGATAGGGAGCATCATCGACCAACTTCAAGGGAAGAGAATCTTTACTAAGGCAGATCTGCGTTGGGGATTCAACAACATACGTATCAAAGAAGAAGATCAGTGGAAAGCTGCTTTCAAAACCCCCTACGGCTTGTACAAACCTCGAGCCATGCCCTTCGGAATGAACAACGCCCCCAGCACTTTCTGCAGAGCCATGAGCAGACTCTTGAAGCGTCTGCTCGATAAATACCCTACCGAACTCTTCGTTTACATGGATGATATCCTCGTCGCGACCGAAGATAACGTAGAAAGACACCGCCAAATTGTCCATGAAGTCCTCGATCTCCTAGAAGAAGAATCCTACTTCCTCTGCCCTGCCAAATGTGAATTTGAACAGCGCTCCATCACGTATTTGGGGATCATCGTAGACGGGGACCAGCTCAGACCTGACCCCAAAAAGACCAGCGCTCTCAAGGACTGGCCTCGCACCCTTCACACGGTCAAAGAAGTCCGAAGCATTTTAGGGGTCCTAGGCTACCAACGACCTTTTATCCCGAATTACGCAAACATCGCACGACCCCTAGTCGCCCTGACCAAGAAAGACCAGCCCTTTCTTTGGACGTCCGAATGCTCCGAAGCGCTCGACACCCTTATCTCCATCATCTTAGACAACCCCACGCTACACCAACCCGACCTCAGCCACCCATTCTTCTTACAGGTAGACGCCTCTGCCTTTGCAACGGGAGCTATTCTTACCCAAAAAGATGGGAGAGGAAAGCATGTGGCGGTTGGATTCCATTCACAAACTTTCAACGAAGCAGAACGAAACTACGACATCCATGACCGTGAATTCCTTGCCGTATATCGCGGCCTCACCCACCATCGCCACCTCCTCCTCAGTTCTCCTTTCCCCGTCACGGTCTACACTGATCATAAAAACCTCGAATACTACCGACACCCACGCCACATCAATAGAAGAGTGGCACGATATATTCCCCAGTTGGCCGACTACAACTTCACCCTGGTCCATTTTCCCGGGACAGCCAACAAAGCCGACGCCTTATCTAGACGGCCTGACTATCCCCAAGGAGAAGAAGACAACGACAACGTCACTGTACTACCCCCCCATCTATTCGCGCGCGCTGTTTCCTTCTCTTCTATCGATGACAGGACCCGCGCCTGCCAGCTACAGCAGAACCCCTTGCTCATGCAATGGGCAGCCACGTTCCCACTCAAAGTCATTGAAGGCCTATACTGGTACGGAGACAGATTGGTAGTCGTGGACGATCTACCCTTGAGAAGAGGGGTAATTTCACTCTATCATGACTCCCCAACGGCCGGACACCCAGGAATTTCAAACACAACATGGGCCATCGCGCGCGATTACTGGTGGCCCAACATGAAACAAACCATCACCGACTACATCAAGGGGTGTCACCTGTGTCAATCACGAAAAAACAACCCCACCAAACCAAAACCACCTTTATTTCCGATCCCATCAGACAATTTTACTCTCCCATTCACCTCAGTAGCAATGGACTTCATAGTCAAATTACCAATCTCGGAAGGATACAACTCCATACTTACGATCACTGACACTTTCTCCAAAGCATGCATCTTCCTCCCCTGCAATGAAACCATAGACGCAGCAGAAACCGCACTACTATACGCTACCTACGTTCTACCACATTACGGACTACCATCACGCATTATATCAGACCGAGACCCTCGCTTCATGGCCACCATCATCCAAGAATTATGCCGTATCCTATCCATCCAACACAATGCCAGTACCGCATACCGACCCCAAACGGACGGCCAATCAGAACGTTCCAATCAGAAGCTCGAACAATACACTCGCATCTTCACAAACTTCCATCAAAATAACTGGCGCCGCCTTCTCCCCCTTGCCCAATTTGCGTTCAACGCGTGGCCAAACGCCACCACCAAGAAAGCGCCCTTCGAACTCATCATGGGACACATCCCTCGTGTCCATCAAACGTTCAGAGTCACCACATCGCCACCCTTAAACGACCGATTGGCCCTTATCACACAAGCAAGGAAAGACGCTGCAGACGCCCTTCGCAGGTCACAAGAACTGGAACTCCCATCAAACTTTGTTCCTTATTGTGTGGGAGATCGCGTATGGCTAGAAGGAAAGAACCTAAACACCACACATCCATCAGCCAAGCTTGCGCCCAGAAGATATGGGCCCTTCCTTGTTACGTCCGCTGTTTCCAGAACATCCTTCCGTCTCAAATTACCACCCAGCTGGAAAATCCACAACGTCTTCCATGGTACCCTCCTTACGCCTTACAAAGAAACCACCACGAATGGGAACCATTACCAGGAACCCGCTCCTGATCTAGTGGATGGACAACCGGAATGGGAAGTTGAACAAATCTTGGGAGCAAGAAAGAGAAACCAGCAGCTCCAGTACCTGGTCAGGTGGAAAGGGTTCTCAGAAGCTCACGACAGCTGGGAACCCCTCTCAAACATCAATGCTGATCAACTTATCCAGAAGTTTTACCACGAACATCCTTCCTCTATCCGTACCTCTTATAAAAACCCCCCTCCCCCTCCCATCACCATCCGCACCATAGCCATGTCTAACAACACTTCCCCCTCTTCCTCTCCGGAACCAGAGTCCCTTTCCTACCCCCTCAGCCCTCCTGGGCTCCCTCCCCGCTCTCCACGTTCACCAGTAATAGACCCTCCGCTCACCTGGACCACCTCCCCTATGGTGCCTCCCTCCACGCTCCCCTCACCCACCCTCTCGTCTCGTATCGAAAACCCGCCTCCCCCTCTCTCCCTCTACCACCGCATCTCCCCTCCTACCGAACCTCTCACCCTCGAAGAAGTCATCGAGGTGTGCGAGGCAACCCTAGGAGATGGCCCCCGAGTTATATACCACGACCCGCCTCCTTCTCCACCTATCTTAGGGCAGCTGGCCCCCACCTCTTACGTGAAGTACGAACCTGGGGATCCTAACCACGACCGCTACGTCCGGAAAATCAACCTCAACCCCCCTTTTGGGGAACCCTCGGAGCCCCACTACGTCCGCTTCGATATGGACTTTGGCAGCCACCAACACTATGTACTCGGCCTTCGCGACGATTCCATACCACCATTAGAGCCGTATGGGTGGTCTCTAGAAGCGGCCCCATTCATCGGCCCCCGTCTCCCCACTACTCGTTCTGATAACGAAGCCTTGGGGATCTTTGACGCAGGCTACCCTGGAGCAGTCGAAGTCGATATTGCTCTGTATGAACTTAGGGACTACGGAATCACTGCTGATGTCGACAGGTACCGAGGCCACATGCTGGAGTACGAGGCGCTGTTAGAGGAAAAGAAAGCACTAGACAAGAAGCTTAGTAGCTGGAGGTCCAAGGCACTCGGCCCTCGCCGCCGTCTCATCCAAGCCCACGCCAGGAACCGTCTCCACCCTTACCTACACCAATATGAACCTATCACTCGTCCCTCTGGCTACCGCACCCAAGAACCATTCGTATACCCCCCCCAAACTTTCTCCATGTCTTCCTGTCTCTTAGCCGACGCTAATGCTGGAGAGCTGGAATCTCAACGACCCTGGTTCGAAGAAAGGCTTGGAGTCAGATATGTTTTCCCAGACACCGAGTTCCGCCATAGGTGCACTTATTGTCACGGACGCGGCCATACCCCGCTCGAATGTGATCGCCCCCATGCAAAGTGCCACACCCTCCCCCGCTGCCTCATCTCCCGCCGCCACCCTCACCACGGGGGTATCTGTCCCCACTACTACGACGACCCTGTCGCCTTCCACCCAGGGTTGGAAGACGAAGGATACGTAGGCCATGAAGATGAAGAAGGAGACGGAGAGTCTTGAAGCGTGGAAGCTTCAAATCTAGTAAGGGGGCGATGTCATGATTATAACCGCGGCTATGATACGGACGCACATTTCTTTTCTTTCTTACCCTCCCCACTTGTTCTCGCCCCTCACTTACTCCTTTCCATGAACTATATCTTAACCGCCTTTGTCCCCATTCTGTTTACCTGTTCCTTAAGGCTGTACCCACCATTGTTCCACTCTGGTATACTATGCCCTTAAGGCTGTTCTCTTGACCGTCCTTAAAGCTGTACTACTAGGATATGTGACTCTTCGTGACTCATGGGCTGTGTAATAGTCTGTATATAAGGGCTGGACGATGTGTCCCTAAGCCCCATCTTGTCCTTCGTCTATATTCTGCGAATCACGAGTTCCCTTGACCTTCCACTCTACCTCTGTCTAAGTTGGCTGTGAAGCCTCATCGAACCTCGAACCATTGAAACACTGACACCTTGTTCACACAGAACCCTTGACGCACGTCGCGTGTCATCAGGATCCCGCAGGATCTTGACACTCTTCCCATTCCTCCACTTGCCTCCACTGCCACTGCGGTAGAATCTGCCGCTCATGATGTCCTCGAGGCTCAGTACCTCGTCAATAAGGATGCGTATGACAAAAACCTTCCTCTCCACCCAGCCCTCTTCGCTGTTTGGCAGAAGGGTAATGATATGGCGCTGGGCAACCTTACCCTTCGTCTATCCCCTGCCATTCGGCAGCGTATTAGTCCTAACTTTAATGCTGAAGAAACCTGGGACTGGCTAAAGAGGGAGTTTGGCTCCGCTTCCCTTCCCTCCGTCTATCGCGACCTCAGAGAAGCGATTACCATACGTATTAACCCCGCACATCACCCTGGTCCCCAATTTGATAAGATGGAAGCTGCCTTTGGGCGCATTTCCCATACTACTATTGGGAAAGGGTCATCTGCGAAGAAGATAGTTGTACCCGACATCATCCAAGCCCTCATTGCGATGGCTTCTATTCCTAACAAGTGGGAAAATCTCATTCCCATCATCTGCCAAGGTATCAAGATCGAAGATCTAGAAATCTCCGATATCAAAGACATCGTCGTTACCCAGTTCGAAAATGAGACCAATCGTGGCGCTCATAAGGGTAACAAGAAGGAGCAGCATGCTAACAAGCTTTCCAACGTTAAGCGGAAGCACGACGACCCTGGCTTTAAAAAGCAAAGTGGAAGTCAGCAGCAGGCCGCCGACTCCCCACCTACCAACCAGCAGCAGCATAAGCAGCGCGGTGCTAGGGTGGGAGCTCGCGGAGGAAAAGCTAAAGGCAAGAAGAAGGCTTCTCAGGCTGGCCACTCTCATGTCGCCTCAGTTGCTGCCCTCACTCCCGCACTTCCATCCCCATCCACTACCTCCGTCGCACACATTGGACCATCATCGTCCATTGTAACGCGCACTGTCTCCATTCCACACCCTACCTTACAGGCAAGGGTTGAGGGTTCCTACCCTACCGTCAATAGAGCGCTCTCGTTACTTGAACGCATGGATGCTCCGTTGAGCATTCAAGTCGTCAAAGCGATTGAGCAGCGGTTTGATGACTACGATCATACAGTAAGATCAAGGTCAAATTACAACTTTGACGAGGAGTATGACTCCAAGGTGGACGTGGACATGTCTCAGCCAGTTCCTGGGCGCGATAATACGCTGACCGGATCTGACTTTGAAGACGATGGGGGTACGTCCCTAGTATCTGCATTTGAGGATTTGTCTGTCAACTTAAACTCACGTACTTCTGGAGGTATTACCCGAGCACCTACCCCAGAGTACACAGATCCAGAGACTATTGGACCCCTCCATTCGGAGGATGAAATTGCGGCAATGTGGGCAAATCCTGGTCACTCCAGAGCCGTACAACACAGGGGTTCTAACGAGTTCATTAATGAACTTTACAGGAACCACCAGCAATACCTCCAGAATCTGGAGTTCGGTGCGATGGTGTCCACACCCGCGTCGCCTATCACACCTACCTCGCGTTGTGTGACACCTGGTCATGATGCTAACTCCTTATTGGAGGATGAGCTACTTGATTGGGGATCTGATGATGAAGAGTACGCTCTTTCTTCACTCACTGCACATGATGCTAACTTTAACATAGTATCAGCCCGCTCCCAAAGAAAGCCAGAGGAGCGGCAATGTAATAATATGTTATCGTCTGTAGTATCTAAACTGTACAGTATAAATCTCGGCGTTCTTGATATCTTGAAATGCGAACACGATGATTTCTTTACTCAGTGTGCACGGTGTAATAAGAGACTTGAAACCCTCTGGCTATTAGACTCAGGGGCTTCTGCGCACTTCACCAACAGAAAGAGTGACTTTATAAGTTACCAGCCTTATTTGCAATCTGACAGGCAACCTGTTAGGACTGCGGCTCATACGATCTTTGTAGAAGGATCTGGGACAGTATTGCTTCGGCATTATGTCAATAAGACTCTTGTTACGACTAGAGTTCATCCAGTCCTTTACATTCCATCTATGAGCATTCGTCTTCTCTCAATGGGAGAATTTTTACAACAAGGAATGCGCGTTTTGGGAAATTCGCTGCATATCACCTTGTTACACCAAAAGCCGTTTGTCCAGTGTAAACCCTTAATACCTGGACATACACTATATTGGTTAGATGCAGCATCTACTAGCGTAGAAGCGCAGTTCATCGAAACACCTTATATCTACAAAGTAGATTATGATCTTATGCATCGTCGCCTCGGTCACCCATCTAAAGAGGTTCTAAGGCATGCTAAGGATCATACTAAGGGTTTTCCCGATGGGATTAAAATTCCTGATACATCTAGCGATGTATGTCCTGGATGTGCGCAAGGCAAAATGCCTGCTGCCTCGCATCCTCCTTCCATTACAAGGGCTACCAAACCCTTTAAAAGGATACACTCTGACTTAAAAAGTTTTCCTTTACCGTCATATGCCAAATACAAGTATTTCATTGTCTTTCTAGACGATTATACTTCGTATACATGGATCACACTCTTGCGTGACAAAGGCTCAGCTATTACAGCTTTGAGACAATGGTTAGCGCTTATCAAAAATCAATTTGATACTACCATAAAAGAGTGGATGTCTGATGCCGGCGGTGAATATAAATCAGATGTATTTCTAAAAACATTGAAGGATGCTGGCATTACAGTGCTTCAAAGCACGCCCCATACGCCACAGCAAAATGGGCACGCTGAACACTTTATGCGCACTATCATGGATAAAGCCCAGGCCATGTGGTTAGAAGCTTGTCTCCCGCAGTCCTGGTGGGAATTCGCAGTTAATCATGCTGCACATTGTTATAATAGGACTCCTATGAGTCGCATAAATTGGCAAACCCCCTACCAATTATTAAACAATGAAATCCCTGATATTTCCCATCTTAGAGTTTTTGGTTGTGGCGCATATGTCCATATTCCTGAGTCTCACAGAAAAAATAAACTCTCTCCTAAAAGCAAACTCATGATCTACTTAGGTAGACCTAGCAGAATGAAGGGTGACATGTTTATGCGTACTCCAAATACTTTGTTTTATTCAGACAAAGCACTCTTTGATGAAATATTATTCCCTTGCTGCTCTAATCAGCAGACTCCTGGGAAAACACGTGGAATAACCCAGTTAGATGAACCTCCATCTAATCAACCACCACTTGATTTCGAAGACACCACTCCTGGTGATCTTGACTTATCACCCCCTGAGCCACCAAAAGGGAGTAGCGCTCCACAACCCGACGGGGTTGAAGAGGTCCCTGCAGACGCAGTCGATCCTCCAGAGCAGCAAGCTCCGCCTCATCGCCTTGACCCTGTACCTAAGCCTAAGGGTAAATCACGGTCTCGACCTGATCCTACATCATCTGTAGAACCTAGGAGGTCAACGCGATTGAGGAAAGTACCTACCGATCCTGACAATGTCTATGGTGAAAGGCACCCTGCAAAGGTTAGCCGAGACATTGAGCGAACTCGTACATGGAAACAAATGGTTGAGAACCAACCGGGTAGCTCCCGGCGACGTTCATCCCATGATCAGACAGAATCAGGAAACTCTCCTGAGCAATCTGCATCTAAACTTCCAGATACATTGAGTGAAAGTTCGCACGATTCAGAGGATGAGGTAGATCAGCAGTTGCTGACCCGCCTTGCTCAGGAAGGGGGAGTCAAATTCCAAGATTATCTGCTTGCCAAAGCAGTTCCACCGTATGATCTTGAGTCACCTGATACCTCCAATATTCGCGAATGGACCTTTAGGGACATTCTTAAAATGCCAAGCGAATTACAGGAGGAGTGGAAACAAGCGTGTTGTGAGGAGTTGGCTTCTCTTCGCAAACGCAAAGTCTTTGAACTGGTTGACCTGCCGAAAGGCAGAAAGGTCATAAAAAACCGATGGGTATTCGACTTAAAGTCGGATGGCCGTAAAAAAGCTAGGCTTGTAGCCAAAGGCTTTTCCCAGGTTGAAGGCATAGATTATGACGAAATATTCTCACCTGTGGTACGGTTTGAGACAGTCCGGATGATGATAGCGCTTGCCGCTTTAAAGGATTGGCACATCTCTGGTCTGGACGTCAAAACAGCTTTCCTGTATGGCGACCTTGATGAGGAGCTTTACATGGAACAACCTGAAGGGTTTAAAGTCCCTGGCCACAAAAATAAAAACAAAGTGATGCACCTTAAGAAAGCCATCTATGGACTCAAACAAGCTGCTTTAGCCTGGTGGAAAGCGCTTGATGGATCCATGGCTAGAATAGGCTGCACACGACTTGTTTCTGACTCTGGTATATTTGTCAATAAAGGCAAAACCATTGTCATTATCGTTTATGTCGATGATGTGCTCTTTCTTGGAGCAAATAAAAAAGACATCAGTTCTCTGAAAGAGCGTTTTATGCAGATCTGGGAATGTAGAGATCTGGGCGATACGCAAGAGTTTTTACGCATGCACATAGTGAAATCGAAAGGTCGTATTCTAATCGACCAAGTAGATTACTTACACAAAGTGCTGCAGCGTTTCAAGCTCGTTAATGCGAAAACTGTTCCTACTCCGTTACCGGAAGGGTATCAGCCATTGCCTAATAAAGATCCTCCAAACCCAGAGCTCCGCTCTCAGTTCCAACAAGTGATAGGGTCACTCCTATACATAATGATTGGAACGCGACCAGATATAGCCTACGCTGTGACTAAATTGTCGCAATTTGCAGCGAACCCCAATAAGGATCACCTAGATAGAGCGATGTATATTTGCCGCTATCTACTAGGAACATCTGATTATGCTTTAGTCTATAATGGCAAAAGCGATGGGGGTTTACTAGCATATGCTGACTCTGATTGGGCCTCTGACCCAATCACTAGAAAGTCTACAACGGGCTACTTAGTTAAACTAGCTAATGGTGTATTCTGTTGGAATTTGAGAGCGCAAAAATCTATCGCGCTCTCTTCCACTGAAGCAGAATATATGTCACTCGCTGATACGAGTAGACAGTTGGTCTGGATACGGTCACTCTTTGAAGAGATCGGAATAATCCTAGTACCAATTCCATTATGCGGTGATAATCAAGGATCCATCTTCCTTGCATCTAATCCGGTGCAAGAAAAGCGCATTAAACACATTGACATCCGTTATCACTATATACGAGAAGTCATACGCGCTAAGAAGATTGAACTCTTCTTTATTGAAGGATCTGAGAATCCCGCAGATTTGTTTACTAAGAATCTGGGCCGCATTAAATTTCAGAAGTTCAGAGAACGATTAGGATTAGAGTTTTACTCATCCTAGTCATTAAGAGTCGATGAGAAGTGTGGTGTTCAGTTTAACCACTGTTACACAGAAACATTTCCTCTGAGACGTTTGGGACAGAAAGGCGGAAACCGCGTTTTCAATTTCTTGTCTAGTCTCTAACACGTCTCATCAAAGACTTCTTAAAAAACTGCTATGAAAACAACTAGCACATAAAGAGTATTTCTCTTAACGATATCTCCCGTGCTCAGTTCAAGTTCTTGAATTGTATGTTGTTTTGTTTCGTTCATTATGCTTAGATCACTACTGTGTACTTAGCAAGGGGGAGTGTTGAAATGTAATAAGTATGTATGTATCTTATCTATAGCAGTTACAACATAAGTAGACTACACAAGTATGATTACCATATTAGGTAGATACATTACGCACATCTATGGGCGTAACCCATATCAGAGTCATGTGAATGATTCTGAGATGTTCTAGGGTGTTCCACACATCAGGCGTCACTGAAAACGCGATATAGTGGACACCTTTACTCATCATAGTTACGCAAAGGGACATGGTGGGACCATAGGGACCACTTTTCCCTATATAAGGAGGGGTGAAAACCCTGAGACCCTCCCTAGCAGAATATCACTTGTATTCACTCGTGCTCTATACACTGTGCTTAAGACTATCAACACCTTCTACCAAAGGTGAGTCTTCTGTAGCCTGCGTGCTGCGCCATGTGCTGCGCAACACTATGACCCGGCCCCTGTCCATGACTAATATAAGCTGATGATTGTAGTCATAACCGATGAGTCAGTCCACTTCCAAGGCAGTCTGTGACATTATCCCCTTTTCAGTTCCAGCGCCTACACTGGATTGCCGATGTGAGGTTCCTGAGGGTGTCAGTCATTACAGCGTGAAGAGTATCCAAGTCTTCTTCCTCCCATCCATCCCACCTATCCAAACACTCCTAAGTTGGTGCCTTGTCTTGTTGCATTCTGTAACCCCATACTCTGTGATGTTTGAGTGGCCTCTCTTCGACCAGAGTGGCAGTGGTCCAAGCATCCTCAGCGGCGGTGTGATTGTGATGATGGAGCATGAAAGCGATATCGAAGCAGTATTTAGTACATCCTGTTTTGTTACCTGCCGCTAGTGGCTCGGATGTACTGGCCGACAATGATGTTGGCAAAGAGGAGGACTGGTCCGGTGATGAGGGATTTCTAGGTGATGGTGGCGAAGTGTGGTCATAATCATACTCTGGTGTCCCTACAATCAGCGACCCTGGGTTTTCACCCATGGCGGCCACTGGCACTGCGTCAATCCCCTTTTCAGGGGTAGTGCTAGGTTCCTCAGGCCAGTACAGGGATGGGTCTCGGCTGATAGTGGTGGTAGGGGCCCAAGGGGTATTGCCAGGGCCACCTAAGGTTTGTGGGGGTGTGTGTGTTTCAATGTTCATATTGTCCGACAGTGGCCAGGATGCAGGCATCTTGACATGCTGATTGAATAACAGCATTGGTGGTGAAGCTGGGGACGGAGGTGTTCGTGGAAGAACCCTTCTGTAATCATCTACGAGGGGCCTTAGTGGGATATCAATGGGGACTGATGCTGGGGCCACATCGATGGAGGATTGGTTGGTGAGTATCATGGTAGAGGGTGGTGTATAGTGGAGAGCGTGCTGTTGTAGTAGCTGAGAAGTGTTGGGAGGCAAGGGATAAGATGACTTAGCAGACGACAGACATCTTATATGCGTTTCATTGGTGGGGTTTGAAGCTTTGAATTCCTGCACTTTATCATCAGCAAATATGTCATCCTTATCGACCCACATGTTGTCTGAGTTGGGGTAACCTTCCCATTTGATAAGATATTGAAGATGCTGTTTTCTGCCGAACTTCTGAGAGTCTAGAATCTTCTCTACGGAATATTCTTCTTCCCCGTCCACAAGTTCAGGCACTGGGCGCTGATAGTTTGGGCCGTGCATTATTGTTTCCTTGTAAGGGGTGAGAAGGTCTATGTGAAACACGGGGTGGATGCTCCACTGCGTGGGAAGTTCGAGGCAATAATTAATGGGAGACATCACCTGAATGACCTTAAAATGTCTGTGTCTCCTAGGCGCTAGCTTGGTGGTAGGCTGACTGAGATGGAGGTTCTTGCCTTCTAACCATACTTGGTCTCCTTCCTTGTATTTGGGCATATCACGGTATTTAACCCATGACTGTTGTGCCTTTGTTATGTTCTGATTACGCAGCATCGAAGTATCACATGAGTTGGAACTATCATGTGGTTATGATGTCATTAGTTCCGGACTATTCTATCACATTCCATACAACGAGTCATAGTGACTCATACTATTACAGGGACTAGTAGTATTAGTGGAGTCATAGCGTCATAAGTGACTCATCCTAGTATTATGACTCAGTAGTAGTGACTCATGTACTTAGTATATAAACTGTACCACTAGTGAACTTAGACCTTAGGTCTGAGTTCTTGTATCAATCAGACACTCTACGACGCCTTCTAGGCTAGGAGCTGCATAAGTCCAGTTGACTTCCCCAGCTGTTCCTCTCACAGACTTTGCTCTGTTATCACCGAGTCCGCGAGGGTTAAAGTCCCACGCCGTCATCATAGGGTCGTATAAACCCTATCAGCGTCCTGGTTATCTGCATCCGTCTGAAGTCACACACAAGTTGCGGACCCAGTTGATCTGAATCCAACAGAACAACTTTCGTCACAGTACCTTAGCTCAAGTCGAGCAGAGCGGTCCGTCTAACTGTAACAGCCTTGATCATGAGTTGTTGCGCCGTATCTCGTGCCTGTTTTAATTGTTCAAGGTGCAATGTAACCTGTGGAAGTGGAGACGGTGCTGAAATCCAATCAGTGCACGGGTTGTAACCCATCAAAAGGAAGAAAGGTGACTTCTGTGTGGTATCGCTGGGCCAATTGTTATGAGCGAATTGGGCTATAGGGAGATAGGGGGCCCAATTTGTCTGGTGATGGTTGGAAATGAAACGAATTGTGGTCTCGACCCATTGATTAGAACGTTCTGATTGTCCATCTGTCCTTGGGTGATATGCTGTGGAAGGGTTTTGCTCTATTCCTGTAATTTGACATACTTCTTGCATGAATTTGGATATGAACCTTGGGTCTTGGTTGTTGATGACCTTCCTTGGTAGTCCGAAATGAGCAAACACGTGTTTGATGTATAATTCTGCCGTTCTTTCTGCATTGATTTCTTTGTTGCACGGAATGAAAATGGATGCCTTAGTGCAATCATGATCGGTAACTGTGAGGATAGAGTCATATCCCTGTGAGACCGGGAGTTTAGTGATGAAATCTAGTGCGATGGTTTCAAAGGGCATAGCTTCAGGCTTCGGATAAATGGGTCTCAACAGCGCTTTCATAGGTCTGTTGTTGACCTTGTGGCATTGACAGTCGGCACATCCTTGTATGTAGTCAGTGATGTCTTTGTGCATTTGTGGCCACCAGTAGTTTCGCTCGACAATTTGTATCGTCTTGCTAATACCTGGATGGCCATGTACTGGCATGTCGTGGTGTGTATGGATAAGTTTCCGCTTTTCGTTTATGTCAGCAGTTACGACGACTTGTTCGCCCTTATACCATGTTCCATTTATGCGTTTGAGTTGGTGTGGGTCGATCCATGTTTTAAGGCATTCTTCGTCCTGACGGTGTTGATGAGTAATTGTTGCAGTTGCCTTGGCAAAGACATGTTCAGGTAACACTGTAACATTGGTATTGTCTTCCGTTCCTTGGTCATAGTCTGGTCTTCTGGACAGTGCATCCGCCTGTCCATTTGACTTCCCTTGGATGTGATGTATTTCAATGTTGTACTCTGATAGACAGAGTACTTCCCTTGCTACCTGCCGGCTTATCTTGTGCGGTTTCTTCCAGTACAATAGATTTTGATGGTCTGAATACACAATGACCTTGTGTGGGGATCCCGCAAGAAATGATCTCCAGTTGTCAAGCGACATGACCACCGCCAGTAACTCTAGATTGGCCATGTCATAGTTTCGCTGAGCTCCATTGAGAGTCTTTGAGAAGTATGCAATCGGGTGTTTCTTGCCATCATCCTTCTTTTGTAGTAGTACTGCACCGATTGCAAATCCCAAAGCGTTGACTTCGAGTTCAAATGGCTTGTCCAGCTCTGGGTGTGCTAATACTGGCTCGCTGGTAACTCTGTTGCACAGTTCTTTGAATGCTTTCTGATGCTGTTCTGTCCATATCCATTCGATGTCCTTCCTGGTGAGCTCATTGAGAGGTTGTGCTACATGTGCAAATCCCCAAATAAAAGGTCGGTAAAAATTGCAAAAGCCCAAAAAAGATCTGATGTCCTTAACTTTGGTGGGCGTAGGCCAGTTTTTAATGCCTGCAATTTTTATGGTGTCCATGCGCGTTATCCCCTTTTCAAGGGTTACCCCCAGGTAATCCATACACAGGGCATGGAAGGTGCATTTTTCGGGTTTGAAGTAGAGATCTAGCTGTTCTGCAACTTCAAAGACTGCTGATACTGCTCGAATATGGTCCTCCAGATTGGTACTTGTTGCTATCACTATATCGTCCATGTAAATGTGAATCACAGTACCCCTAGCGTTCCAATAGTCAATAGTGTCTCTGTACTCGTAGTTCATCATATTCTGAAACGTAGCTGGGGAGTTTTTTAATCCGAAGAACATGACGAGGGGTTCAAATAAACTGTATTTGGTTTTGAAAGCCGCCTTGTGTTCGTCTCCTTCCTTGATTCGAATGTTGTTATACCCATCTCGCACATCTAACTTGGTAAAAATCGATGCTCCACTTAGGTCAGTGAGTAGATCTGTTATGAGAGGGAGAGGGTATTGGTTGCTGATCGTGATGTCATTGATATGCCTGTAATCTTGCACGGGATGTAATTTGCCGTCTTTCTTTTGAATAAAAAAGAAAGGTGAGGCGTATGGTGAAATGGAAGGGCGTATATATCCTTTGGCTTCTTGTTCCTTCAGGAATTTGAGAAGTGCCTGATCTTCACCTTGTGTCATTGGATACACTTTACAGGGTAAAGCATCAGGTGTGTTCGGCTTGAAATCTATTGCATGATCCCAAGGTCGAGTTGGTGGGAATTGTGATGATTCTTCATTGCTAAATAGTTTGTGAAAGCGTGCATATTTGGGTGGTACTACTGCTGCCTTTGTATTTTGCCCGGCTTGAATTGTGAGTTCGGTAGATACTCCCCTGATTGTGGATTGTGTTTCCAGGGTGTGTACAATGGAGTGTTTCTCTTTGTTTGTCATTAGTTTGGCAATGACAGGATGTGGTTGTATGATGCGAGGGTTAACAGATGAAATGATGACTGGTAACATTTGTTCATCAATGACAGCATGACACCAGTTGAACCTTGGTTCGAAAGTAGCCAGCCAGGGGTATCCCAACAATAGGTCTTCGCTTCCAATGTCTGTAATAAGAAAACACATCTCCTTGTGAATCCCTTTAGCACAAACATCCAAATCAAGATAATGTGTGATCTTCCCTGATTTGTTTGTGGTGTTGTTGATGTTAAATATCTTTTTGGGAGTTGGGAGTTCCTTGAGCCCTAATCCCATTTTTGCGGCAAATGCCACATGCATGAAGTTGTCAGTGGCTCCAGAGTCCACTAATGCTCGTTTGTCGGCCATAAAGTAACTTGTGCAAATTGAAACTGGAATGTGCATTGATCAATAGCGGGTTATGTACACAGAGTTACAATGTAATGCCCTCACCCAGGCCATAGGGTTCAGGCACTTTGAAAATCCTCCTTTTTCCATAGTTCCTGCATTACCAGGTCCTTGACTTTGTCGTTTTCTTCAGCTACTCTGCTCAACCAGTTGTGTGCTTTCTGCTGTGGAGTTTGTTCACCAACGTTGCTTCGATCGTCTACTATGCTTCGGGCAGCATAGTAGTTATCTTCATTGGTGTACCCTTGTCTGGTGCGTGATGGTCCTGCGTTAGCAGGATAGTTGTTGCACTTTGGCTGTCTGCAATCTCGTGTGAAGTGTCCGATTTTTCCACAATTATAACAGGTAAGGACTTTCCTTTGTCCACTCTGTTGAATGTGTCCTCCAGGTATACCCCCTTCGTGTCGGCCTCTGTTGTGCTCCTCATGTCGGTTTCCTCCTGGGAGGATATCTTCAGCATCAGCGAGTCGTCCTTGAATTCGGTCCGGTGTAGTATCCATGGCATTGGGATCAGCTTGACGGCCCATATTAGGTTGCCCCCATTGATTGCTAGGTTTCCAGTTACTAAACTGGTTAGCTGGTTTTGCAGTTCTCGGGGTGAATCAATTTAGCCTGCTTTTCATATGTACCCATGTCTTCTGTTGTTGAATGGCAGCTTCTCACCATCCTTCGTAGTTGCAGGGTTGTACGTGATTGATTATATATCCGTACATGGAATGGGGCAATGCATTAGTGAAAATTTGCAACACCAATGGTTGGTTGACGTCATAGTTTGCGTGTCGGACCAACGTTTCAAACTGTGTAATGAGTGCATCGAGGTCTCCATTTTTCAACTGAAGTCCCTTAGCTAGTTCGGCTTGTGCCTTTTCTTGTTCGAGTACATCTGTGTACTTTCGATTGAAAGAACCAATTGTGCTGTCCCACAGCCTTTCATCGTTTGTGGCCCAATGGTGAGAGGTGATCTGGTTACGCAGCCAGGCATTAACTCCCTTGACCCATTTGTTAATGAGAGGTCCTTGAATGTAAGTGAGGAATAACATAGCTTGTTGGTATGCGTTCCTCATAAGTGTGTTGTTAATGTTGACCCCTTCGTATAACTCCCACTGAGTGATAAATTCTTTGGCTTGGGATTTCTCCCCCTTGAAGATGATGGGAGGGTTACCGACTAGTTTTGAATCATGTCGTGCGGCCGGAATAGCTGGTGCTGCTGGCATGGGCATTGGAGCTCCTCCCGGTGGTCCTCCTCCTCCTGGCAGTCCTCCAAACGGTCCTCCTCCACCAGGTGGTCCTCCAAACCCCCCTCCAGGTGGTCCTTGATAAGGAGGTCCTCCACGTGGCCATCTGAATGGTATTCTAGGAGGTTCTGACCTTGAACATCCAGCACTGCTTGGGGGATCTGGTTGGTGAGGTCCTATGGCACGATGTAATGCTAGGTCATCTGCATTTTCCATATGTCCTGTGATTGGGTTGATGGTTCCTGCTGGAATTTCCATTGTAACCGTTCGACTCATTGGTCTATTTATGTGAAGAGACTCAGCTAACTGATCTGTGATTTCTTGATCGCGACTCCCTGGTACTTGCAGTGATGGGTGAATCTGTATAACACTTGCCCTGCTCGATGGTGTACTAGCCCTTGATGTTGGCATGTTATTTGCTGATTCTCAGTATGCCATGGCTGTGTGTATTTGCTGTTCTTCGTTGATGTGATCTTGTTCTGATAGTTTGTCTGTAGTGATGTCCAGGCAGAGATTTTCTCCTGCTATACGGAAAGCTTGCCAATATCCTTCTCCTGTAACAGGTTCTACCCAGCGTACTTCTACCCAACAGACGTGTTTGAAATTGAACTCAACTGGATACCAATTTGCAAGCCCTGATTCTTCTGGGGCATGTGACTTGGCATAATAGCGCTCTACTCCGTTGATAACCTGCCAAACAGCTTCTTTAAGAAATGCTGATGGTACATTCCTTTGTGGTCGTCCACTGATAGGATATGGTTCGAAAGGGCCTGATGCTGCCCAAATCTGTCTTGTTGCTTGTTGCAGTGCCACGATGGGATCCTGGTCTTAATGTAATGCTTCACTAAGTGTTCGTCCGACTTGGACTAGGGGTGTGGGGGTGCAACACGTGACTGGGTTCTCGGACACTATGTGTGACGACAATAGGTCTCCGGCGTGTGAGAAGGCCTGACAGCACTTCCACAAGATATAGACAAGCATAGAGTTGAAAGTAGAGATGAATGAAAGGAAGAGAGTAGAGAAGAAGACGCAAGAGAGAAGGCAGACTGGAAAGGAAAGGGAAACTGATAGCGAATTGAAGAAGACCAGGATAGGGATCCCTGGTCTTTACTAGTCGACTTATATAAACGTAAGACTCGCTTTAAAGCGGAGTCTAAACTATGCTATGAGTCATGAACCCTAGTACAGCTATCCTAGGATGACACAATGTCCACAAGCATGTGATACTAAAGAACAATAACACTTTGACAGTGTGTGAGTCTGTGCTACTACTATGATCCGGCCCCTGTCCATGACTAATATAAGCTGACGACCGTAGTCATAACTGATGAGTCAGTCCACTTCTGAGGCAGTCCGTGACACTAGAGACTGACAAGTCTGCTGGGCTAGAATTGCAAACTAGGGCCAGCTCCAGGATTTCTTCTAGTTTCATTCTAGAGACTGGCAAGTCTGCTGGTGCTAGTATCTTGTTCTAGGTCCTGACAAGTCTGCTGGTGCTGGTATCACACCCTAGGTCTATTTCTGCAGTCCTTGGTCTAGTTAGGAAAGTAGAATTGTAAATATTCCTAGTGTTGCATTCCAGATTTGTCCTCATTTCCGCCGAAGCAAGTTCTGGATTCGCTCCAGTGCAAGCACGACCAAATTCTGCACAGCTGCTCGGCTGACCCCTTTCCCCCACCATTTCCGGCTTCCAGGCTGTAATCTTATTTGTTCAAAGTTCCATCTGTTCTGTGTTTGTATCTTTATCTCTCTTTGACTGTGTATCTCTAAACAATGTAGCTATTCTGTATAAAGACTTGCTCTGTAGCCCTTCGAAATCTTATCCAGTTGTTTCCCATCCTCAGTGTGCTTGTCCTTGCTCCACTTGTCCTTGCTCCACTCTTGAGTTCTTAGTTGATCTCACCCTTGCTGTTCTCTCCATTGCCGACTATACTGGCACCCCCCTTGTCTCCTCCAACGCCGCCGACTGACTGAGCTCGTGTTCGGACCCCTTTTCGTCCCAATCGGTGAAAGTCGATTTTTGGACCCTTTTATCTTTCTGCACCTAGGCCTAGTCATCTCACTGGCTCCAGTACTGCTGAATATACTAGTTTAATAGCTCAATTCTAGAGGCACAGCAAATGCCTAGTTCTCATTCTGTGCTAGTACCGCTGACTCGCGCCAGGTTGTGTCCCTGTACCCTAGCATATCTGACTTTGCTAGTTCTTATCCTTTGCACCAGTAGCAACTATTCACACTAGACAGTATGCCATGTTCTAGTATTGCAAATTTCAGCAAGTTATTATACCAGGCTCCAGTTTCACCGATATTCACTATTTTTTTGATACTCTAGTATTGTAAACTCCCTCTAGGTTGTGCTAGTGTAATCATGGAATAAGCAGCCGAACATTTGTGTGATTGTGCAAGAAAATTGGACTATCTATGTGGGAACAGGTATACACATGCAGGCAGGGATCAGACATAAAAGAACAACAGCACATTGGTGCATGTTGCATGCTGATAGCACGCCCCTCTATGTTACATTTGCACTCCACAGACCGTCAGTGTATCACATGAGTTAGAACTATCATGTGATTATGACATCATTAGTTCTGGACAGTTCCACCACCTTCCATATGACGTCTATGCAACATCAGTCTTACTCATTCCTACTACAGAGACTATTAGTATTAGTGGAGTCATAGCATCATACATGACTCATACTAGCATTATGACTCAGTAGTAATGACTCATGTACTTAGTATATAAACTGTACCATTAGTGAACTTAGACCTTAGGTCTGAGTTCTTGTACCAATCAGACACTCCACAACGCCTTCTAGGCTGAGAACTGCATAAGTCCGGTTGACTTCCCAGTCTTTCCTATCACAGACTTAGCTCTGTTATCACCAAGTCCGCAAGGGTATTAGTCCTGTGCTGTCACCATAGGATCTTACAAACCTTATCATCGTCCTGGTTATCTGCATCCTTCCGAAGTCACACACAAGTTGCAGACCCAGTTGATCTGTATTTAGCAGAACAACTTTCGTCACAGTACCTTAGCTCAAGCCGAGCAGAGCGGTCTGTCTAACCGTAACATTAACTCTGACCTCTGCAACACTGTGGCGGATCCACGAGCAAACACAATTACCACCCACATTACACATAGGGGGGAACAGAGCGTCCCTAAGCAATACCTTAAGGAGGCCGAGTGGTTGGATAAAGACTATGGCTGGGGATACTATACCACCAGCAAGGATCCAAAAGATGACAACACTTTCATTGCTATCGACTTCAGCTTCAAAGCCCTCCAGTGGGGAGTTACTAGGCAACTCCCAGATAATGGAAGATTTGCAATTGAACGACCTGCACCTATCAAATTGGGTCTCTGCATCTACAATGAAGAAAGAGTTGACTGAAGCTGTTGTGGACCATTGGACAGAGATGAAGATGAGGAAGAAGAACAGCCCTGATGTATATTCAAATTCAGAAGTGACAATGCAGATACTCCAGATGAGAACATTGAAATTGCTGCCACTGATGCAGCAGCAGCAGCTGAAGATCAACTTGAACAATTGGCTAGCAACATTCCCACCGATGTCTCCCCTACCAAATTCACACCTTCCATCATCTATGAAGCTCCAACACCTGCTAATACAATGGCCTCAATCGCAGCAACTATACTGGGCCAAACTACTAGATTTACAGTACCCTCCAACCCCTTCGGAAGCAGACCACCTCCATTGGGACCACCTGGAGGAGGAGGAGGGGGACATTGGTCAAGTCGAGGCCCTCCTTTGGGAGGAGGACCACCAGGACCCCCTGGAGGAGGGGGAAACCATGGAGGAAAGCTTGTAGGACATGAACCCGAAGTCTTCAATGGAACAAGAAACAAAACTGAAGGGTTTCTCCAAGAATGGAACATCTATTATGGACCCAATTGGGGAGCCGATGTTATCAATACCCCTTTCACCCCGTGCAATGCTATTCCTATCCTTCATCAAAGGACCAAATATCCAAGAATGGGTAGCAGTGCAAATTGAATGGCTGGGAGATCAACTAGCTGGAGGAGCACAGGTCCACAATGAATATCTGTGGTGCACTATCATTGATTGATTCAAAGATGCCTTTACCGATACCATGAGTGTGGAGAAAGCCGAACGAGCTATCAAGGAAATCCACATGAAAGATGGGGATCTAGATGGATATATAGCCAAATTTGAACAACTAGCTTGCATCTCCAGATACGATCTAAACACAAAAGGCACCTGGACCATGTTTGTCGAAGGACTTCCAAAGATGCTTCATTACAATATGATTAGTCAAGGAGGATGACATCCTAGTTCTTGGCAAGAGTGGACCGAAGGAGCAGTCGAACAACAACAGAAGTGGCTATACCTCCAAACCTTTTTCAATGGCAAGGTACCCCAAAAGAAACAAGGCCCAAACCAAAACTGGCACCAGGGGCAAGGATCTGGTTCTGTGAAGAATTCAAATGCCATGGATCTTACCCCTGGACATATCCGTGCAAGGGGCACACTCACAGAAGACGGACACACCAAATTGATGGCAACAGGAGGGTGCTTCTGCTGCAGAAAACAAGGGCACATGAGTTGAAATTGTCCTGACAAACCTCGTCAATCACAGGCTTGAGGGAATCAGGAGGACGAAGTCCAAATCCAGGCAACCAATACCACTCAGAAGAAGTTCGATGCCAAAGGGCTCATTGAACAGATCAAGGAACTCAATGATGAAGACAAGGACATAGTTATCCAAGAAGTATTCATGAAAAACCAACAGGATTTTTCCTAAGCTCCAACCCATCGGCCTGGGGGCAAGCAATTTGTAGACTGCAAAGTAACTCTGTATATCTTACTCGCTATCGAAGTATGAAAATCCCTGTTTCATTCCGCACATCACAAGCAATGGCTGACAAATGCATACTAGTGGACTCTGGAGCCACTGATAATTTCATTGATCCTAGGCTTATCAAACGACTAGGATTGGGTACCCAGAAACTGGACCGACCAAAGAAGATCTGGAACATTGATGGGACTAACAATAAGGCTGGCCTTATTCAGGAATATGTCGACCTAGAAATCTGTACTGAAGATAAAGAAAGACAAATGCAATTCCTTATCACAGATCTAGGACTCGAAGATCTGATACTAGGATACCCCTGGCTGGCAGCCTTCGAACCCCATTTCCAATGGAAAGACACCGTTATTGATACCAGATATCTCCCGATTGCTATCCGATCTTTAGATTGGTGCTCACTCCGGATCAAGCCAATCATTTCCTATACAGACACATCCCTTAACAGAATGACCACTGAACCACTATCCGATGCTGAGAAAGATCAAATCGTTCAAGAACTTATGGAACAAGGACATAGAAGCGCCAATATATCCACACAGCTGGCACAGATTGTCCAACAATATGTCAAAGAGGTTCCAGTTCCACCCGAGTATCAACACCACAAAAAGGTCTTTAGCAAAGAGGAATCCCATCAATTCCCACCATCCAGACCCTGGGATCACGCGATTGAACTCAAAGAAGGAGCTCCAAAGGCACTGGATTGTAAAATATACCCAATGACACCAGCAGAAGACGAAGCACTCCTCAAATGGATCAAGGAGGAAAAGGCAAAAGAATAAATTCAACCATCTAAGTCACCCTACGCTTTGTCATTCTTCATCAAAAAGAAAGATGGAAAACTGCAACCAGTCATAGATTATCGCAAACTCAATGACTACACTGTCAAAAACAGATATCCGTTACCACTCATTCCAGAACTTATTGCTCAAGTAAAGGACACCTGGATCTTCACCAAGTTTGACATCAGATGGGGATATAACAATATCTGCATCAAAGAAGAAGACATTCACAAAGTGGCTTTTAAAACCAAATATGGATTTATGGAACCAACAGTCATGCCCTTCAGACTCAATAATGCACCGGCTACATTTGAAGCTATGATGGACCATGAGTTCTAAGGAGAAAAAGAACAATTTAGGCTGAAAGGCAACCAGATCATCATCTATATGGACAACATTCTGATTGCAACATCAGCCAAACTCCAGGATCATCAAGAAGTGGTACATGCAATCCTTGATCAACTGGAGGAGCTAGACCTATATCTAAAACCAGAGAAATGTGTGTGGGAATCACCACGAGTCGATTATCTGGGGCTAATCCTTGAAAAGGGAGTAACTCGCATGGACCCTGCCAAGGTCGTGGGGGTAGCATCTTGGCCAATTCCCACAACAGTGAAACAGATCCGACCTTTTCTTGGTTTCTGCAATTTTTACTGACCCTTTATCTGTCAATTTTCCCACATTGCAAAACCCTTGAATGAACTCACAAGAAAGGACACCCCATGGAACTGGACCCCAAAATGTCAAGATGCTTTTGAGACCCTTTGTCAAAGGATTACATCGGAACCAGTACTTATACAACCAAATCTCACCAAACCTTTCAAACTTGAAGTAGATGCATCTGGATTCGCACTAGGAGCAGTACTGACACAATGAGGAGACAATGGGAAGAAACATCCTATTGCCTTTTATTCAACAACACTAACAGAAGCAGAGCGAAACTATGATATCTGGGATCTAGAACTCTTGGCAGTCGTAAAAGGGCTAAAGAACTGGTGGTCTTTACTAGCAGGATCACCTCACAAGATCACTGTATACACAGACCATGCTAACCTATTATATTGGCAACAACCCCAGAAGATTAGCCAAAGAATCGCCAGAGAAGTTCTAGAACTGGCTGAATACGATATTGAACTTCGCCATATACCTGGGAACACTAATAGCCGTGCAGATATGCTATCTAGACACCCAGATTACGATCAAGAAGAATGAGACAATGAAAACATCACAGTATTGCCAGACCATCTCTTTGCATGTGCCTTAATTTCCCTTACCACACCCCTAATCTACGATCAAGATCTCAACACCCTAAGACCTTGGGTAAATCTGCATAACCTCAAAAGGATTAATGGACATTGGTGGAAAGGCACAGGACAAGTAATTACCCTCGGAAAGGACATAAAGCGACAGATCATCCACAATCACCATGATCTACCCGCTTATGGACATCCTGGAATTTCACAAACAAGACAACTGGTCACAAGATACTATTGGTGGCCACAAATAGCAAGAGATGTACACAATTATGTCAAAGGATGCACCAAATGTCAAAGACATAAGGTCAATACACAAGCAAGGAAGGTGCCTTTGAACCCTATCACTCTGGAACTAGATGCCCTTCCTTTCCAGACAGTAGCAATGGACTTTATCATCAAGCTTCCAAAATCAGAAGGCTATGACTCCATCCTAACCATAACAGATCATGATTGTTCAAAAGCAGCGATCTTTATCCCTTGCAATGAAACCATCAATGCAGAGGGAGTAGATGATCTTTATCTCAGGAATGTCTTTGTGAGATATGGACTACCCTCTAAAATAATTTGCGACAGAGACCCCCAATTCATTTCCCGATTTATGCAAACCCTTTGCAAACGAATGGGGATCAAAGTCAATGCAACTACAGCTTACCATCCTTGGACGGATGGACAATCAGAAAGATCCAATCAATGGCTAGAACAATGGCTGAGACCTTGGACTAACTTTGCTCAGAAAAACTGGTGCAAACACTTACCTTTTGCCGAATTCGCTCACAACTCATGGCATTCGCTCACAACTCATGGCACAATGAAACCACGAAGCAATCCCCTTTCCAAGTACTAATGGGATATCACCCAAGAGCTGATATTACCCCATTTCCTAACTCGCTACCTAGAGTCGAATCACGCATCAAAGTATAGACTCAGGCGAGGCAACAGGTACGAGAAGCAATCCTTATCGCCCAACAGCAATGGGCACATTCCAAATACCTAGGAAGGACTTTCAAGATAGGAGATAAGATATGGCTAGAAGGGCATAATCTTTGAATGGAACAACCTACTGCCAAGCTAGCACCAAAACGCCACAGACCTTTCCTTATCAAGAAAGTCTTATCACCTATCACCTATCAGCTGACACTACCCTTGACATGGAAGATCCACGATGTGTTTCATGTGGATCTTTTAACCCCTTATATCGAAATGGACTTCCATGGTCCCAACTACACGAGGCCACCACCTGATCTTATCAACAAAGAAGAGGAATATGAAGTGGAGCAAGTGTTATCATCAAGACGTCATGGAAGAGGGCGCAAGGTACAATACTTGGTCAAATGGAAAGGATACCCAGACTCGGATAATGAATGGGCAGTGAGCTTCACGGGTATACCCGCGCATACCCGTGGCGTTAAAAACGAGCCCAAGAAGAGCCAAATCGGACCAGAAATGAAGGAGATATGGTCCATTTACTGTTTTGACTATATCTCCTTCATTTCTGGTCCGATTTGGCTCTTCTTGGGCTCGTTTTTAACTCCATGGGTACGCGCGGGTATACCCGTGAAGCTCACTGTGAATGGGTAGACTGGAACGACATGCATGCTGATAAAGCTTTGGAGGACTTTAGGAAACAAAATCCCAGAGCTATCACACATATAAGGACAACTCAAAGCGTGGCAATAGAACCAACCCCCACAATACACTCTTGGATCTATAGTAGCAAATCCATGTCCCAAGATGCTCTCTGCGCTGCCCCACCTTACTCTCAGTGCGAGAGTCCCGTCCCTGAGGCTGGAGTCCCAAGTCCATTACCCCAACAATTAGCTATGCTGTGTAATGGTTTGCTAACCGTTTGTCCGACTTGGACAATGAATGTGGCTTGCAATACGAGACTGATGTTCTCGGACACTAGACTGGCCGGTACTAGGTCCCCTTTATATGTGAGAGGGCATAGATGCACCTCCACTATGTTGATGATGAAAAGATAGAGACGAAAGAGATAGAGGAAGAGGAAGAGATGGAGATAGAAAGGCAGACTTTGAAAGGGAAAAGACAAGTGATAGCAAGTTGAAGAAGACCAGGATAGGGATCCCTGGTCTCTACTAGTCGACTTATATACACATAAGACTCGCTTTAAAGCGGAGTCTAAACTATAGTATGAGTCATGAACCCTAGTACTGCTATCCTAGTATGACACAATGTCCATGAGCATGTGATACTTGGGAACAATAAAACACTTGACAGTGTGTGAGTCTGTGCTACATCAATACTCCAAACCCTGTCCATGACTAATGTAATCTGATGGCGTAGTCATAACCGCTGAGTCAGTCCACTTCAGAGGCAGTCTGTGACACACTGATTCCGATAACATCAAGTGCTTTAATACATAGTTAGGACAGAACACATTAGCAACACATCACAGCTATTGGACTATCTCTGTCGGCTTCCTGTGAACAATATTATGTTTTATATCTGGACAATGTATTGGACTGCTGTATCTAGAACCTCTGCTGTACTCTGGAGTAATTCAATACTCCAGAGTACATGCAAATACTCCAAAGCACTGAAAGTATTGCAGATACTCCAGCATATATCAAGTATTTGCATATACTATGGAGTAATTACTGGTACTCTGTAGTATTTGCATGTACTCTGAAGTATGATCCCTCTGAAGTATTTGCATGTACAGAAGAGCACTCACTACATGCAAATGCTCCAGAGTACTCCCAAGTACTTGCATTGACTATGTACTCTTGAGTATGTAGTACCTGAAAGTATTTCAGAGTACATGCAGATACTCTGGATTACAAGCTCTTGCTCCATAGGATATGCAAAAATGCCAGCATGTGTGAAGTATTTGTATATACTGCAGAGTATGTGCCTCTCTTCCAGAGTATGTTCATGTACTCCAGAGCATGTTCATGCACTTTGGAATATGTTGATGTACTCCAGAGTACATGAAAATACTCGAATGCACCCACAAGTATTTGGAGATACTGCAGAATATCTGAAGTATTTTAATATACTGTGGAGTGCATGCTTGTAATCCAGAGTATTTCCATGTGCTCTGGAGTAAGTGGTTGTAATCCAGAGTACTTCCATGTAACCTGAAGTATATTCAGGTACTACATATTCCAGAGCACATAGTCCACACATGTACTTGGGAGAACTCTGGAGTACATACAAATACTCCAGAGTGCTAATACTTTAGAATACATGCAAGTATCCCAGAGTACTGGTAATTGCTCCATAGTATATGCAAATACTTGAGCTACACATGAGTCTCTGCAAGTGCATGGGTGTGTGCTTCTGAGTATTTGCATGTATTCTGGAGTACATTTAAAATCTCTGGAATACATGAAAATACTCTGAATACACTCAGCACTATATGCAAATATTTCAGAAATACTGGAGTGTCTTCAAATGCTTGCAAGTAATTTGGTATATGCAAATGATTTGGAATTCTTCAGAGAATTTGCATTTTCTTCCAGAGTATATTCAAATACTCTGAAGTCCATGGAAATGCTCCATGGCACTTGCAAGCATTTGAAGATACCCCAGTATATCTGAAGTATATACACATACTCTGCAGTATGTGGAAATATTCCAGAGTATTTGCATGTAACCTGGAGCATTTGAACATAGCCCGGAGGATTTGAGTGAACTCTGGAGTACATGCAAATACTCCAAAGCACTCCCAAGCATTTGATGATACTACCATACATCTCAAGTATTTTCATACACAGCAGAGTAAGTGCTTGTAATCCTGAGTATTGTCATGTAGTCAGGAGTACATACAAAGAATTGAGAACACTCTGGAATATTTGAATGTACTCCAGAGTCTGTACTACATGCCAATACTCCAGAATGCACTTTCTCTGCGGTATATGCAAGAGTATATGCAAATACTTGAGATATGCTGGAGTATCTGCAAATTCTGGCAAGTGATTTGGAGTATTTCCATATATTCAGGAGTACATTAAAATACTCCAGAGTGGCAAAAAACAATCAGGAGCACCCCAAGTATTTGTGTCCACTCTGGATCATTTGTATGTATTGAACTCCCGAGTCAAGTCCAGAGTACATGTACACGGAGTATGTGTTCCATACAAATAACTGAGAATGCCCCCAAGTACATTTAAATGCTCTGATGTACATGTAAATACTCCAAAGCACTTGCAATTATTTGCAGAGACTCCAGCACATCTCAAGTATTTGCATATACTAGGGAGTATCTGCTGGTGTTCCAGAGTAATTGCTAGTACTCCACAGTACTTGCATCTATCTTGGAGTACCTACTATAAGTAAATATTCCAAATTCAGGCCCACCAACAGGAATGGATAGTATCTAGAGCACCCCATCCCATTGAGAAGACTTGCATTCAAAGATGTATTTTTACGTCTTCCAGAGTAGTGCACATGCCACAAAGCATATACACATTCACTCTGGAGCACTCTGGAGCATGTTTCATATGTAGCATTTCCCTGTGATGATAGGGCACTGATTCTTCCACCCACCTGCATTATTCTTGTCATCAACTGTGTCTGTATCTAACATAGTTTTGAATTCTTAATCATTCATTTTCACTGTGCTACATTGGTACAAATGTCATTTTCAGAGTGACAACTCTGCTCCGAGCTGACATCAGCCAGCCCATGAGTGATGGAAGAATCTTCCATCTCAGCCAACGTTGGCTGGTCCATGAGTATTGCAAGATTCTCACTGTCGTTTCACCCATCAGTAATGGAAGTCACTTAGGATCATTGGCTGATCTATAGGGGTGATCCCCCTTTCCTCAGACACCCAGCTGCACTACATAACTATATTTTTCCTTACTATACTGTGCTTATCATACAGACTATCACCAGGACCATCATCTTTACTTCATCATCACCTCCCTTGTGCACAGACATTACTCATGTCAGCTTACTTTACCTCTACTCATCCTACTACTGATACTACTAGTACTTGGACTATGACTCGATCCTGATATGACTAGTAGCTGTCTTGGTGGTTTTCCTGGTACCGATACTCTTAGTATTTGCTCAGTGACTTGTAGTATATAACCTGTAACATTAGAGCACTTGGACTTTAAGTCTGATTGAATCATATCAACCCTTGACATCAGACCTCAGAACAAACCCCTAGGAGCTGCATAAGTTGTTCAACTTCCCAGTCTCACTCTCTCAGTGATAGTATAAGCCAGTGTGCTTCTATGTTCACTTATCACCAAATCTGCCTGGAGCATTGCGCTGTGCCCTCATCATCACAGAACCCCCATACATTGTCCCTCATTGTTACAATACTAATTTTACTTTAATTTCCTCCTGATAACTCACCAGTCACATGACTGATAGATCACACTTCACCTTCTCATTGTCCTACATGACCCATTGTTCTCGTGACCTATTGTTCCTGTGACCCCATTGTTCTCATGACCATTGTTCTCGTGATGTCCATTGTTGTCGTGACGTCTATTGTTGTCATGACACTATTGTTCTCCATTACTATATAGTCTGGTATCTAAGTAGCCTGTAGCCTTAGACTTGACTTCTTGTATCCTACGGTACTAGAGACAACAAGCAGAACCATCCCCACTCTTTCACTCGCATGATAAGAACTTCCTCTCATAACTCTTCTCAAAGTCCTTGATTGACTTAGCAGAGAGTTACTCATCATCAGAAGCTATCTAAGTTCTCTTTGAACTTAGATCTCTTACACAGAACCACAGTCCAGACTCCTTAGTGTTCCTGTCATTGTAAATGTAACCCACTTTGGGTGAACGTCCCTACTGTGACATAATATTAAGTCAAGTCTCTAGAAGATAGCCACACTGGGGAAACAAAACAGAAGACTCACCCAGTCTAGAAGCGTAGCAGGATTCATCCCTTTCATTATCGAAAGACGAATCAAAGACAACCTACCAGCACACATCAGAGGAGCAGCCCATTGGAATGAAACCAACAACACAGAAGGATATCAAGTTTACGATCTCCTTAGCCAGAACTACTTCGAAGTCAAATACGACGAAGACAACAGACAGTGGTACTTTATACAGCAAGACTCTAGATCTAGCCGTTGGGTAGCCACACAACCAGTCCCTTCCCAGTGTAACCTCGGAAGACAGTCAATTGCTCCTACAACAGTCACCACAGTTGAAGTTGATGGCACAGAAACCGGACATAATCAAAGTTCCACTGATATAGAGCATAATCAAAGTCTCTCAATGGCAACACAAACCATGCCAACAGTTACAGCAGCAGCAGCCCTTACCCTCGCAAATACCCAGCCAGGTAATGTGCACTCATTCTTCAGACCTGGCAAAGGACCGTCAGGAGGATCTGGAGGACACAGACCAGGAGGACCCCCTGGAGGACCCCCTGGAGGACCACCAGGCAGACCAGGATCAATTTTCGGACACATAGGCCCCAGAGGTGGAGGGGGCGGCAGAAGCAAGCTAGGCAGAAACCCCCTAGCCATCTTTGATGGCAATAGATCAAAGGCCAATAACTTCATGACAGAGTTCAACCTTTACCACATCACCAATCATGACACCAATCATATGACCAATCCCATGAAATGCACAGCACTCTTTCTAGGCTTTATTCAGGGACCAATTGTCCAAGCCTGGATTCAGCACCAAACCCAGTGGATTGTGGATCAACTGACCATGGGAAGGGCCAACACAGACGAAGGATACTGGACTCATATTGCCAATGAGTTCCAGTCCGCCTTCCAGGACACTGGTGCCAAGGAATGCGCACAGGATAAACTGTGCAATCTCCCCTTCATTCCAGGAGAAGTGGACATGTTCATTGCTCAATTTGAAATGCTGGCACATGAGGCCAACTTCCCCATCGATGCAGACAACACCATCACTATGTTTGCCGCTAAACTCCCATACAAGACGATGCAACACATCTTGCTGGTCGTCAAACCTATTGGCTTCCAGGATTGGGCATTGGCAGTCTGAAACTACCATAAGGACAATACCTTGGTCCAGAATGTGGCAGCAATCGGAGCTGATGGTACAGGAAGAAAGAACAAGCCGTTTAACAAAACAGGGTTCTCACCACAACAATGGGCCAAGATCCTGAATGTCAAAATGCCATTGGATCCCAACACAATGGATACCAGGGCTGATAGATCCCATTCCTATAATAGGAACAAAGGAACCTGTGGATGTGCATCCACTACCAAGGATACCCAGAAGCAATGTGCAGAAGGCCGTTGTTTCACCTGCAACAAACAGGGGCATCTCACTCGGAACTGTCCTGATAAAACTCACAAGAAGAAGTCTCTGGTTAAGGCAAAGAAAGCCAAGACTTCTGATCAAGACAGTGACAGCAAGACTGAGGACCCAAAGCCCATGGACCTGAATACCTATGTATGACTTGGAAAGTCACTCCCAGAAGACACCAAGATCGCTATCATAAGAAAGGCCATTGAGGCGGAGCAGGGGGCAGAAGGCAACAATGCAGATTTTTAAGAAGTGCAACCCCGACGGCCTGGGCATGCACATTAGGACTCAAGAGTGTCTTTGCTTGTAAATACAAAAGTCTACAAATCCCAACTCTTTTACAATCATTGCACTCGAAGGCCGAAAGACAAGTTCTTGTCGATTCTGGAGCAACCAACAACATCATAGACCCAAAGCTCCTCAGAAGAATGAAGATTGGGCAAGTCCCACTCCAAAGAACGTGGACCATCTGGAATATCGATGGGACACACAACAAGGCAGGCTCAATAACGCACTATGTGGACCTGCAAGTCTGAGTCAGAACCAAAGTCCAGGACATGAGGTTCCTGGTAACTGATATTGGAGAAGACAAAATCATCCTTGGGTACCCCAGGCTAGTAGCATTCCAACCAGTCATTGATTGGAAGGAAGTGGTGATACTCTAAGCCGGTGCTAAGCACTGAAATACCAGCTTAAGTATCACAAGTTCGTGGGGTGTGAAGCCAGTCAATTGGGTCTGCACGGGCCTCTGCAGGATGCTAAACTTCGTAGGTGTGACTGCTGGTGCGGGCACTGCGTTGGGCTTGCTTTGCTAAGGCCGCACACGTGTGCGGCACTGGTGGGAATGCAATGGATGAGCTACACGGAGCTCTGAGGAAGCAGGGACACTCGGGTCCGTGCAGGCTTCCGCGGAATACAAGACTTTACAAGAGCGGCCGCTGGGGTCGGGAACGCGTCGGGTTTGCTTCACTAAGGCCGCGCGCGCGTGCAGCACTGTCAGGAACGCGAGGGGTGAGCTACACGGAGCTCTGAGAGATCAGAAACGCGAGGGGAGAAGGGTACTAAATTCTCTATGGTCTGAGGTGTAGTTACATGGATTATATACTAAGAGAATAGCTAAGCAGTCCAGGAACAAGGGTGAGGGTAGGAAAGTATGGTAGGGATGGTACAATATGGACAGGGGGAGCCAGGGGGACACCGGGTGAGGCGCGGGAAAGCGGTCCGAAGCACGGGAACACGGTCCGATGCATGAGTGAAAGGTGCAGGAAAGCACTGATGTCAAGAAAGTGCGGCAGCACATGTACTGAAGGTGCAGCGGTGCACAGGGTGAGCGCAGAATACAGTGCGATGTGTGTGCAGAGAGCGTGGGAAAGCACGAGAGTGCAGCGAGGTCGGCAAGGCTCCACAGAGTGTAGAGAGAGTGGAGTGGGTCCGCTAAGTGGAAAGTGCACAAAATCTGTAATATAAGGGATTACACCAGCCAGGGTGGGAGCGGTCGTAACAGTGGTACTGGATGAAAGCATGCAACCCTTAGTCATCAAAACTCTAGGATTGCCAATAGAAGACGAAGTTGCATGGGTATGCAAGGCATGGATATGCCAAGCAAAAACACTGGCAACTCCTGGAGAAGAAATCTATGTGACATACATGGATCAATCCCAAATCTGGAAGACATCTACTGCGGCACAAATGGCAGCTAATGCTCAGGGAAAGGAAAAACCCTGGGATCAGATAGTCCCTCCTCAATACCACAAATGGAAGAAGGTCTTTTCAGAAGAAGAGGCAAAACAATTCCCAGAACACCAACCTTGGGATATTGAAATCGATTTTACAGAAGATGCACCCAAGATCTTGGATTGCAAAATATATCCCCTTACGCTTACAGAACAGGGAAAACTTGATGAATACATCAAGGAAAACCTGGAAAAGGGATATATCCAACCATCAAAATCACAATACTCTTCACCCTTTTTCTTAGTGGGAAAGAAAGATGGGAAACTATGCCCAGTGGTTGACTACAGAAAGCTAAACTCATTCACGGTGCCCAATCAATATCCCCTGCCACTTATCCAAGAACTTGTGGATAAAGTCTGTAATGCACAGATCTTCTCCAAAGTGGATGTACGTGCTGGATACAATAACATACGAGTAAAGGAAGGCAACAAACACAAAACAGCTTTCAAAATGAATATGGGACTTTATGAAAACACAGTTATGCCCTTCGGTCTTAAGAACGCGCCAGCAGTCTTTCAGCGATTCATGAATACAGAATTCATGGATCTCACTGCATGTAACGGTTCGCTAACCGTTTGTCCGACTTGTCCGACTTTGAGTGACTTGCAACACGTGACTGGGCTTCTCGGACACTAGGCTGGCTAACACTAGGTCCCCTTATAGTAAAAAGGGCGTAATAGCACCTTCACTAAGTCGATGATGAGAGAATAGAGATGTAAGAAGAAAGAGAAGAGGAAGAAGTAGAGATAGAGAGGCAGACTGGAAAGGAAAGAGAACGGATGATAGCGAATTGAAGAAGACCAGGATAGAGATCCCTGGTCTTTACTAGGCGACTTATATACACGTAAAGGCTCGCTTTAAAGCGGAGTCTAAACTAAGTAATGAGTCACAAACCCTAGTACAACTATCCTAGTATGACGCAATGTCCATGAGCATGTGATATACAGAGACAATAAGACGCTTGACAGCGTGTGAGTCTGTGCTACAACGATATTCCGGCCCCTGTCCATGACTAATGTAATCTGACGGCGTAGTCATAACCGCTAAGTCAGTCCACTTCCAAGGCAGTCCGTGACATTATCCCCTTTTCAGGGTAAACGCCCACGTTCTACCGACCACGCAGTGAGCGCGGTTACTCGCCTGTCCTGCCGCATTTCTTCTTCTATCCGTTGCACTGCCCATGCTTCCTCCAACCGTGCTCGACACGCCCTCTGGTCTACAGCCATCACGAAGAGCCTATCCTCCATTTGCCGGATAGACTCTTGTACCGCCTTCATCTTCTTCACCAACCCACGCCACCTCATAACCTCCGCGGTCAGCGAGCGGTCACCTACATGAGCGATGGCTTCGTCGACCATGATCCAGTCTGGGTAACTGCGGTCTAGTAAGCGCAGTTCGTCCAGCCCGATCTCAGGCGTCCTCCCTGTCCGGTCTGTCGCTGCTGCGGCATGGATCTCCCCCCGATGAACAGGTCCATCCATGGCCATCTGTGCTTCTACGTAGGGGTTGTCGGTCATGTGCACCTTGATGTATCTAGCGGGAACCTGTCGACCCGTCGCATCTAAGATGGTGAAAGGGACGTAACTTGTCCCTTGGTTATTTTCGTACCCCTGCGCTGCTGGCAATAGGGGTCGGTGCGATGCTTGTGCACCTCGCTGCGCATGGCGCGGGTGAGCGGGCGGCACGGCGTAGTGTCCAGCGACGGGTTGCCATTGTCTTCCTCTTTGACCTCGGCCACGTCGTAGACCCACCCCTTCGGCAACTTGTCAATCTTCGGGGTAGGGAGGCGGTATTTCAGGGGAATCTTGACGACGGACTTCGAGGGCGTTGGCAATGTTGTCTGCCAAAGACATGGCTTCTTCACGAGTGAGGTGAAAGTGCGCCATTGCGCCGGTGCTAGTGGATGGTGTGGGGACGGGGATTGGAGTGACTGGAGCTGGGACTGGAGTGGGGGCTGGAGAGTTGTGGCCATGGCAATATTCTCTTGGGCCAGCGCACTGAGAGCAGTATCCGCGATCAGAGGGTGACACTGGGCTAGCGGAAGCATGCCGGCCTGACGGCGCCGGCGGTTCTTCAAGTCGTGTTTCTTCCGTGCCTCCAACAACTGTTCCCGATGCCACTCTCACGCTGTCAGCATTCCCAGTGACGATGGCTTCAGGCACTTGAAGCGTAAGGACGTGCGCTGATTCACCTGCAGCGCGAGACTCTGCTGCGTCTGCCAAGGTGAGTTGTTGGAAGGCGTTGGCGATGGTATCGGTAGATGGGGAAGGGGGTCTTGGTTCGAATGGGGTTGCCTGAGCCCTAAGGATGGATGCAGTGCGTTCTGTGGCCATTCGCCGGATGTCGTCATAGATGCTGTTGATGATTGCGTCCTCAGGCCCAGAGGTGGAGTCAGTGTACGCTCCAGCAGTAGGTTCATCGGCAAGGTCTGAGCGTCCATTAGATGACATATATCGGTGTGCGTGTTGGGAGAGGAGATGAGAATGTTGGAGAGCGGAGGGATATGGAGACTTAGCAGATGAGGTGCTCCTTATATGTGTTTCCTTGGCTGGGTTTAAAGCTTTGAACTCCTGCACCTTCTCGTCAGCGAACACATCATCCTTATCGACCCACATGTTGTCCGAGTCAGGATAGCCTTCCCATTTGACCAAATATTGAAGACGCCGTCTTCTGCCGAACTTCCGAGAGTCTAGAATCTTCTCCACAGAATATTCTTCCTCCCCGTCCACAAGGTCAGGTACCAGGCATTGATAATTTGGGCCATGCATTATTGTCTCCTTGTATGGCGTGAGAAGATCGATGTGAAACACGGGGTGAATGCTCCACTGCGTGGGAAGGGCCAATTGATAACTGACCGGCGATAGTACCTTAATAACCTTGAAGGGGCCATGTCTTCTGGGCGCAAGCTTGGCGGTTGGTTGACTAAGGCGGAGATTCCTGCCTTCTAACCATACTTGGTCCCCTTCCTCATACTTGGGCGTATCGCGGTGTTTGACCCATGACTGCTGTGCTTTGATCATGAGTTGTTGTGCCGTTTCTCGTGCCTGTTTCAATTGTTCAAGGCGCATCGTGACCTGTGGAAGTGGGGATGGCGCTGATATCCAATCAGCGTGTGGGTTATAGCCCATCAAAAGGAAGAATGGAGACTTCCACGTGGTGTCACTGGGCCAGTTATTGTGAGCGAATTGTGCGATAGGAAGATAAGGAGCCCAATTCGTTTGATGGTAGTCGGAAATGAACCGAATAGCAGTCTCGACCCACTGATTTGTGCGCTCTGATTGTCCATCGGTCCGTGGGTGATATGCCGTGGAAGGATTGCGTTCTATCCCTGTTATACGGCATACTTCTTGCATGAATTTCGACACGAATCGTGGGTCTCAATCACTGATGACCTTCCGTGGTAGTCCAAAATGGGCAAACACATGTTGAATGTAGAGGGCGGCAGTGCCTTCTGCGTTGATCTCTTCTCAGCACGGTATAAAGATAGCGGCCTTTGTGCAGTCATGATCGGTGATAGTAAGAATGGAGTCATATCCCTGCGACTCAGGGAGTTTAGTGATGAAATCTAATGCTATAGTTTCGAAGGGCGTAGCTTCAGGTTTCGGATAAATGGGTCTGAGTGGTGCCTTGGTGGGACGGTTGTTGACTTTGTGGCGCTGACAATCCGCGCATCCCTGGACGTAGTCGGTTATATCTTTGCACATTTGTGGTGTTACAATACGGACTTTTTACTTTAATTTCCACCCGATAACTCACCAGTCACATGACTGATAGATCACACTTCACTTTCTTATTGTCCTTCGTGACCCATTGTTCTTGTGACCCATTGTTCCCGTGACCCATTGTTCCCGTGACCATTGTTCTCGTGACGTCCATTGTTGTCGTGACGTCTATTGTTGTCGTGACCCCATTGTTCTCTATTTACTATATAGTCTGGTACTAAGTAGCCTGTAGCCTTAGACTTGACTTCTTGTATCCTACGGTACTAGAGACAACAAGCAGAACCATCCCCACTCTTTCACTTGCGTGATAAGAACTTCCTCTCATAACTCTTCTCAAAGTCCTCGCTTGACTTAGCAGAGAGTTACTCGTCATCAGAAGCTATCTAAGTTCTCTTCGAACTTAGATCTCTCACACAGAACCACAGTCCAGACCCTTAGTGTTCCTGTCATCGTAAACGTAACCCACGTCGGGTGAACGTCCCTACCGTGACGTAACATTAAGTCAAGTCTACAGAAGACAGACACACTGGGGAAACAGAACAGAAGACTCACCGAGTCTAGAAGCGTAGCGGGATTTATTCCATTCGTAATCGAAAGACGAATCGAAGACAATCTACCTTCACACATCAGAGGAGCAGCCCGTTGGAACGAAGCCAACAACACAGAAGGATATCAAGTTTACGATCTCCTTAGCCAAAACTACCTCGAAGTCGAGTACGATGAGGACAACAGACAGTGGTACTTCATACAGCAAGACTCTAGATCTCGCCGTTGGGTTGCCACACAACCAGTCCCTTCCCAGTACAACCTCGGAAGACAGTCAATCGCTCCCTCTACAGTTGCCGCAGCAGCAGTCGACGACACAGAAACCGGACATAATCAAAGTTCCACCGCTATAGAGCATAATCAAAGTCTCTCAATGGCAACACAAACAATGCCAGTAATTTCTACGGCAGCAGCAGCATTAACCCTCGCAAATACGAAGCCAGGGAAGGTGCACTCATACTTCAGACCTGGCAGTGGACCGCCAGGAGGATCTGGAGGATACGGACCAGGAGGACGGCCAGGCGGACCCCCTGGAGGACCCCCTGGAGGACCACCAGCGGGACCAGGATCCATTTTCGGGCATACAGGCCCCGGAGGTGGAGGAGGTGGCGGAAGCAAGTTAGGTGGAAACCACCCAGCCATCTTTGATGGCGATAGATCAAAAGCCAATAACTTCATGACGGAGTTTAACCTTTACCGAATCACCAATCATGACACCGATCATATGGCCAACCCCATGAAACGAGCAGCGCTCTTCCTAGGCTTTATTCAGGGACCAATCGTCCAAGCCTGGATTCAGCGCCAAACCCAATGGATAGTGGATCAACTAACCACGGGAAGGGCCGATACGGACAAAGGATATTGGACTCATATTGCCAATGAGTTCCAATCCGCCTTCCAAGACACTGGTGCCAAGGAACGCGCTCAGGATAAACTGCGCAACCTCCCCTTCATCCCAGGAGAGGTAGACACGTTCATCGCTCAATTTGAAACCCTGGCACATGAGGCCAATTTCCCCATCGACGCTGATAACACCATCACAATGTTCGCCGCTAAACTCCCATACAAAATGATGCAACACATTTTGCTGGTTGTCAAACCCATTGGCTTCCAGGATTGGGCGTCAGCAGTCCGAAACTACCACAAGGACAATACTTTAGTCCAGAATGTGGCAGCAATCGGAGCAGATGGGACAGGAAGAAAGAACAAGCCGTTTAACAAAACAGGGTTCTCCCCTCAGCAGTGGGCCAAGATCCTGAACGTCAAAATGCCATTGGACCCCAACGCAATGGACACTAGGGCCGATAGATCTCGTTCCTATAATGGGAACAAAGGAACCCGCGGATGCGCATCTACCACAGAAGACACCCAGAAGCAACGTGCAGAAGGCCGTTGTTTCACCTGCAACAAACAAGGGCACATTTCACGCAACTGTCCGGATAAAACACAGAAGAAGAAGTCTCAGGTTAAAGCAAAGAAAGCCGAGACTTCGGATCAGGACAGCGATAGTGAAACCGAAGACCCGAAGCCCATGGACCTTGATACCTATGTACGACTTGGAAAGTCACTCCCGGAGGACACCAAGATCGCCATCATAAAGAAGGCCATAGAAGCGGAGCAGGGGGCGGAAGGCGACGATGCGGATTTTTAAGATGTGCAACCCCGACGGCCTGGGCGCGCACATTAGGACTCAAGAGTGTCTTTGCTTGTAAATACAAAAGTCTACAAATCCCAACTCTTTTACAATCATTGCACTTGAAGGCCGAAAGACAAGTTCTTGTCAATTCTGGAGCAACCGACAATTTCATAAACCCAAAGCTCCTCAGAAGAATGAAGATTGGGCAAGTCCCACTTCAAAAGACGCGGACCATCTGGAATATTGATGGAACGCACAACAAAGCAGGCTCAATAACGCACTCTGTGGACCTGCAAGTACGAGTCGGAGCCAAAGTCCAGGACATGAAGTTCCTGGTAACTGATATCGGAGAAGATGAAATCATCCTTGGATACCCCTGGCTGGCAGCCTTCCAACCAATCATTGATTGGAAAAAAGCGGTGCTCGATGAAAGCATGCAACCTTTGGTCATCAAAACCCTAGGATTGCCAATAGAAGACGAAGTTGCACGAGTACGCAAGGCGTGGATTCGCCGAGCGGAAGCACTGGCAACTCCCGGAGAAGAAATCTATGTTTCATACATGGATCAATCAAAAATCCGGAAGACATCTACAGCCGCGCAAATGGTGGCTAACGCACAAGGGAAAGAAAAACCCTGGGACCAGATAGTTCCTCCACAGTACCACAAATGGAAGAAGGTCTTTTCAGAAGAAGAGGCAAGAAGATTCCCAGAACATCAACCCTGGGACATTGAAATCGATTTTACGGAAGATGCACCCAAAATCTTGGACTGCAAGATATACCCTTTAACGCTTACGGAACAGGGAAAACTTGAGGAATATATCAAGGAAAACCTGGAAAAGGGATATATCCAACCATCGAAATCGCTATACTCTTCTCCCTTCTTCTTTGTGGGAAAGAAAGATGGGAAATTACGTCCCGTGGTCGACTATCGGAAACTAAACTCGTTCACGGTGCCGGATCGATACCCTCTGCCACTTATCCAAGAACTGGTGGATAAAGTCCGTAACGCGCGGATCTTTTCCAAAGTGGACATACGTGCTGGATACAACAACATACGAGTAAAGGAAGGCGACGAACACAAAACAGCTTTCAAAACAAATATGGGACTTTATGAAAACACAGTTATGCCCTTCGGATTAAAGAATGCACCAGCAGTTTTCCAGCGGTTCATGAACACTGAGTTCACAGACCTCACCGCTACGGGAAAAGTAATCATCTACATGGATGACATTCTTATTGCAACCGAAGATGATATCACGAAGCATCGCAAACTGGTACACCAAGTCCTGGAAAGGCTGTTGAAGCTAGACCTTTATCTCAAACCCAGCAAATGTATCTTTGAAACCAGAAAAGTCGAATTTCTGGGAGTATTACTGGAAAACGGCATAGTCACTATGGACCCGGTCAAAGTTGCCGGAGTAGAAGAATGGAAGACACCCAAGAATGTCAAAGATATATGCAAATTCCTTGGGTTCTGTAACTTCTATCGGCGATTTATCCGGGGATTTTCACAAATTGCAAAAGCACTCAACGAACGCCTCAAAAAGGGTGCCCAATGGACATGGGGCGAACCCGAGGAAAAGGCGTTCCAAGAACTCAAACGGCGCATATGTGAAGAACCAGTCCTATTACAACCCGATCAAACGAAACCATTTGAAGTCGAAGTAGACGCATCAAACTATGCCATTGGTGCCGTCTTGATGCAAAGAGACAATAAAAATATCCTCCACCCAGTCGCATTCTTCTCAAAAACCATGAACGAAGCTCAAAGAAACTACGATGTTTACAATCGGGAGCTTCTAGGGTTACGAGAAACACTTAGGACATGGAGGCCGTATCTGCATCAAGCCAAGCACAAGGTCAAAGTACATACAGACCACGCCAATCTACTATTCTGGAAGAATCCAGGAGAACATAATAGAAGAGTGGCGCGATGGCACGCGGAACTGATGGAATACGATTTCGAACTGGTTCACATATCTGGGAAGAAAAACGGACGCGCCGATGCTCTATCAAGGCGCCCAGACCACGACACCAGAGACGACGATAATAAGCAACTTGTGGTGTTACCACCAAAGTTCTTTAGTCGTGCATATGCCCAAATGACGAAAACAGGGGCATATCAGTCAGTCCAAGACAAAGTCGAACAGGATCAGCAGGAAAATCAAGCTAGTATCCTGCAAATCAAGAAATGGACTAAAACCCACCAATTGATAAAGTTAAATTCAATCTGGTGGAAAGGCGAATCTGGACAGCTTGTTGTTGCCGGAGACAACAATCTGAAGAGGGGGGTAATTAACTTTTACCACGATTCGCCACCAGCCGGACACCCGGGAATTTCAAACACATTCGCATTGGCAAAACGAGACTTCTGGTGGCCAAACATGAAACAAGATGTGGAGCAATACATCAAAGGTTGCGCCGTGTGTCAAGCAAACAAAGTGAACACGAGGCCGCTCAAACCCAGTTTAACCCCCATCACACCAGAACACACCTTGCCATTCCAGACGATAGCAATGGACTTCATCACGAAGTTACCGATTTCAGAAGGATACGACACGATCCTTACCATCACCGACCATGATTGTAGCAAAGCAGCGATCTTCATCCCCTGCAAAGAAACGATCACAGCGGAAGGAGTCGCAGACCTTTACCTGAAATATGTCTACCCGCGATTTGGAATCCCCAAAAAAGTGATTTCAGACAGAGACACCAGGTTTACGTCAAAATTCGCAAAAGGACTATGTCAAGCACTGGAGATATACCAGAACATCTCCACCGTTTACCATCCATGTACCGATGGACAGTCTGAAAGAACAAACCAGTGGCTCAAAGGATACCTTCGGTGTTATTGCAAAGAACATCAGAAGGACTGGCGTAAGTGGTTGCCAATAGCAGAAGCGGCGCATAATCAATGGCCTAATGCGACCACCAAGAAAACACCTTATGATCTGATCATGGGATATACGCCACAAATCAACTGGTCGTCTACTCCCAGTCAGGTGCCAGCAGTAACAGCACGAATAGAAGAACTAGACAAGATAAGGGACGATGCCCTGAAAGCAATAGCAAAGGCGCAAGCGGACATGAGAAGAACTCGGTCGGGAAACAAAAGATTCAAACCCTACAACGAAGGCGATCAAGTATGGATCGAGGGGACAAATCTTAGAACCCTAGACCCTACAAGCAAATTAGGACAAAGACGATACGGACCATTCCAAGTGCTGAAACGATTATCAGACGCGGTGTATCGTGTGGAGCTGCCAAGACAGTGGAAGATCCATAACGTGTTTCACGCGGATCTAATAACACCATACAAGGAAACGGAACTCCATGGTCCTAACTTTACCCGACCACCGCCAGACCTAATTGATGGCGAAGAAGAATACGAAGTAGAGAAGATACTGGACATGAAACAGAAAGGACGAGGGCGCAAGACGCACTATCTAATCAAGTGGAAGGGATATCCCACGAGTGACAACTCCTGGGAACCCGTGGAAAATGTACAAGCAAAAGATAGGATCAAGGAGTACAAAGAAGAACAAAGGAAGATAAACAAAAGAAAGTTATAAAAGAAGGGACAAGACCACGTCAAAATCTATCTCCCTTCCTCCCACTTCCTTACCACTAGTACTCCTTCCCACCATTCGTCCACTACCACCATGTCTATTGCTACTATCTCTGATCTGGCTTACCCATCCTCCGAGGCCGTATCCACCCCCTCCATTATATCCGCACCGGAGAATACGCCTACCACCGGTTCCCCCAAACTACTCTCACCACAGTTGGGACAACGCACCCTCCCTATGAATGAGGATGAGGACGACGACGTAGCTAGCGTCACTCACAGCCTCCTCACCAGCGCTATTGATTACTCCCACGTCGCGGAGCAGGACTTCTCCCACGACATGCCTGATGGGTTCGTACCAAATGACCCAGAAGGAGCATACTTCTACCCCGTCTATGTGAAAAATCCCAAGTACGGCAAATGGGATAGGGAGCCAAAGCTCATGCTGGCCCCCTTTGTTCAGTATTCCCTCGACTTCACCTACGTAACAGGGGCAGCAGGGAGGAACGAGGACCGTCGAACAGTGCCAGTCTACATTGGAAGAAAAGCACGCTTCTTCCAGAAGATGACGACAGACAAGTGGAATGACCTCAAGAGGGGTAGTAACCAAGAGTTCGCGGTCAATGAGGCAGTCACCATGGCCGCTGATCCGAGGCTCAAGGGCGAGCTGCAACGTTTCAGGGGCAAGGAGGACTTGTGCAAAACGCTGAGAGAAATGCTTAGCGACTCTCAGAAGCAAGTAGGCGAGCTACAAGAAAGGTTGGTCAAGGAGCGCGAAGAATTAGCGCAGTCTATGCGCCGCCTGGAAGAAGCCGACGTCTACGAAGAACTGGACCGTTACTATAGACTGGCATTCCCCTCACCCATTCCCCCACGTCATTCACCTATCATCACTGCTATGGAACCTAGGACCAGGGGCCCAGTCGAATTCCCCGTCCTAATGGACGAACCAAAAAGGAAGACGCGAAGCAAGTGTAACACCAGGTGCTTCAAATGCAACAAGTACGGGCACAAGAAGAGCGATTGCATGGCTTACAAACCGCGCAAGGCAGCGTACCCCACCAGGACGACCCCAGAAGTCGAGCGAGTACCAATCAACACAGGAGAATTCACTCTCCTGGACCGCATCGCACTGATGGATCGGAAGGAATGGGCCCCTCGGTACTGTACCAAGTGCGGAAAAGTGAACGCTAACCACACCGAGTACGAATGCCACCGATACGAGGAGTGCCCTCGTTGCAGGAATTCAGGATCCTTTGGATTCGTGAAGCGTCACCGTTGCCACCCATTTGAGGGAGGACGCGATGATATGCTCGAAGATGGAGGAGTTGACGAAGAACTTTACTGGAATGCCTTCGACTAAGGTAAAGTCAAGACGACTTTACATCTGAAAGGGGGGCTATGTTACAATACAGACTTTTTACTTTAATTTCCACCCGATAACTCACCAGTCACATGACTGATAGATCACACTTCACTTTCTTATTGTCCTTCGTGACCCATTGTTCTTGTGACCCATTGTTCCCGTGACCCATTGTTCCCGTGACCATTGTTCTCGTGACGTCCATTGTTGTCGTGACGTCTATTGTTGTCGTGACCCCATTGTTCTCTATTTACTATATAGTCTGGTACTAAGTAGCCTGTAGCCTTAGACTTGACTTCTTGTATCCTACGGTACTAGAGACAACAAGCAGAACCATCCCCACTCTTTCACTTGCGTGATAAGAACTTCCTCTCATAACTCTTCTCAAAGTCCTCGCTTGACTTAGCAGAGAGTTACTCGTCATCAGAAGCTATCTAAGTTCTCTTCGAACTTAGATCTCTCACACAGAACCACAGTCCAGACCCTTAGTGTTCCTGTCATCGTAAACGTAACCCACGTCGGGTGAATGTCCCTACCGTGACGTAACAGCCATAAAGTAACTTGTGCGGATCGATACTGGAATGCGCATGGATCGATAGCAAGTAATGTACACAGAGTTACAACGAAGAGTCCTCACCCAGGCCGTCGGGTTCAGACATTTTGAAAATCCTCTCTCTTCCACAATTGTTGCATGACGAGATCTTTAACCTTGTCCTCTTCTTCTGCCACCCCACTCAACCAGTCTTGTGCTTTTTGTTGCGGCGTGCGAGTTTCTGCAATGCTGCGGTCGTCTACGATGCTTTGAGCGGCATAGTACTCCCCTTCGGTGTTTCCTTGTCTGGTGCGTGATGGCCCTTGCCCCTGCTGGTAGTAGGGGTTCCTCTTGAATGGCTGCCGACAGTCTCTTTTAAAGTGACCCGGTTTGCCACAATTAAAACAGGTGAGCACTTTCCTTGTCCCATCCTGTTGTACTGGTCCTCTCGGTACTCCTCCTTCTTGACTTCCGCCTGCTCGTTGTTGGTATCGATTTCCTCCGGGTAGGAAATCTTCGTTTTGGGCTACTCGTCCTCGAATTCGATCCGGTGTAGTATCCATGGCGTTAGGGTCTGCCATGCGTGGGAAGTTGGGCCCTCCCCACCTTCGGTTGTTGTTGTTGTTGTTGGTACCCTTCCAGTTACTAAATGCTGATGTCGTTGCTGGTTTGGATCGAAAGCCTTCAAGTCAGCTCTTCATGTGAATAAACATCTTCTGTTGTTGAATAGCGCTTCACGCCACCCTTCGTAGTCCCTTGGTTGAATGTTTTTGAAGATGAACTCGTACATTGCGTGTGGTAGCGCATCTGTGAAGATACGCAGGACCAGTGGCTGATTGACATCATAATTGGCGTGGCGCACCAATGTTTCGAATTTTGTAATGAGACCGTCCAGGTCTCCTTGTTGCATACGGAGGCCTCTTCCCAGCTCAGCTTGAGCTTTTTCCTGTTCCAGGACATCCGCGTATTGTCTGTTGAAGGCTCCGATAACTCCATTCCAAAGGCGTTCATCAGTGGTGGCCCATCCTTGTGTAATGACCTGGGTACGAAGCCACGCGTTGACCCCTTTGACCCATTCATTAACAAGTGCTCCTTGTATATAGGTGAGGAAGAACATAGCTCGTTGGTATGGGTTGCGCATGAGTGTGTTTGTAATATTGACCCCTTCATATAGTTGCCATTGTGTGATGAATTGTTCTGCCTTCGACCGGTCCCCTGTAAATATTACCGGGGGATTGCCTACCAATTTGTCAGCGTGATGTCCTCCGGGTTGTGGTGCTTGTGGCATAGGAAACGGAGGTCCTCCTTGCGGTCCTCTGCCCCCAGGTGGTCCTCCTCCTGGTGGTCCTCCACCAAATGGTCCTCCCCTGGGTCCTTGTCCTGGTGGTCCACCACGCGGCCATCCGAATGGTATTCTGGGTGAGCTTCCACGTCCCCTGTCTGATGGTGGATCTGCTTGATCCGGTCCAATGGCCCAATGTAGTGCCACCTCGTCTGGATGCATTGGCATTTCCATATGCCCGGTGTGTGGGTTAATAACCCCTGTCATTGTTTCCACAGTCATTGTTCGACTCATGACTGGTTCTTGGATATGTAAAGACTCAACTAACTGTAGTGCGATTACTTGATCGCTTCCTCTCTGTGGAGCTGGTGACCGAACTTGTATATTGCTAGCTTCGCTTTCTACTGATGGTGTGCTGGTTCGTGTAGTGGGGGTGTTATCCGGGGATTGACTACGAATTCTCCTTGCGTGATCAATGCGGTCTTGGTTAGCTGCGTCTTGTAGTGTAATGTCGAGTCCGAGGTCTGGTCCCACAATACGGAATGCTTCCCAACGTCCTCCAACTTCTAGATTTTCAATCCAACGAATTTCAGTCCAACAGGCATGCTCGGTGTTGAACTCAACTGGGTACCAATGCTCTTCCCCTGATGAATACTCTGGCGCACTTGACCGTGCGTGGTATCGTTCGATTGCGTTGACTACCCGCCAACTAGCTCCCTTGATAAAGGACTCTGGTACGTCCTGTTGCGGTTGTTGATTTTCGATCTCGTAAGGGATGAACCCTCCTTCTGCGGCCCAAACTTCTCTGGTTGTACATTGCAACGCCACGGTGGATCCTGGTCTTAATGTAACGGTTCGCTAACCGTTTGTCCGACTTGTCCGACTTTGAGTGACTTGCAACACGTGACTGGGCTTCTCGGACACTAGGCTGGCTAACACTAGGTCCCCTTATAGTAAAAAGGGCGTAATAGCACCTTCACTAAGTCGATGATGAGAGAATAGAGATGTAAGAAGAAAGAGAAGAGGAAGAAGTAGAGATAGAGAGGCAGACTGGAAAGGAAAGAGAACGGATGATAGCAAATTGAAGAAGACCAGGATAGAGATCCCTGGTCTTTACTAGGCGACTTATATACACGTAAAGGCTCGCTTTAAAGCGGAGTCTAAACTAAGTAATGAGTCACAAACCCTAGTACAACTATCCTAGTATGACGCAATGTCCATGAGCATGTGATATACAGAGACAATAAGACGCTTGACAGCGTGTGAGTCTGTGCTACAACGATATTCCGGCCCCTGTCCATGACTAATGTAATCTGACGGCGTAGTCATAACCACTAAGTCAGTCCACTTCCAAGGCAGTCCGTGACACTGCAACTGGCAAAGTCATCATTTACATGGATGACATTCTTATTGCAACCACAGATGATATCACGGAGCATCAAAAACTGGTACACAAAGTCCTGGAAAGGCTGATGAAGCTAGACCTTTACCTCAAACCCAGCAAATGTATCTTTGAAACCAGGAAAGTCAAATTCCTGGGAGTATTACTGGAAAATGGCACAGTCACCATGGACCCAGTCAAAGTCACTGGAGTAAAAGAGTGGAAGACACCCAAGAATGTTAAAGATATACATAAATTCCTTGGGTTCTGCAACTTCTACCAACGATTTATCCGGGGATTTTTGCAAATTGCAAAAGCACTCAATGAACACCTCAAGAAGGGCGCCCAATGGACATGGGGCAAACCTGAAGAGAAGGCCTTCCAGGAGCTCAAACGGCACATATGCAAAGAACCTGTCTTGCTACAACCCGATCAGATGAAGCCATTTGAAGTCGAAGTAGACACATCCAATTATGCTATTGGTGCTGTCTTGATGCAAAGGGATGACAAAAACATCCTCCACCCAGTGGCATTCTTCTCAAAAACCATGAACAAAGCTCAAAGAAACTATGATGTCTATAATCAGGAGCTTCTAGGTTTAAGAGAAACACTTAGGACCTGGAGACCATACCTGCATCAAGCCAAGCACAAAGTCAAAGTTCATATGGATCATGCCAATCTACTGTTCTGGAAGAATCCAGGAGAATATAACAGAAGAGTGGCGTGATGGCACGCAGAACTTATGGAATATGACTTCGAACTGGTTCACATATCCGGAAAGAAGAATGGACGTGCTGATGCCCTATCTAGACAACCAGACCACAATACAGGAGATGACAATAACAAGCAACTTGTGGTATTGCCACCCAAGTTCTTCAGTCATGCATATGCCCGAATGACGAAAATGGGAGCATACCAGTCATTTCAGGACAAAGTCAAACAGGATCAGCAAGAAAACCAAACTGGTATCTTGCAGATCAAGAAATAGACCAATACCCACCAATTGATAAAGTTAAATTCAATTTGGTGGAAAGGCGAATCGGGACAGCTTGTTGTTGCTGGAGACAACAATCTGAAGAGGGGGGTGATTAACTTTTACCACGATTCCCCACCAGCTGGACATCCAGGAATTTCAAACACATTCGAATGGGCAAAACGAGACTTCTGGTGGCCAAACATGAAACAAGATGTGGAACAATACATTAAAGGTTACACTGTGTGTCAAGCAAACAAAGTGAACATGAGGCTGCTCAAACCTAGTTTAATCCCCATCACACCAGAACACACCTTGCCATTTCAGACAATCGCAATGGACTTCATCATGAACTTACCAGTTTCAGAAGGATATGACACGATCCTCACCATCACCGACCATGATTGTAGCAAAGCAGCTATCTTTATCCCATGCAAGGAAACAATCACAGCAGAAGGAGTCGCAGACTTATACCTGAAATACATGTACCCACGGTTTGGAATCCCCAAGAAAGTGATCTCGGACAGAGACACAAGATTCACGTCAAAATTCACAAAAGGACTATGCCAAGCACTGGAAATCTATCAGAACATTTCCACTGCTTACCATCCACATACCAGTGGACAGTCCGAAAGAACAAACCAATGGCTCAAAGGATACCTTTGTTGTTACTGCAAGGAACATCGAAGGGACTGTGTTACGTGTCGATGGCACTTGTTGCTCGACTTGAGCCGGTGCTAGACTGTGACTACTTTGCCGGTTCTGTTCTTGTATATGAAGGAGGTTGGAGCGGAGCCAATGGGTAAGCTCCTTAGGATGTGGGACAAGGTATGGAGGTTCCGTGGTGTCAAAGGCACAGAGGAATACTCTGTGCGGACTCGGTGATAAGTGAACAGGGAAGCACACTGGCTTATGCTGTCACTGAGAGGAGTGAGACTGGGAAGTCGAACGACTTATGCAGCTCCTGGTTCTGGATTGGGTTCTGAGGTCTGCAGGTACAAGAGTCGATATGATTCAAGAGCTCAGACTTAAAGTCTAAGTGTCCTAATGATACAGGTTATATACTACGAGTCGCCAAGCAGATACCAGGAGTACCCATACTTGTAAAGCCACTCAGACAACTACTAGGCGTATCAGGATCGAGTCATAGTCCAAGTACTACTAGTATCAGTAGTAGTATGAGTCATGAACGGAGTGAAATGAGGTAAGCAAACATGAGTAAAGTCTGTGCATGAGGGGAGTGATGACAAAGTAAAGATGACAGTCCCAATGATAGTCTGTCAGGTAAGCACAGTATAGTAAGGACAAGAAACGTAACAGACTGGCGCAAGTGGTTGCCAATCGCAGAAGCTGAGCACAACCAATGGCCCAATGCAACCACTAAGAAGACGCCTTATGACCTAATCATGGGATACACACCACAAGTCAACTGGTTGTCTATCCCCAGTCAGGTGCCAGCAGTAATGGCACGAATTGAAGAGCTAGACAAGATAAGGGACGACACCCTAAAAGCAATAGCAAAGGCACAAGCAGACATGAGAAGAACTCGGTCAGGAAACAAGAGGTTCAAACCCTATAAGGAAGGCGATCAAGTATGGATTGAGGGGACAAATCTCAGAACCCTAGACCCCACCAGCAAATTAGGGCAAAGATGATATGGACCATTCAAAGTGACGAAACGATTATCAGATGTGGTGTACCGTGTGGAGCTGCCAAAACAGTGGAGGATCCATAATGTGTTTCATGCAGATCTAATAACACCATATAAGGAAACAGAACTCCACGGCCCTAACTTCACCCAACCACTGCCAGATCTGATTGATGGCAAAGAAGAATATGAAGTAGAGAAGATACTGGACATGAAACAGAAAGGACAAGGGCGCAAGATGCACTACCTAATCAAGTGGAAAGGATATCCCACAAGTGACAACTCCTGGGAACCTGCAGAGAACGTACAAGCAAAGGACTTGATCAAGGAGTACAAAGAAGAGCAAAGAAAGACAAACAAGAGGAAAAGATAAAAGAAGGGACAAGACGACGCCAATAACCCATCTCCCTTCCTTTCCTTTCCTCATCACCAATACTCTTCTTCACCATTCGCCCTCTACCACCATGTCTCTTGATTCTATCTCTGATTTGGCTTACCCATCCTCTGAGGCCATATCCACCCCCTCCATTGTATCTGCACCAGAAAATATGCCTACGGCCAGTCCCCCCAAATCACTCTCACCACAGTTGGGATGACGCACACTCCCCATGAATGAGGATGAGGATGATGATGTAGCAAGCGTCACCCACAGCCTTCTCACTTCTGCCATCAACTACTCCCACGTTGCAGAGCAAGACTTCTCCTACAACATGCCTGATGGGTTCATACCAAATGACCTCGAAGGAGCATACTTTTACCCAGTTTATGAGAAGAACCCCAAGTACAGCAAATGGGACAGGGAGCCAAAGTTGATGTTGGCTCCTTTTGTTCAGTACTCCCTTGACTTCACCTATGTAACAGGGTTGGCAGGGAAGAACGAAGAAAACCACATAGTACCCGTCTACATTGGAAGAAAACCATGGTTCTTCCAGAAGATGACAACGGGCAAGTGGAACAACCTCAAGAGGGGTAGTGACCAAGAGTTCGCAGTTAACAAAGTGGTAACTATGGCTGCTGACCTGAGGCTCAAGGGCGAGTTGAACCACTTCTGAGTGTTACAATACGAACTTTTACTTTAATTTCCACCTGATAACTCACCAGTCACATGACTGATAGATCACACTTTACTTTCTTATTGTCCTTTGTGACCCATTGTGTTCGTGACCTATTGTTCTCGTGACCATTGTTCCCATGATGTCGATTGTTGTTGTGACGTCTATTGTTGTCGTGACCCCATTGTTCTCTATTACTATATAGTCTGGTACTAAGTAGCCTGTAGCCTTAGACTTGACTTCTTGTATTCTACGGTACTAGAGACAACAAGCAGAACCATCCCCACTCTTTCACTTGCGTGTTAAGAACTTCCCTCTCATAACTCTTCTCAAAGTCCTCGCTTGACTTAGCAGAGAGTTACTCGTCATCAGAAGCTTACTAAGTTCTCTTCAAACTTAGTACTCTCACACCGAACCACAGTCCAGACCCTTAGTGTTCCTGTCATCGTAAACGTAACCCACGTTGGGTGAACGTCCCTACCGTGACGTAACATTAAGTCAAGTCTCTAGAAGACAGCCACACTGGGGAAACAGAACAGAAGACTCACCCAGTCTAGAAGCGTAGCAGGATTTACTCCCTTTGTGATCGAAAGACGATTCGAAGACAACCTACCAGCACACATCAGAGGAGCAGCCCGTTGGAACGAAGCCAACAACACAGAAGGATATCAAGTTTACGATCTCCTTAGCCAAACGTACCTCGAAGTCGAATACGACGAGGACAACAGACAGTGGTACTTCATACAGCAAGACTCTAGATCTAGCCGTTGGGTAGCCACGCAACCAGTCCCTTCCCAGTATAACCTCGGAAGACAGTCAATCGCTCCCTCTACAGTCGCCGCAGCAGCAGTCAACGACACAGAAACCGGACATAATCAAAGTTCCACCGCTACAGAGCATAATCAAAGTCTCTCAATGGCAACACAGACCATGCCAGTAATTTCTATGGCAGCAGCAGCTCTTACCCTCGCAAATACCAAGCCAGGGAAGACGCACTCGTTCTTCAGACCTGGCAGTGGACTGCCAGGAGGATCTGGAGGACCCCCTGGCAGTGGACCGCCAGGAGGACCAGGATCCATCTTCGGGCATGTAGGCCCCGGAGGTGGAGGAGGTGGCGGAAGCAAGTTAGGTGGAAACCACCCAGCCATCTTTGATGGCGATAGATCAAAGGCTAATAACTTCATGACGGAGTTCAACCTTTACCGAATTACCAATCATGACACCGATCATATGGCCAACCCCATGAAATGCACAGCACTTTTCCTAGGCTTTATTCAGGGACCAATCGTCCAAGCCTGGATTCAGTGCCAAACCCAGTGGATCATGGATCAGCTAACCACGGGCATGGCCGATACGGACGAAGGATATTGGACTCATATCGCTAACGAGTTCCAATCCACCTTCCAAGACACCAGTGCCAAAGAACGCGCTCAGGACAAATTGCGCAACCTTCCCTTCATTCCAGGAGAAGTGGACACGTTCATTGCCCAATTCAAAACCCTGGCACACGAGGCCAACTTCCCCATAGACGCTGATAACACCATCACCATGTTCGCCACTAAACTCCCATACAAAATGATGCAACACATTTTACTGGTTGTCAAACCCATTGGCTTCCAGGATTGGGCATTAGCAGTCCGAAACTACCACAAGGACAATACCTTGGTCCAGAATGTGGCAGCAATCGGAGCAGATGGGACAGGAAGAAAGAACAAGCCGTTTAATAAAACGGGGTTCTCTCCTCAGCAATGGGCCAAGATCCTGAACGTCAAAATGCCATTGGACCCCAATGCAATGGACACTAGAGCCGATAGATCCCGCTCCTATAATAGGAACAAAGGAACCCGCGGACGTGCATCCACTACAGAAGACACCCAGAAGCAGCGAGCAGAATGCCGCTGTTTCACCTGCAACAAACAAGGGCACATTTCACGCAACTGTCCTGATAAAACACAGAAAAAGAAATCTCAGGTTAAAGCAAAGAAAGCCGAGACTTCAGATCAGGATAGCGACAGTGAAACCGAAGACCCGAAACCCATGGACCTTGACACTTATGTGCGACTTGGAAAGTCACTTCCAGAAGACACCAAGATTGCAATCATAAGAAAGGCCATTGAGGCGGAGCAGGGGGCCGAAGGGGACGACGCGGATTTTTAAGATGTGCAACCCTGACGGCCTGGGCGCGCACATTAGGACTCAAGAGTGTCTTTGCTTGTAAATACAAAAGTCTACGAATCCCAACTCTTTTACAATCATCGCACTCAAAGGCCGAAAGACAAGTTCTTGTCAATTCTGGAGCAACCGACAATTTCATAAACCCAAAGCTCCTCAGAAGAATGAAGATTGGGCAAGTCCCGCTTCAAAGAACGCAGACCATCTGGAATATCGATGGAACGCACAACAAAGCAGGCTCAATAACGCACTATGTGGACCTGCAAGTACGAGTTGGAGCCAAAGTCCAGGATATGAGATTCCTGGTAACCGATATCGGAGAAGACAAAATCATCCTTGGGTACCCCTGGCTAGTAGCCTTCCAACCAGTCATTGATTGGAAAGAAGCGGTACTCGACGAAAGCATGCAACCTTTGGTCATCAAAACCCTCGGATTGCCAATAGAAGACGAAGTTGCACGAGTACACAAGGCGTGGATTCGCCGAGCAAAGACACTGGCAACTCCCGGAGAAGAAATCTATGTTTCATATATGGATCAATCAAAAATCCGGAAGACATCCACAGCCGCGCAAATGGCGGCTAACGCACAAGGGAAAGAAAAACCCTGGGACCAGATAGTCCCTCCACAGTACCACAAGTGGAAGAAGGTCTTCTCAGAAGAAGAGGCAAGAAGATTCCCGGAACATCAACCCTGGGACATCGAAATCGAGTTTACAGAGGACGCACCCAAGATTTTGGATTGCAAAATATACCCTTTAACGCTTACGGAACAGGGAAAACTTGATGAATATATCAAGGAAAACCTGGAAAAGGGATATATCCAACCATCAAAATCGCAATACTCTTCTCCCTTCTTCTTTGTGGGAAAGAAAGATGGGAAAGTACGTCCTGTGGTCGACTATAGGAAGCTAAACTCATTCACCGTGCCTGATCGATACCCCCTGCCACTAATCCAAGAACTTGTGGATAAAGTCCGCAACGCGCGGATCTTTTCCAAGGTGGATGTATGTGCTGGATATAACAACATACGAGTAAAGGAAGGTGACGAACACAAGACAGCTTTCAAAACAAATATGGGACTTTATGAAAACACAGTTATGCCCTTCGGATTAAAGAATGCACCAGCAGTTTTCCAGCGGTTTATGAACACCGAGTTCACGGATCTCACCGCTACAGGAAAAGTAATCATTTATATGGACGACATTCTTATTGCAACCGAAGATGACATTGCAAAACATCGCAAACTGGTACACCAAGTCCTGGAAAGGCTGTTGAAGCTAGACCTTTATCTCAAACCCAGCAAATGTATCTTTGAAACCAGAAAAGTCGAATTTCTGGGAGTAATACTGGAAGATGGCACAGTCACTATGGACCCGGTCAAAGTCGCCGGAGTAGAAGAATGGAAAACACCCAAGAATGTTAAAGATATACGCAAATTCCTTGGGTTCTGCAACTTCTACCGATGATTTATCTGGAGATTTTCACAAATTGCAAAAGCACTCAACGAACACCTCAAAAAGGGTGCCCAATGGACATGGGGCGAACCTGAGGAAAAAGCTTTCCAGGAACTCAAATGGCGCATATGTGAAGAACCGGTCCTATTACAACCCGATCAGACGAAACCATTCGAAGTTGAAGTAGACGCATCAAATTACGCTATTGGTGCTGTCTTGGTGCAAAGGGACGACAAAAACATCCTCCACCCAGTCGCATTCTTCTCAAAAACCATGAACGAAGCTCAGAGAAACTACGATGTGTACAATCGGGAGCTTCTGGGGTTAAGAGAAACGCTTAGGACATGGAGGCCATATCTGCATCAAGCCAAGCACAAGGTCAAAGTGCACACAGACCATGCCAATCTACTATTCTGGAAGAATCCAGGGGAACATAATAGAAGAGTGGCACGATGGCATGCAGAACTGATGGAATACAACTTTGAACTGGTTCACATATCTGGAAAGAAGAATGGACGCGCCAACGCCCTATCTAGACACCCAGACCACAACACAGGAGACGATGATAATAAGCAACTTGTGGTGTTACCACCAAAGTTCTTTAGTCGTGCATATGCCCAAATGACGAAAACAGGGGCATATCAGTCAATTCAAGACAAAGTCGAGCAGGATCAGCAAGAAAACCAAGCTAGTATCCTGCAAATCAAGAAATGGACCAATACCCACCAATTGATAAAGTTAAATTCAATCTGGTGGAAAGGCGAATCTGGACGGCTTGTTGTTGCCGGAGACAACAATCTAAAGAGGGGGGTAATTAACTTTTACCACGATTCCCCATCAGCCGGACACCTGGGAATTTCAAACACATTCGAACTGGCAAAACGAGACTTCTGGTGGCCAAACATGAAACAAGGTGTGGAGCAATACGTCAAAGGATGCGCCGTGTGTCAAGCAAACAAAGTAAACATGAGGCCACTCAAACCTAGTTTAATCCCCATCACACCAGAACATACCTTGCCATTCCAGACGATCGCAATGGACTTCATCACGAAGTTACCTGTTTCAGAAGGATACAACACGATCCTCACCATTACCGATCATGATTGCAGCAAAGCAGCTATTTTCATCCCATGCAAGGAGACAATCACAGCAGAAGGAGTCACAGACCTTTATCTGAAATACGTCTACCCTCGGTTTGGAATCCCCAAGAAAGTAATCTCAGACAGAGACACCAGGTTCACATCGAAATTCGCAAAAGGACTATGTCAAGCACTGGAGATATACCAGAACATCTCCACCGCTTACCATCCACATACCGATGGACAGTCTGAAAGAACAAACCAGTCGCTCAAAGGATACCTTCGGTGTTATTGCAAAGAACATCGAAGGGACTGGTGCAAGTGGTTGCCAATAGCAGAAGCCGTGCACAATCAATGGCCCAATGCTACCACCAAGAAGATGCCGTATGATTTGATTATGGGATATACGCCACAAGTCAATTGGTCGTCAATTCCCAGCCAAGTGCCAGCAGTAACGGCACGAATAGAAGAATTAGACAAGATAAGGGACGATGCCCTGAAAGCAATAGCAAAGGCGCAAGCAGACATGAGAAGAACTCGGTCGGGAAACAAAAGATTCAAACCCTACAACGAAGGCGATCAAGTATGGATCGAGGGGACAAATCTTAGAACTCTGGACCCTACAAGCAAATTAGGACAAAGACGATACGGACCATTCAAAGTGCTGAAATGATTATCAGACACGGTGTATCGTGTGGAGCTGCCAAGACAGTGGAAGATCCATAATGTGTTTCATGCGGATCTAATAACACCATATAAGGAAACGGAACTCCACGGTCCTAACTTTACCCGACCACCACCAGACCTGATCGATGGAGAAGCAGAATACGAAGTAGAAAAGATACTGGACATGAAACAGAAAGGACGAGGGCGCAAAACGCACTACCTAATCAAGTGGAAAGGATATCCCACGAGTGACAACTCCTGGGAACCCGCAGAAAACGTACAAGCTAAGGACTTGATCAAGGAGTACAAAGAAGAACAAAGAAGACAAGACAAGGGCAAAGCTAGGAATCTATAAAAGAATGAAGCAAGCAACGAAAAGAGACATCCGCTTCATTCCCTCTACATCCCATTCCTACTACCACCCTTCACCATTCACCCTCTACCACCATGTCTACTGCTTCTATCTCTGATCTGGCTTACCCATCCTCTGAGGCCATCTCCACCCCCTCTATTATATCACCACCAGAAAATATGCCTACCACCGGTTCCCCCAAAACACTCTCACCACAGCTGGGACGACGCACCCTCCCCATGAACGAGGATGAGGACGACGAAGTGGCCAGCGTCACTCATTCCCTCCTCACCTCCGCCATTGACTACTCCCACGTCGCGGAGCAGGATTTCTCCCACGACATGCCTGACAGGTTTGTACCAAACGACCCAGAAGGAGCCTACTTCTACCCTGTCTATGTGAAGAACCCAAAGTACGGCAAATGGGACAGAGAGCCAAAACTAATGCTGGCTCCCTTTGTTCAATACTCCCTCGACTTCACCTACGTAACAGGGTCGGCAGGGAGGAATGAAGATCGTCGAACGGTGCCAGTATTCATCGGAAGAAAAGCACGCTTCTTCCAGAAGATGACGACAAGCAAGTGGAACGACCTCAAGAGAGGTAGCGACCAGGAGTTCGCAGTCAACGAGGCAGTCACCATGGCCGCCGATACTAGGCTCAAGGGCAAGCTAAACCACTTCAGGGGCAAGGAGGACTTGTGTAACACGCTAAGGGAGATGCTTAGCGACTCTCAGAGGCGAGTAGGCGAGTTACAAGAAAGGCTGGTCAAGGAGCGCGAAGAATTAGCGCAGTCCATGTGCCACCTGGAAGAAGCCGATGTCTACGAAGAACTGGACCGCTACTATAGGCTGGCATTCCCCAATCCCATTCCCCCACGTCATTCGCCCACCATCACCGCTATAGAACCTAGGGCCAGGGGCCCAGTTGAATTCCCCGTCCTGATGGACGAACCTAAGAAGAAGACGCGAAGCAGGCGCAACACCAGGTGCTTCAAGTGCAACAAGTATGGGCACAAGAAGAGCGAATGCACGGCTTACAAACCGCACAAGGCAACGTACCCCACTCAGACGACCCCAGAAGTCAAACGGGTCCCGATCAATACAGGAGAGTTCACTCTCCTAGACCGCATCGCACTGATGGATCGGAAGGAGTGGATTCCTCCGTACTGCACCAAGTGCGGAAAGGTGAACACTAACCACACCGAGTACGAATGCCACCGTTACGAGGAGTGCCCCCGTTGCAGGAACTCAGGATCCTTCGGATTTGTGAAACGTCACCGCTGCAACCCTTTTGAGGGAGGACGGGATGACATGCTCGAGGACGGAGGAGTTGACGAAGAACTTTACTGGAACGCCTTCGACTAGGTAAAGTCGAGACGACTTTACATCTGAAAGGGGGGCTATGTTACAATACGAACTTTTACTTTAATTTCCACCTGATAACTCACCAGTCACATGACTGATAGATCACACTTTACTTTCTTATTGTCCTTTGTGACCCATTGTGTTCGTGACCCATTGTGTTCGTGACCTATTGTTCTCGTGACCATTGTTCCCGTGACGTCCATTGTTGTCGTGACGTCTATTGTTGTCATGACCCCATTGTTCTCTATTACTATATAGTCTGGTACTAAGTAGCCTGTAGCCTTAGACTTGACTTCTTGTATCCTACGGTACTAGAGACAACAAGCAGAACCATCCCCACTCTTTCACTTGCGTGTTAAGAACTTCCCTCTCATAACTCTTCTCAAAGTCCTCACTTGACTTAGCAGAGAGTTACTCGTCATCAGAAGCTTACTAAGTTCTCTTCAAACTTAGTACTCTCACACCGAACCACAGTCCAGACCCTTAGTGTTCCTGTCATCATAAACGTAACCCACGTTGGGTGAACGTCCCTACCGTGACGTAACACTGAGGCAAAGACAACTTGTGCAACACACTAAGGGAGATGCTTAGCGACTCTCAGAGGCGGGTAGGCAAACTCCAGGAGAGATTAGTCAAGGAGCGTGAAGAATTAGTGCAGTCTATGCGCTGGCTGGAGGAAGCTGACACCTATGAAGAACTAGACCGCTACTACAGACTGGCATTCCCCACACCCATTCCCCCACGTCATTCACCCGTCATTACCACCATGGAACCTAGGGCCAAGGGCCCAGCCAAATTCCCTGTCCTTATGGATGAACCCAAGAAGAAGACGCGCAGCAAGCGCAATACAAGGTGCTTCAAGTGCAACAAGTACAGGCACAAGAAGAGTGAATGCACGGCCTACAGACCATGCAAAGCAGCGTACCCCACTCGGAAAACTCCAGAAGTGGAGCAAGTCACCATCAACACAGGAGAATTCACTCTCCTAAATCGCATCGTGTTGATGGACTGCAAGGAGTGGACGCCACCTTACTGTACCAAGTGTGGAAAGGTGAATTCTAACCACACCAAGTACGAGTGTCATCACTACGAGGAGTGCCCACGCTGCAGGAACTCTGGATCGTTTGGATTTGTGAAGTGTCACCGCTGCAACCCCTTTGAAGGAGGATGGGACGACATGCTCGAAGACAGAGGAATGGATGAAGAACTCTATTGGAATGCCTTCAACTAGGTAAAGTCAAGACGACTTTACATCTGAAAGGGGGGCTATGTTATGATACTAATTTTACTTTAATTTCCTCCTGATAACTCACCAGTCACATGACTGATAGATCACACTTCACCTTCTCATTGTCCTACGTGACTGCGTGACCCATTGTTCTCGTGACCTATTGTTCCCGTGACCCCATTGTTCTTGTGACCATTGTTGTTGTGATGTCCATTGTTGTTGTAACGTCTATTGTTGTTGTGACACTATTGTTCTCCATTACTATATAGTCTGGTATCTAAGTAGCCTGTAGCCTTAGACTTGACTTCTTGTATCCTACGGTACTAGAGACAACAAGCAGAACCATCCCCACCCTTTCACTCGCATGATAAGAACTTCCTCTCATAACTCTTCTCAAAGTCCTTGATTGACTTAGCAGAGAGTTACTCATCATCAGAAGCTATCTAAGTTCTCTTTGAACTTAGATCTCTTACACAGAACCACAGTCCAGACTCCTTAGTGTTCCTGTCATTGTAAATGTAACCCACTTCAGGTGAACGTCCCCATTGTGACGTAACACTCATCCAAGGTAACTCACTGAAGGTCTCCATTATCAGTGGTTGACCAGGCAGTCCCAGAACTCTAGAACTCATTGAGCTAGTCATTGTCCAACCCTTGCTCAAGTTGAGCAAAATGTGCCATCAACACATAACAGTCACTCTGATTCTTGAAGATTCAGCATGGTTCTTGCTTGTTCCTGGGGAATAAAATTGCTGTTCCTAAATATTGCTGGCCTGTGCCACATGATGCAATCCATTGCCATGCTGCTTGTCACCAACCAAGTGCCCCCAGCCCAGGGAATGCACAGACACTGCCACTATAGTGCCTTGCCTTCACAAGAAGCCAGTCACTCTGGTCTTGCATCAGTGTCACATGACTTGGCTCACCTTTCTCTTGGTTGCTGTTGCCTTCTCAAGATGTATGTTATGGCTAGACTGACCACTCTGCTCAGCTTGAGCTATAGTATGGTGACAACAGTTTTGTTCTTGGATACAGATTAGGTTACCCCCAAGACGTGTGGTAACTTCAGAGGGATGAGGGTAACCAGGACGATGATAAGGCTGATGGGGCCCTATAGTGATGGTATGGGACTAAAACCCTTGCAGACTTCAGTGATAACAGAACTAAGTCTGTGAGAGGAGAGACTGGGAAGTTGACTGGACTTATGCAGTTCCTAGCCTAGAAGGCGTTGTAGAGTGTCTGATTGATAGAAGAACTCAGACTTAAGGTCTAAGTTCACTAATGGTACAGTTTATATACTAAGTACATGAGTCACTACTACTGAGTCATAATACTAGGATGAGTCATGTATGACACTATGACTCCACTAATACTAATAGTCTCTGTAGTAGGAATGAGTAAGACTGAAGTCACATAGATGTCATATGGAAGGTGGTAGAAGCGTCCAGAACTAATGATTTCATAATCATATGATAGCTCTAATTCATGTGATATGTCAATGGTCTGTGGAGTGTGAATGTAACAATGTAAAGCCTAGGTACTTGACACACATGGCTGCCAGCACTATATGAGCTCCAAGGGCCAAGGGCATGCTGATGATGACATTGTCACATGAGCATTAGGAATGTGAAAATCACCATATACACTGCCAGTGCATCACAGGGCATATCACCAGTTACCCCCATCCATCAGAGCTTACCTGCAAGCTCTATGACAACCTTGAAAGGATTCAAGCCCAGAACCATTGCCATTATAGTAGTCTAGCTCAAGCCAAGCCAAGCAGTCTGTCTAACCATAACATCTATGTTTCTCATTTTCAAAACCTACAGTAGCACTGCATATAATCATCTCACTTATATAGAAGAGGGTATACCCTTGCATCTCATACATATGATCAGCCATTCTCTGGCAGGCTCTGATAAGGATTTAGGGGCTAAGGTCATGTTGTACCCAGGGTGAGTCCATACAATAATAGAGTAATGAGTTACAAAACAAGATACAAAAGGAACAAGGCATTTTGCCAGTCTGAGAGAAGTGGTAAGGTTACTAGTACAGCAAAATGGAATTTGAAAAATGGAAATGTAATCCTCAGATTGCTAAACATTGCATCTATTTATCCATTCTTGTGTTGTCCTTTAATGATCTCCAAAGCTGTTTAAACCAATGACCTTTTCTATGCACCTGTGTGCTGAGTCTGTTGACAGTGGATTCATATGATGCTAAAAACCATGATAAATTCTATTTTAACAAAGGCAAAAATAGACCAACCAATATCAGTAGCCATGATAAAGGCTGCCAATTGCTGGACAGAGTGTTGTTGAGAAGATGCCATAAGGTGTTCTTGAATCTTCATGTCAATATTTGCTTCTTTATAGTCAAGCTCAGCATGTGTTATAGCTGATGCTGGTGATAGTGATAAGGTGCGCAAGGAGGTGGCATGCTTCAAGAGAAGGATAAGAGCTGCCACAAGGTTAATCCCACTTTAAAATATAATAAAGTGACACACCAAGAATCAAATGATGTGGGCCATGGTTGGTGATGGTAAGCTAGAGGTATATATTAGCCAGAGACAAAGGGCCATAATTTAACAACACACATTTTTAATGGTGGACAGTGACATAATGTGCTCTGCCTTATAAAGAAGTGAGATTTTTATGTGAGCAAACATGCTGCATAGGGAACACTTACAAACTAGAGTACAAAATGATGGGACAACTTAGCAAGTTTGAAGGGAGAGCATGAACACACCTCCTGGTAGGTCAGAGGTAAGCACAATTAGAAGATAACAGAGGAGCAGAAACTATCAGTTGCATGAAATCCAGAAAGGCAGACAACTACTGACATTCTGAACAACCCAGACAGGTGTCAGTAGGAGTTTCAAAGTGCTGACTGAGGCTTGTGGGCCACTCACAAACTGAACAGCCAAGAGCAGGTATGGTCATTAGCAGCTTAAAACAGAGAAAACCACCCACTCGCTGAAAAGATGGGTGACTATTAGGAGATTTAAAGCACAGAAAGAAATGACAGACACTTACAGACTAGAGAACCAAACAGGTAGCATCAGTGGGCCTGAAATGAAACAAGCTGCACAGACTCTCACAGTCTAGAAAGAAAAGAGCAGGTGCTATCAGTAAGCTTAGATCACAGCAAGCTATAGCTGCTGCTCACTCCCTAAAGGGTCAAAGAAGGCACATTCAGCAAACTACACAGCAAACCATAGTAATTGCTCACTCCCTGGAGAGCCCAAGGACAGAGATTTGTCAGAGAGTTGACAAGTAGTAAGAAATAGCAGACACTCACTGTCTAGAGAATCAAGGACAACCACCATTGGCAAGTTTGAAATGCAATGAGCTATAATAGCTACTCACTCCCTAGATAGCAAAAAACATGCATTATTCACAAGCCAGAAATTCAGTGAGTCACAGTAGCCACTCACAAACTGAATCTAGAGAGGCCAATGACATGATGACAGGTGTCATCAGTAGGATTAAATACAGTGAGCCATAGTGGCCACTCACTCCCTAAAAAGCCAAGGGCATGTGCCATCAGCAGGTTTGATATGCAGTCAGTCACACTAGCCACTCACTCCCTGAGGAGCCATGGATAGGCATTGTCAGCGGGCTAGGAGAAAAGGGGGCCATGGCAACCACTCACTCCCTGGAGAGTTAAGTTAGCAACTTAACATGCAACAAGCAATGAAACTCACTCCCTGGGGAGCCCATAACAGGCATCTTTAGTAGGCTTTATATACTCAGTAGTCACTCACTGGCTGAAGAGCCAAGAATAGTATTGTCAACATGCTTGAAATTATGTGAATGAGAGCATGTCAGTCACTCACAAACTGAAGAACCAAGGACAGGCTTTGTTAGTATGCCTGAAATGCAGTGAGCCACTGAAACTGCTCACTCCCTGGAGAAATAAGGACAGGCTTTGATATGTAGCATGCCACAGCAACTTTGACACAACCACTCACTGCCTAGAGTACAAAAAAAAACATTATCTATATGGTTGAAATGCAGAGCCACAAAGGCCACTCACTACCTGAAGAGTCAGGGATGGGCATTGTCAGAGGCTTGATATGCACCAAGCTAAGGTGGCTACTCACTCTCTGGAAAGCCAAAAACATGTGTCACCAACAACTTCAAGTTGAAATGCAGAGGTCACTCACAGGCTAGAGAACCAAGAACAGGCATCATGCATCATTAGCAGGCTTAAAATTTAGCAAACCACAGCAGCCACATACAAACTGGTGAGCCAAGGGCAGCTGTTGTGAGCATAGTTGAAATGAGTAAGCCATTTCAACCACTCACTTCCTAAGCACCAAAGAGACATTGTAAGTAGGCTTGAAATGAAGGAAGCCAAGGCAGCCACTCACAGACTAAAGTGGGGTGGACAGGTGTCAGGTGGGCTTGAAACACTGTGAACATTGGACAGCCACTTACAAGCTGGAGAGCCACCATCAGAAAGCTTCAGTCATACCACAGGAACTACTCACTTCCTGGTCCCATGGATAGACATTATTAGCAGGCTTAAAAGAGAGGGCTTGATGAAATCCACTCACTATCTACAAAACCAAGAGAAGGGGTTGTTAGCAGGCTTGAAACAAGTGGGGCACAGCCCCTACTAACCAACTAGAAGCCAAGGACAAGTGTATTCAGTAGGCTTAAAACACAACAAGCCTTAGAAATCACTCACAGCCTGGGGATAAAGGGAATGCTATTATTAGCTGGCTTGTTGCACACCAAACCACCATAGCTACTCACTTCCTAGAGTACCAAGGACAGGCATTGTGAACATGCTTGAAATAGCATGAGCAATGGCAGTTACTCACCCCCTGATGAGCAGAGGACAGGTATCCTCAGCAGGCTTATAGCAAAAAAAATAGGCACCACTCACTCTCTAGAGTGCCATAGAGGGCTATCATGAACAGGCTCGCATTTAGCACATCATGGCAGCCACTCACTTCCTAGATGGCCAAGAGTGGGTGTTGTCAGAAAGCTTGTAAGGCAGCCACTCACTTCCTAGAGAGTCAAGGATTGGTGTTGGTTGGATTAAAATGCAGCAAGCTGTCATAGCCACTCACTTCCTAGAGAGTCAAGGATGGGTGTTATCAGCAGGCTTGAAAATCAGTAAGCTAAGCCTGCCACTCACTTCCTTGAAAGCCAATGGATAGGCATCACTAACAGGCTTCAAACACACAGCAGCCACTCACAAACTGGACAGTAGGGCATAGAGTGGTCAAGTCAGTCAACCTGAATTGCATGAGTAAGACCTGGTACTCACCAACTAGAAATTGGGAAATATCAAGCATTGTGAGGTGTGCACTCTGAACAAGGCCATCGACAATTACCCAGATGTGTGGAAACTGTCTAAGACACTCCTGTGTTATATCATATTTATGTTTGATCTTGACATCAGTACTGGTGACACTGCAACTTTTGCTAAGACTGTTTCCACATATCCATTCAAATGACAGGCTCACCAGTTCAAAGCCCTTTTGACACTCAATTTTAAATTACCTCTTTGCACAGCTATAAGCATCAACGTTACAACATCCTCATTCAATGCTGTAGCTGTCTTCTCGATGAGATCCTCACAGCGCATATTCTCCCTATGCATTTCTGTCAATGATCGTCAGTGTGAAATCCTGACACTTTCCTCAGAACCCACTTTTCAATCGCACATATGGGACACCATTACCAAGGGGACGCAGGTAGTGCTCTTGAAATATTCTCTCTGACACATCAGAGAGATTGTCATCCGTGTCGCCGTGTGGGTAATCCAACATTTGCATTTCGACATTGCGCAGGAACTGGTCATACTTAGTGAACACTACAATGACTGGAACTACAGAGTGATGCGTTAGACACCATCACGAATGCCAGTGTTTGCAACTAACGACATACCATTCGGGTCCGGACATATGTCCTTGAAGAATTTCAGATCGAGCTGTGGTCGCTGATTGTCCATGGGAACACAGTACCTTAAAATAAATATGATTGTCAGTGTCAGGATCGTGACTGCATGAGCATTTGAGAGTCCAAACCATATTGCATGCAACTTAGAACGCAGGCGCATTTCTCTACTTTTGCGCCGAATGAATTCCCGCAAAATCCGGAGTTCCTCTGTGCTACCCGACTCGATACCGCGAGAATCGTGAAAAACGTAACCCGTATGATTGGAGAACACAAGTTCGTCATCGATGCTGTGTTCGCCTCGCTGGCTCCATGTTTAGAGGCAACCGAAGAGAAGTACAAACGTCACTTACATCCATGGATGGCTCAAGTTTAACCTAGTCAACAGTAAGACCAGACTCGCCGCAGACAAACAGGTTGGGTCACATACCTTCTCCTGTCCCCGGTAAATGATGGGGCTCTTCGTCGTGTCGCAGACTCTCTGCAGGATGGATGTCTTGCCTGCATTCGCCCTTCCAATAATAAGGACTCGGAACTGGATCGCTGGAATTGCATGACGGAGATGTGTAGTGTCCATTGGAGCGATGGTGCTTGGGTCGATTGGTCCTGGTTGACCTCCGAGACTGAGTGCTGTGTGATGACTAGATGACTGATGAGTACTTGATGAGTACTGAGACCGTTCACGTCCTGTCAAAGTCACGTGCATTTCCCACGTTACTTGTGTACAGTCCATACGATTTCCAGTCCATCTTGCAGTCCATACGATTTCCCTGTAAATGTACAATAAGGGTTTCTCATGTGCCAACTCCAAGAGATATATTCCAAGTGGGTCCGAGTCCTCAATTTGGCAATACACCCACAAAAAAGGGTAAAAATCCTCTTCAGGAGGGCAACGCTAGCTGCCAGTGTCTCACCTACTACCTTCCAGCATTTGACTCCTCGCACTCCGCTTCCTAGGTTGGTGTCTGTCAGACTGACGGTCACTGACCAATCTTACTGACCTTCTGAACGAGGGCATCGCCATTGGGAGAGTTATCAGATTACCAACATCACTGTCACCTCAGCCATCGCCACGTCATCAAAACAGTCGCTCGGCAAATGTAAAGGGTTTGCGAAGGCGGTACTAGTGTACGCACGTATCCCGAAACTGATCATTAAAATACTGTGACAGATGCTAGCAGTACTACTAAAATGATCCCTTAAGTCCAGGTGCTGTTACCAGCTCGTAGGGCCGAACTTTTGGCCATCTGCGAGAGCCTTGATCGGAATGCCGGCAGCATCAGCCGTGTTCAAGTACACAGTGTTGCCCCACCAATTTTGAATTGTGTTGAGGCCGATATTGCCATTGAACGGGTATCGAAGAGCGAAGAAGATGACGACAATACTGAGAGAGTAGCCGGCATCCAAAGCAGCGGATAGGATATCTGTCATCTCGGGCGCATCAGAAAATCTAGGTATAGCCCAGATTGTTGGTACCAAATAATAGACGCACAGTTGTATTTGGCCCACCAGCGGAAGTGGCGGCGACGGATGACGTAATTAAATAACCAGCAAATTAGGACCCCAGGCATGAAATTGATCGGTGTTGCGGGGGGCATATAACTCACGACCATAAAAAAAACCGGAAAGTTGAAGTATCTCAGGAATCCGACCTTTAAATTCATGCGCAGCCTCCACTGGATAACTGGAAGGATTGCACCAAGCAAGAAGAAGAACACGAGGCCGTAGTAAAGCTGGCCGCGAGAGATGAGACGTCGCGGGCCAATGACACCCCACTGCAAGGGTGGGATTAACAACAGGGGTGAGTGCTTAGGGGAAGATGTAACGAACGATGATTGCTGCGTTTCCAAAAACAGTAGTATGAGGGCAAGTAAACCCGTCTTTTTGGTTGGTGCTGCAAATTCCCTCAACGTTGGAGAATAGCCAAGCTTGTACACCAAGCTGAGCCGTGCCGGAAACGATCGTTGCAACTACTTGGCATGAGAACATCAAGCGAGGGGGAATCTTCATGTAGTGGCCGAGTTTGAAGTCACGGGTGAAGTTTAATGCCTGGTATACGGTGACACTACCCCAGGTCTTGAAAGTCATCACCGCATTCGGTCTGCCAGGGAGCAGATAGCCGGCGACGATCTCCGTAATGGAGTTAAGAGGGACTACTTGGTTTGTGGTAGCTGTAATAACACCAATCGGGATCGTGTACGCGAATGCTGAATGGGAGGGAAAACACCCGGCTTTCAGTACAAAAGTCCCGCAGGGGGTATTTAGAAACGCACCGATGATAAGAGCGAGGACGAAAGCCCAGGCAGGGAGTTGTGCGTGCCAGACTTCTATAGTCACGAAACCGAATCCTAACATTGACACTGATAGGTATGTTAGGCCTGTACAAGCTAAGTCTCGCTATCTATTAGACTCACACAAGATAAAGTAGTACCACCATTCGGGGACCGCCTTGTAAGCGGACATGAGGCGAGCGTGGATATCACGTTGATCGGCGCGCGAATGACGAGCCTGATAGCAGATCTGCTTCCGGTAGTAGATGAAGGTGTGTACGAGGATAGAAGTGGTTGCTGCAAATGAGAGCCCATAGGTAATAGCGAAGGTTATGGGGATGAACAGTGGACTATAAGCTTTGTAAGCATCGGGGTTGAAGGTAGCGTCGTCGTTGATAATCCGTGAGACATTGTAAGGTCTTCCTGTATTGTCGAATGTTTGAGAGGAAACCATGGGTAAGAAGCCGCTGTACCAGGTGTTTGTGTACTGAGAGCAAGTGGTCAGAAAACGAAGAAACGAGGAGAGGTGTATAGGACTCACATAAAGAATGGGGACCAGGAACCAGGCAAAGAATACGACAGAGAAACCAGTATTGGCAGCTGCCCACCACGGGGTTGCAAGGGGAGAACCAACGAAGGCAGTGATTTGACCCCAGTCAAATGTGAGCACACCCATGGCCAGGCCGTGCGTGATACCGAACATTTGGTTGAGCGTGACGTTTTCAGGCGCGATCCAACAAACCCACGAGAAATTGGACAAGGCGGTGAACAGATAAGATGGCAAGAAATCTAGGGTACGGTCAGACCTGGAGTTAACCTAACAGATCAGGATGAACAAACTGACTGTAGCAGAAGTAGCTAATTAAAACGTAGGTGAAAAGGCGCGCGCGCGAGATACCACCAGAGCCCTGAGAGCCAAAAGTCTCCAGGGAATGCATGGTGTTGAACAGGGTAGTGGAGGAAAGAGTGGCGGGCCAAATCATTGACGGGGGATCGACGAGGAAACGCTTGCAGATACCGCCAATCGAGTAACCGATCAGCTGCGTCGACATCACCAGAAGCCATTGGTCTGTGTTAAAGAATTCAGTCCGATATGGAAGCACGGATCTGCCACAACTCACAACCAAAGTTTGGATTCTGGTGGAAGAAGACCTTTTGGGCGGCAATTATCTCAGCCTAAACTCGACATGCGAAGTAGTGGTTACATCGGCTGTGTAACAAACAGTGTGGTACTTACGGCATAAGCTGGATAAGATCCTATCGAAGCCATGACCGTGATGACAACATGTTCTTTGATCGTGAAAGGACAGGGGTTGAGCTCCACGCTAAAGAGTGCCACATTGGGAACGTAGCGTGCCCATATTTTGCCAATGGGGAAGCTCAAGAGCTGGGGTATGAGCTGTTTACAAGGTGCGTCTCAGAACACTCGGTAAAGGTGCCTGAGGCAGGTAGTCACGAGCACAAACCGAATTTATGTACACGGAAGGGTATCTGAAAAAGAAAAATTGATTGAGGCCGGGGATGAGGACAGCCCAAACAATCCCAATAAACCAAGCGCGCAAAGTGGATGCAGGCATTGTGGGATCGTCTGCGTTTGCCACCGCGGACCTAACTTCGGGATAAGGTGACTCATCTTCCAGTATATCGGCTCTTGGATCGAAGTTGGGATCGTCTTCGTTTTCGGTGGCAGTACCCTATGAATTGTACCAAGTAGGTGAGCCGCACGCACCGACGACGAGAGAGAAATGACTAACAGTATCATCTAGAAAGTGCTCAGATTCGTGCTTCTCGAGGTCACTGACCCCTAGAGTCTGTGTCCCAGTATTCTCAGTTTCAAGTTCGGAGATCGGCATGCTAAGCAAATTTGGAGGTCGAGACGGCTTTGGCTGAGTAGGCGCAGTGGACAAGTCACCTAGTCACCAGTCTGGGCGTGGAACAGAGAAGGTGTCGGCCTGAGGAGAAAAGGCAGAATGAAGATCACGAATCTGATTGAGGAGAATCGTTTTATATTCCGAGTCGAGGATGGAATCAGAAATCGATAGGATCACCTAATCTTGAGACCAGTACTAGTATAATAACTACAGTAATAGCACCTGAGAGGAGATATGATCCGCACCAGTGATAAAAGTACCAGTCACAGCCCCATGCCAGGACTAGGTACGGTGCCAGTGTCAGACGGTACTGTACGGTCATGGACCTGGTCCTGGATACATGATAAGTACAGTAAACCGAAATATCTGGCTAATTTATTGTCCGCATACAAGAAAAAAAAAATTTACGCAGCTGATTGAATTGGTTACTATGGCAATGCCTGGAAGGGGAACTCTTCTCAAGACTCTTCTCTTTGTTACTAGTATTGGCGCGGCAGTGCTCCTCATTCCCATGATCTTTGGTTATAAATATGCCGACCTTGTCGGCTTCGACCTTGCTTGATTAGATATTTATTATTGAAAAGTCCATTATGAATTGTGCTCAATGAATCAACCTTTTGTTTAGGTCTTTACAAGGTAGTACAACGTGAATTGAAGGAGCTATAGGAATTATCTTTTTTGTACAAGGAGGTGGAAAAAGTATGGGATGGTGAAACCACAACGGAACAGGGGCTAACGACGTCGTTGAGAGCAGGTGCTCCGATATGCAGAACCGTTTAAGGTTTAAGGGAAAAAAAGAGCAGATTGTTACATAATAGTAGAGACCTGCCATAGCACCTTGGCAAGCAAGGTGATAATGTGAATATTCCGTGTAGGAATTTGAACTTTCACAGATTTGCCTAGACAGCTCAGGCTGACTGTCAGAACAAGAACTCAGAAATTCGACTCCGGGTTGTTTTATGAAGCCAACATACTGGTATCGTATTATGTATCGCTCTCCGTAATGATATACCGTAACTACTGTCCATGGGAGAAGTCCCAAAGAGTCCCTAATTTCGTATCGTATCGTTCAAATCAAAGTCCTCCTAGATTTATGTAAGGAGTCGAAATCAACAAGACCGAGCTGCAACTAGGAGCGGAACCATTACCAATCGACTGGCCTTGTCTATGGTACGTACGACCTCTGCCACTGGAGCAGGAGGCGTGGAGGGGATGTCACTGGACTCGGCTGAGCTAGAGTCGAAGGCGGACCTGGTCGATCCAGTAGAGTAGCGCGATGCCGATGATGATCCCAAGCTGCAAGTCTCAAAGTAGTCGGATCCGGGGTACGTCTTCGAAGAACGGCGTGATGGCTTCGCCGCGGCTCTGCGTGCGCGTATCTTACGCTACATCTGCTTCTCCATACTCATCTGTAAGTTGGAAGTCATTCTAGCTGTTCGGGGATCGTTCCCGAACGCTTCGAACGCCTAAACGCGTTTTACATATGTAAGTTACGTTCAACCCATCCCGGGCCGCAGCCCACCTTCGTCGCTAATGAAGAATGTGTCCATCATGAGCACCTCCGCGCGAATCGCCACGAGTGATGTACGCTGCTCTGGCTTTGGGGAGAAGATCTTTCAGAGGAACAGTACGCATTGTGGGAGACGGGAAGCATGTCGAACAACACGGTGCGGTCCAAGGTGCGATCCACATCACCACTTTCTCGCGAAAGTTGTAGCGTGATGCGTGACGTGACACATGGGAATTGTGAGTAGCCAGGTGATACTGTATTTGTGCTTGCGTGCTTGCGTTACAACGGCAAGTACAACGGTGTTAGAATTACTATGATCATCCATCACATATATCGTGTTTCTGTTGTAATACTTTGGCATTTGCCCATCCTTATGTATCGTCATTCGCACGAATGGGAAGGGAGGTGGGTACATAGTACATTTGGTAGACGCAAGTTGGGTAGATGAGTATCAGATGGAAATCAGAGTAGATATTAGTAGATATTTCCGCGCTTCTCGAGCAAGTCATTGGCCGCCGTAGTTGCTCGGAAAAAGCCGATTAGCGGCACGCTCTGGGAGATAGGGGAGTTCGCCACTTTCGCGTCGGTGACCGGCGAGGCTGCAACAGGGGCTGCGAAGACAGCCGATCTAAACGCATTTTATTGGACAAATGCGTGTATTGCCGGAAGTTTGGGGAGAGAAGTTTTTGCACGGATCATCCGAGTCGGTCGCCCCGCGAATAGGGATAGGTCGGAAACATATGAATATTCGACTTCACCTCAACAACAGTTGGGTACATAGAGCAAGGGACATGTGTAAAAGGTATCACTTGATCCACTCGCAGAGATGAGAGGACGCTGAGAGTACGCGTCTCTGACTAAACTGAATTGGACTACGTGACCGCGCTTTCCCTGCACTCGAGCAAGCACTCGAGTGTACTATATTCTTGACTATATTTGTGCATCACTTTGACCATGAATTGTTTACTACCGCTTGCTATCGGCTCGGTCAACCAAGGTCAGGGGGAGAACGTTGAACGGTCAATGCGCCTGCTAGTGTGCATTGTGGTGAGTGAGCCGAGCACTTTGGTTGAGGAGCACTTTTGAAGTCTTCTTGCCACATCGCGCTTGGACGGACGCAGACGTTTGTTCCGCACGGCGGCGCCCAGACACACCACGGACTTTGTAGACCCAAATGCGGAATTCCCATCCTGGACCTACCACATTCTAGGCCCTTTAAAGGTACAAACGACGACTTATTAAAGGCAAAAGACACACCGGACCACTTCACTTGCTATTAGACTCTGTGGAGTTTCTCTCCGCTGGTTGATCAGAAGAATGACAATACGAGTAGTTCGTCTCTCACGCCACGGAATCATGGGATCTTGGTGCGTGAGGGCCACGAGGCGGTTTAGCCACAGTCACAGTTAGGCCAAAGAGACCACATTACACAAGGAACTGCCAAAGCAAAACTGGGGGAAGCGCGAAATAACGCCGGGATGGGCGCGCGTGAAAGCCATGTGTGGTCGGAACTGTGGTCGCCCTCGCTAAGGTCGTAAGCAAAGCAAAACGTCTGTGAGATCTCTGGAACATGTTTAAAAGCCTCCTCTCCGCATTTTCTCCCGCAATTCCTTGCCCATTCACAACCCACCACCCTCGTTCAGACACCAGACATTACCACAATGAACTATTCTGGGACTGCCACTACTACCCCTTACGCTTTCACTCTATGGCCCGACGCCAGTGAGGAGGAACTGGCAGTGTGGGCGCAGGCAGCTGCGCATTCCCAGGAAAACAACGACTTTTCCTTGGGTGATCTGGATTCCGCGCTTGCGTGGGGACAGAGCGCCACGCTCCCCGCGACGACCTACGACCTTCAAAACAATTTCGTGAGTACAACCGGCCTCGGGATGGATCTGAGCGGAACTTACACTCGTTATTATAGGAGCCCGACTGGACCACTGGTTGCATGGGCCCAGTCGGGGATATACTCGGTGTTGGAGCCTCGCTCGCGGATGCCACCGCGACAGATGCCCTGGCGTTCGCGCCAGCTCCTACCCCGGCGTTCCTCGGTGACGGCATGGACGCGTTGACGCAAGATTTTTCCTTCGGCGAATATGTGAGCGTGCAACGGCCAACTACGTTATCTCACCCCATTCCTCACTCTGTTAATGCCACAGGGCTTTTCCAATTCGCATTCGAGTACTCCCTGTAGGTCTCCACTTTCCGCTTGCAAGTCGTTGTGCTCACTTAGTCCAAAGCACTTACAACCGTGAGCTCATTTCCATCCCCTCAAAGCGATGGGACTGGAGACGGATTCATGTCACTGCCCACCTCTTCGGGAGCAACCTTTGTGAGTCCGAGTGCATTAATTAAGCGGGCTCTTCTCACCATGGTCTACTCTAGATTCAGCCATCAGGCCCTTCAAGTTCCTCATCGCAACTTGACACCACCGGGGAATTCGAGTGCAATCAATTCACGTGCCCACCCCCGTTATGTTTCACGGGGGAGGGCAACCTTGCCGGGCCACTTCCACCAGATTTCCTCCCATTGGACCTTATGGGCGTGATCAGTAATATGTCGTGCGTACCTTCACTCTCTTGGATATGTCATAGTTGTTCATAGACGCACTCAGGTATCCAATGCAATCGGATTGTGCCAACGACTATATGACGGCGCCCAGCAAAGAATTGACCACCGTGGTCACGGGGAAGACAGTACCGTCGTCGTCATCCCGCGGAAAGCGACGTCGCGAAAGGTATGAAATTTACTGCTATGGTCTCCCGCAGCTGACAGTCAGAATAGCGAGGGGGGTGAACCAGGCCAGCAGAAGAAAAGCAGGCCAGATGCGACCGGGGGTCCGGGGGAAGCAAAGTCCACAAAAAGGGCTCGGCGTTCCCCTGGCACCAGGACCCAAAAAAGTATCAACAGTAAATCCAAGGCGGCGGGGCGCGGAGCGGAGAGGCTCGCGCCCACGACAGCGCAAGGAGTTTACTGTCGACCCTTGCTGGGGCGTAGTGTCTCGCAAGGGTCGACGGGCGCCCTTGTACCAGGACAGTCGTCTTGGATCGAGGAGAGAGAGGTGGAAATGCGGCAAGACACAGGAAGCGCGACGCCGCAGCAGATTGTCCTACAAAGCGCGGAGAATGTGGAAGACAGAGTTTTCCGCCCAATCCCCAGGAAGTTGTCGACGAGGCAGCGCTTGATGCTCGAGACGACCCAGGCCGACGAGGAGCGCGGAGCCGTCAGCGCAATCAAGTGCAAGCTGTGTCCCTTGGCGGAATTCGGCTCCTGGGAAACGTACAAGCGTCACTGCAAAACGTGCGAGAAGCACCCTGCAGAGCTCACGTTCTGCCCTAGATGCGGCGACCATTTCGCACGTTCAGACTCGGAAAAACGCCATCACCAAGACGAGGAATATCAGGAGGCATGCGGCAACAACACGTCGGAAGAATACGCAAGGGAGAAGAAGCAGATGGTCGAACGGTTCCTCAGGGAGTTTGAAGTGAGCCTGGATCACTGTCTGAGGAATGGAGGGGAGATCGAACCTTTCTCCGATGCCGTGAACAGGAAGCTGGCGAATACTTCGAAGAAGGTATCCAAACAGGAGACGACCTGGTCTGAAGGTGACTCATGGGCCGCTGGACTGCATTAGGGATGCCCTATGTATACCTTTCTTATTTTCTTCCTTTCGCCAATCCCACCGCGTACGCTTGCAGTGCGGTGATACGGTCAATGTTATCTCATCGATTACTTACATCCTCTTTCTAGTTGTTGTCCCGTTGCATAATCTGTCAATGTTCTCAGACCGGCTTTGTTACTCTGTTCATCACGTACCGTGTTTGGCCTTTGTCCTCAAACAGACAAACGAACTTCTTGTAGTAGTAGATGAAGAGAATAGATCGTAGAAATGCTGGTAGGACTTCTATGACTGGTAAGGCCCATACAATTGGTCAGGGTTCCTGCTCCCATCCCGCGAATGCAGGGCGTTTGGGTAAGCGCATCTTGGACTCGTACAGAGACAGGCCTGCATCGATTGTAGCCCTGCCCCACAGCCTCTGCCATGTCGTGTTTGGTTATATGTGCTACTCACACCCGTACCGGAACACCGATAATCCTCCACACATGGGGGAAGAAAACCGAGATACGTTCCTTTCGCTTACAAGCCAGTCGGAGTGAGAGTCGGGATCGATTGAAGGTGTTAAAGTTGGCCCAGACACTAAGGATGCCATCATATGCCTGGGGTTGCTTGTACTACTGTGGACAGATCGTGGTCGTGGTATTGCTCTGAACGCGTTCACGCGATCGATTACAGCAGCGGGCGCGTAAAATTTTCGAGGCGTACGCGGCGCTTATCCAGTGACGAACGTATTCACACGACACAGTTTGGCCGATTTTCCCTATCGCCCCTGAGTTACTCTTCTGCCACTTCTAGATATCGCGTTTTTTTTTGAGGGGGCTACATTTTACAAGAGTACTTCCACTTCGGATCGATAATCGCTCAGCGGTTTCCTGTCCCTTGCGTCGGACATACTGTTATCGTATTATGTATCGAGGATTTTGCAATTTGAGAATTTCCCAGGAAACTCAGGCTGACGGTCAGAACTTAAATTCAGAAATACGAATGCGAATGCAAGTCTGAATCACATTTGTTTCACGAAGCTGACATACTGGTATCGTATTATATATCGCTATCCGTAATAATAACTACTGTCCACGGGAATAACTTGAGACAATAACTTAAGAATCGTAACGTATCGTAGAGAAGTCCCAAATGGTCCATATGTTCGTATCGTATCGTATCGTTCAAATCAAAGTCCTTCAAGGTGTATGTGAGAAGTAGAAATCAACAAGTCTGAGCCGCAACTACGCGCGGAGCCATCACCAACCGACTGGCCTTGTCCATGGAACGTACGACCTCTACCACTGGAGCAGGAGGCGTGACGGGCATGTCGCTGGACTCGGCTGAGCTAGAGTCGAAAGCGGACGTAGACGAGCCGGTAGAGTAGCGCGAAACCGATGACGATCCCAAGCTGCAAGTCTCGAAGCAGTCGGATCCGGAGGACGTCTTCGAAGAGCGAGGTGACTGCTGCGCGACGACTCCGCGTGCGCGTATCTTGCGCTGCATCTGCTTATCCATGCGGTCGACCCATCCACAGCCCACGGCCTCTTCGACGCTGAGGAAGAATGTGTCCATCATGAGCACCTCCGTGCGGATCGCCGAGAGTGTTGGACGCTGCTCTGGCTTCGTGGAGAAGATCTTTCGGAGGAGCAGGTAGGCGGGATGGGAGATGGGGAGCATGTCGAACAACACGGTGCGGTCCATCAAGTAGTCGCTGTAGTCTTTGTCCTCTGGAGTAGCCACCGACCAGGGTCGGACGTTGCCGATCATCTCGGCGAGGATGCAGCCGAGTGCCCAGACGTCTGCTTGGGCGGCAGAGTAGACATCGTGACCTGGCACCAGTGACTCTGGGATAGTGGTTTAACGAGAGGAGGGGTGAAAAAAGCAGAGGGATGCTTACCTGGGCTCATGAAAGTGGGGGTTCCGCACGACGACGCCGTGATCTTGCTAGTGGTAGCAAGGCCAAAGTCGGCGACGAAGACGTCGATATCTCCGCTTAGCGCAGATACGAGGATATTCTCCGGCTTGAGGTCCCGGTGATAGACGCCGCGCTTGTGGCAGTACTCGAGCCCATCGACGATTTGGAGAAAGACGTGCTTGATGAGTTCGTCCTCACGGAAGAACGCGGCTGTCTTGATGATGGAGTGAAGATCGCCGGCGCAGAGATCGTAGACGTAGAAGATGTAACGGCCCTCGAGGACCTCGCGATGGAAGGTGAGCACGTTGGGATGGGATGAAACGCGGGCATGGAGCTGCCTCTCGCGAGTCTGATAGTACTCGTTTCCTTCCTTCTCGACACGCTTGACGGCGTATTCTACACCCGTCTTGGTGTCGAAGGCGCGGTATACAACGCCGAAGGCTCCCGCACCCAAAATGGACACAATGGTGAGTGCACCGTTGTCGATGGTCTGTCCCAGGAACAGGGACGCAGACGTAGAGTAGGGCATGATGGGTGGGGAGGTCGTTGGAAACAACTAAGCCCCGTTTCCGGGAACTTAGTCGTTTGGTGGGTTGGTTGTGCGAGTGGGTTGTCGACAGAAGACTCGGAGTATTGTGATAAGGATAAGGTGGTGGATGAAAGTAAAGTCGTTTGATGAGTTGTACGTTCAGAACGTTGCTCTTAAATATCTCCATGGGGTGTATGATAAGCCGGTTAGGAGCCCCAGAAGAACACAATGGAATGACGGAGGTGTGCTTTCCCTATGACGCTACGTTTTGAGAGAGCATTCGGAAGCCAGAGTGGGGTCAAAAAATGGAGTATACTGTGTATCGGCGGTGTATGTCAGTTGGTCCGGTAGACATTTGAGACTGCCAGTATCGAGAATAATTTTTGAAACATGAGCGACCGTTGACCAAGACTCGGCTCGAAAGGCGGCTTCTTAGAGTACGACCTGTGCCCGTCCAAGGTACTTAAAGGCGCGCGGGGTGTAGAGGAAAGGAGGGTACGAGTGGTCGATTCAAGATAGGAGGCATCTCACGCTTTGGTGCGTGAAGCTGAATAGCTGTGCGCCGGGACGTGCAGCGAGCATTTCCAAGGCAGACAACACACAACAGAGACACAACAGAGAACCAGCTAACGGCGGATAAGTTGTCGGTCGAACTGTTACGGAAGTCACGTGATATTTCCGCGAACTGCACCGCCCACTTTCGACTCGACTCGTGCACACGCACACCGACGGCGCCTGTGTGCACGTAAAATGTGGTGAGATCTCCGAACTATGTCTCCATAGGCGTGAATGCTGACCTGGAGACCTCTTCGTGTCCCCCATGAAGCAAGCACGTTCTGAACGCCCAAGTCTCCATCCGCGCACCATGTTGCAAGCAATGGTTTGACTGTCCCGAGTGCCATGCTGAGGCGCAGACCCACGAGCTAACCCGGACGACGGAGATGACATTTATGTGCAAGAAGTGCAAGAAGGCGTTCCGCAAGGATATGACGGCGTACGAAGAGAGCGACGAGTACTGTCCGCATTGCGATAACCACTATGTGAGCCTGTCGCACGACGTTGCATGTATCTCAGCGTTTATCTGTGTGTTTTCCGCGAAGGTCATCGAGGCGAAGACGCCACAGGCTGTCATTGGAATTGAAGGCGAGGATACACGCATTGATGCGCGGTACGTTGCCTCCCTCTCCCCGTCAATGTATGCTCATCTGAACGCTCTTCTTCACAGGCTTCTGAAGGATGAGAGAGTTAAAACGGATCCTTCTCGATCTTTGTTCAGCCAAGACAACTCGGATCGCCTCGGGTAAATCGACTCGTTGCCCACCACATTTTATAGACACACTGTCCACCCACCAACCACGTTGAATGGAAAATCATGTTCTCGCACACACAACGTCTCCGAAGTTTATTTTTGTTTGAGCTGGCAAATTGGCAAATCGTCATCATGTGCGTGTATGGATGACTGAGCATTCCATTTTACTGTTTGAGATGCGTAATCTCGGCAGCTCGGCCCTCACCTCGACCAAAGACCCCTGTCCCAGTTTCGCCCGACGGACCAGCGCGTTCCGCCCCCCTCTCGCGGGCGGCCGATAAGAATGAAACCTAGCCCTCGGCATCGAACGGTTACCTCTTGGCGAAGATAGAGCATTCGCGCAAGTCAAGGGGATAGATACTCTTGCTCTTGAGTCTGGATGGACCTCGCCGGTGGCAGCAACGCTGAATGCCCCCAAAAGGCAGCCGGCTTGGGCCTGCGCCCCGCTGTAAACTGGTTCCCGTATCGCTGACCTCCTTCCGATATTATGATCGGCAACGATCACCTCCTATCTGTAGGATGAGTGACCCAGACTAGTTCATCATGATGACGCAAACCGGCGGCCTGGTGTATAAATAACAGGCTGCAATGGACGCAACCCTTTCATCTTGTTATTATCCAAGCTACAATGGCGAATCCTCTGACTGTCAATCCCTCCACTGCTGCGCGACATCTCACTGTTGGGGCCTCCGACTGGTTGTGGGTCGTGACGGCGATTATGGGCATATCGGCTCTAGTCGCCCTAGCCTTGGCGAAAACGGTACGTCCCCTATTAGTCGGACGCTCATCTTGTCTTGCTAACCTGTTGAAAGCAACCGCACGGAACACGGGCGTTCCACCATATGGCTCTAGCCGTCCTCACAGTGTCTACTATAGCGTATTTTGCTATGGCATCGAACCTGGGGCAAACGGCTGTCAGAACCGAGTTTAGGAGTGGGCCAACTCGCAGTATCTTCGTGCGTGCCGCCCTTCCGACTATGTCATCTTGTATGCTGATCAATTTGTGCAGTATGTGCGATATATTCAGTGGTTCATCAACGCACCCCTTATTCTCCTCTCGTTGCTCTTTATAACGGGTCTTCCGTTGTCCGATCTCTTCCTCACCTTATTCATGATCCTCGTCACGATCGTGAGCGGACTCGTCGGTGCGCTCACGCCGTCGTCGTACAAGTGGGGTTTCTATGTTTTCGGCGTTCTGACGCTGTTATATGTCGTGTAAGTTTTCACGCAAACCCCTATTTCTATTGCTCATGCACAATATAGCTTCTCTGTCCTATTCAGCGGACTGCGGTCGCGCCTACTTGAAACGCACAAGGGTCTGTACGGCCGCGGCGCTGTTTACCTCGCCGTCGTCTGGATGCTGTACCCGATCTGCTGGGCCTTCTCCGAGGGTGCGAACATACTCACGGTCAGTCACGAGATGGTTTTCTACAGCATTCTCGACCTTTTCGCTGGTCCATTGTTCCTCTTCTTTCTCTTGGCTTCGCTGGAGGATGTCGACTACGATGGCCTCGGGCTCCAATCGGGCAAGGCTTCGGATTACGTGAACGTTCCTCCCCGGGTTGAGAAGCCGCGTGAGCAGCCTCAGGCTGCGGCGCCTACAGCTGCCGCTGTATAAATGAAATGAGAAATAAGAAAGTCTGGCGAGGTTTTTTTTCATTACATAGTAATATCGCCCGTATCTATGTGTCTTTTTTACTGTCGTGTCCTACTATGTAAAAGTACTGTCATGAGTAGGCGGTCGGGTCGATCTGTAACGCACGTGTCTCTTGTCGCCATCTCTGCCGTCTCGACTGCCTCGGCAAAAGTAGTAATAACGAAGCGCACACGCGTGTGGAAAGTTGTACCGCGGGAGGCGGTCATTATGCGCCGTCAGTGTCATCGATACAGACGACGAGGACCGCATTACTCGCCAAAGGGCCTGATGCAGTGCACATGGGGACGGGGACCCTGATCCCAACAATGGCTCACATACACTGAAGAAACAGCAGTTGGAGGCGTAGTAGAATTGATGTGGTCTAGTTGTGGTCCACGTTTATTGTGGCGGTCACAAGCGGGCCGAGGTGGACAGCCTCCTCGCGAGAAATAAATAATAAATAACAAGATAAATAATTCATTCTGTGTCTACGGATGATTGCAACCACACACTCGACGAGCTTTGGTCTCGGGTGAGGCGTCCTGGAGCAGACAGCACAACGTATTGTGATAAACGAGATGGTTCTCAAGTGGAGAGAATTGGAGCTGTGTGACTTATATTACATAATTGGTTGGAACCATGGACGGAAGGTGAAGAGTGTTGCTTGCCATCAGCCATGTCTGCCCGACGACAGGCGTCCACCACGTCCCTCTCAAAATTCGCCAGAGCTGGCTCCCCCGATCCTGCTGCTCGCTCTCTTGACTACTGCAATGCCTTTTGGGGCCCCAGTGATGCCGGCGTCGACGTGTTGTTCGCTAGGATGCGCGGTGCCTCAAGGACCATGGAAGAGCTTCGCAACTTTTGGAAGGAGAGGTGTGTCACACCATAGCGCGTATCATTCATCGCATCCGACTCCTTCTCTTCCTTTGAGGGCTGCCATCGAGGAAGAATACGCGAAACGTCTTTCAAAGCTCACCAAAGTCACCTTGGGAAGGGACGAGATAGGGTACGTTGTTCTATCATCGTCCCCCTCTACCTCCCTCCCTGACGCCACCGCCCACACGTAAAGCGAGTTTCGAAACTCGCTCGACACACTTCGCCTGGAGACGGACAAGCAGTCCTCCTTCCATCTACAGCTCGCCCAGCAGATCCGCAACGAGCTCGAAAACCCCGCCGCCGCATTCGTCGCCCGTCAAGCCCAACATCGGAAAGGTTATCAGGCTACGATCGAGAAACAATTCAAAACAAAACAGGCCCAGGAGGGCCACGTCAACAAGGCTCGGGAGAAATACGAGCAGGATTGTCTCCGCATTAACGCCTATACTGCCCAGAGCACCCTCGTTCAGGGCAAGGATCTCGAGCGCATTTCCCTTAAACTCGAACGTGCGCAGCAGACCGTCCACTCCAACGAACGCGAATTCTCCAACTTTGCACGTGCACTACAAGATACCGTCTCCAAGTGGGAACAGGAATGGAAACAGTTCTGCGATAGCTGCCAAGATCTCGAGGAGGAGCGCATGGAATTCACAAAAGACAACGTCTGGGCATACGCCAACGCCGTCTCCATCGTTTGCGTTTCAGATGATGAGGTGGGTACCCCGCTGTCTAAAATTTCCAACATCAGTTGATCATATGATCGTCTCTCAGTCCTGCGAACGCCTGCGTCTCGCACTCGAATCATTCGAACCAGTGAAGGATCAGGAGAATTTCGTTCGCGATTATGGCACCGGAAGCGCCATGCCGGATCCCCCACACTTTGTCAACTATTCATCCGCCGAAGGTGTTCCCCTCACCTCCTCGGCGTCAAAACTCACCAGCCGACCCGCTCAGTTTGCGCGCTCTTCACAACGTGTAAACCGACTCCCCTCTGCACCGCCTCAATCCGAGGACGAGCAGCCCCCCGTCAACATGGTAGGCGTCGGCGCCGGTAACCGAACTTCGGGTCCCCCCGACCCCGTGCCTATCCGTACGACCAATCTCTCAAGAGCAAGCACACGTCGCAACGCACCACAAACAAACGGCAACAGCAACGCGAATGGCGCCAACGGCTTTTCTCCCGGTTCTTCCCCGCCGGCCACCGCATCCCGCAATACCGGTAATTTCGCCTCGGCGCCTGCTGCGGCCCAGCCGCCGATCAACCAGACACAGCATGAACTTGTCATAGGTGACAATACTTACAAGGTCGACCTTCCTAAGGAACATACTAGTGACCAATCTAAGAGTCAGCTGTTTAATGATGGTCCCCGTGGTGGTGCCGCAGGTGCAAAGATTGGCGATGAGACGGACCCTCTGGTGCAAGCAATGGCCAATTTGCGAACCGGCCCTAGTTCCAACCCCAGTGTAGGGCGTAAAGTTACTCCAGACCCAAGTTCCAACCCCAGTGTGGGGCGTAAAATTACTCCAGACCCAGGACAATCTTCCACTAGAGCGCCGCCTACCAGCATCTCCCCACCAGCCCGGAACCTCGACTACCGCAATTCCGCCGAATTCGTCGTAGGCGCCCACCCCGCCGCACAGCCTCCCAGCTCACGTTCCACGTCACCTGCGCCTCCAACCGCCACATTCATGCAACCCCCACCACAGGCACCCGCGCCCGTCGTGGACGCCGTCATCAATTCGTACCACCAGAGTTTCCCAGACGAGCGTCGGAGCCGGTCGAACAGCCGTCGCGCGAGCTTTAACGCGAACGCGCCGCCGCCGCAATTGATACCTGGCGGCGGCGGCCATGGTAGTCATTTGGAACGCCCGGCCAGCAGAGAAGGACATGCTGGTATCGGCGCCAATGGTCGTTCGCGCAGTCCGTCCCTCAGTCATCCACCTTCCCGAAGTGTCTCTCCTGCTCCGCCTCGACCCCCACGCCGTGTGAGCATCAATCCCGCCGACCAAGGACCGGGACAGTATCGCGCTACGACGCCGAACACCGTCGGTATTGCTCTTGACCCACATGGAAACGTCGCCGTAGACGATATGGCAGAAGCGTTTCGCCAGCGACAGCAGCAGCAGCAGCAAGTGGTGGTACAGCAACAACAACAGGTAGCACAAGCTAGGCAAATCCAACAGCAGCCACAAGCACCTCCGCCAATGCAACCTCCACCGGCCGTGCCAGTGCAATACCAACAACAAGTTCCGCCTCAGCAGCAGCAGCTGCCGCAACAGCAACAGCTGCAATCACTCGGACATGGTGGTGTTAGCCCCCGACCACCCGCACAACGTCAACCAAGCATCGGCAATTCGTTCGGCGTGCCTGGGGCATGGCAGACTGGCCCCGCTGCTCCACCTCCGCAGCAGCAGCAACAGCAGTACGTCCCGCCACCACCCGTACAACAACAGCAACAGCAAGTCCCGCAGCACTCGCCGGCGTACGTGCAAGCTCCACATCCATATGCGAACGCGCCTCCGTCACAGGTATACCACGCTCCACAAGTGACATACGGCATGCAACAGCAACAGCAGCAACAACAACAACTGCAACAGCAACGACAGCAACAACACCAGCAGCAGCAGCAACAGCGCGGAGCGACGGCCTCGAGCGGCGGTGAATATTATGGACAGCAGCAGGGATACGCGCCGCAGCCCCCGCAACAGCAGCAGCAGCAGCAGCAGCAGCAGCCTCCACCTCCGCAGCAGTATCAGCAGCAACATCATAATCAGCACCAGCTTCAGCAGCATCATATGGCGGCGTATGGTGCCGGCGGCGGGTTCAGGGCCGTCAGTCCCGGGCCGATGAACAGGACGCCGTCGCCGCAGCCGATGGCGCTTACGCAGCCTCCGCCGCAGCCGCTCTCGGAGCCCCCAACGCAGCAATACACTGAGGACGGGCGGGGTGTGCTTTTCTACGGTGCGCGGATATTTCCCTTCATGTTTTCTTGGGGTGCTAAGTTTGGAGCTGGCTGGAATTGTTTGCAGTGCGCGCGCTGTATGATTATACGGCGACGATTCCGGAGGAATTCGATTTCCAGGCGAACGATATTATCGCTGTTACTGCTACGCCTGAAGATGGGTGGTGGAGCGGCGAACTGCTTGATGATAAACGGCGCGTGCACGGCAGGCATATATTCCCGAGCAACTTTGTCTCGCTGTTCTGAATGCGCCATCATGGCGTTTTATTTATTTATGCACACTTTTTTTGTTTCTATCTTTTCACGTTCTGTCCTTTTTTTTTATTACCTCGGGCGTTTGTGGTGCTGTTGCCGTCGGAGCCCGAGGTAAGATGGGGGCTTTGTGAGGATACATATTGACAGTGGGCGATGTAATACCGTGTTGTGATACATTGATTGTGATTTTTTTACTGACGCTTGAACATACGTGTGATGTACCCCCATTTTTCATCCCTCAATTACTATTTATTTCGCTTTGCGTTGCGACATGCGAATGACGGGACCGAGGAGTTCCCGCGGCCGAAGTATATAGTACTCGCTTTACTTCGGCTACGAGGACGTTATCGAGGGTACGCACCCTTGTCTCCTCGGATCCTGTCATGGACACGGTCATATATGTGGGGGTGAATGGTTGCACACGGGCGCAAGGAGACAAGCGAAATTTTAAAAAAGTACAAAATCTCCCAGATAGTGAAGAGCACATACAATGGGCCAACGCGGAGCCGATCAAGCCAAAGCACTCGCCCTTATTAAATCCTCTGCGACGTTATCTCTCGGGGTAATAGAGCACTCAAACTTCGGCGGATAACTGTCGAGAAGATCAGCTCAGCGCTCAGTTATTAAAAGGTCCGGTCCGTTCAACATGGCACTCACATAGCCACATCAGCTTGGATCGACTCTGGGGGCGGCACCAGGACTGGAATCTCGTTCCCGTTCTGGTCTTTGGCCCTGGCAACATTAAACACGGCCAACACGGACGCCGTCACGACGAAGAGCGTCGCGTCGACAAAGTGCCGTCCGGGGCATATCCGCCTGCCCGCGCCGAATGCGAGCGAGATTGCCGGATCGTCGCGGAACTGGGTCCCGTCGGCGCTGAGGAAACGTTCGGGCTTGAATGTCTCTGGGTCCGGATAGAGCTCCGGGTCGTGTAGGACAGCCCTGTCAAATGTATAACTTACGTCTCGAGGGGTTACTTTGTGCTATTATGTGGTTGTCGCGCATGCGTTAGCTATTACCACTGCACCTACAGAACGAAATGGTCTGGGTCATGCCTTGACCCGAGAATGGAAGATGCTTACGGACCTTTCGGAATGAAGTAGCCCTTATAAAAGTCGTCTTCGGTTGGCGAGTGGGGGATGCCTCGATTAGAATGTTAGTACATTCGTGTTATTTGACGAGAGTGAGAAAGCTGCACCCATTGGCGTTACCATATGCCACCTCAACAACTCTTTGCTCATCGCTTCTATGTATGGAAGACGCGGCTTATCATCGTATGTTGGAAGCCTATCTCTTGAGATGACCGAGTCGAGTTCCGCCTGCGCTCGCTTCTGAACCCCCGGAAAAAGGATAAGCGCGAGGAAAAGTGCAGATATTGAAGAAATGGTCTGAAGGTTGTCAGTCAGCCAAGAAGCAAGTCACGGGAATGGGGGAGAACACGTGCTGAGCCTGTGCCAGCTGAATTCTCAAACGTAAGCAGTACTTCATGTATTCGTAGAGAACGCGGGGATTTACCTTGGAACATAGAACCTAGAGTATCTGTAATGGTACGCACAGCTCGTTGACGCTCAGTGCCATTCAAGTGGTCTGCCTCTTGGAGGTATTCCGTTGCTAGCGACGGTATGGCTGTGCCGTCACGCTGGGGGTTCCATGTGTGGAGATAAATCGCCAGAATATTACCCAGTACGTACCATAGAGTTCCTCACGAATTCGATAGGCCCGTTTTTCATCCTCTGTCCTAGTTCCTTACATTCACTTGCCACTGGTTCATACTTGAACCAAGGAACCCACGAAGGCAGGTGTCGGACTAGACATGGCCGTAAGATAAGTATAATGACTGAAGGGGATAGAGGAACCGCACGAAATGGGAGATGATTTACGACTGCCGCTCCAGGTAAAATGAATAGTTTCATAATGTCGTTACACCTCTTTGCCAGCATCAATGTATCGTCGTTCTCTTTCAAGTTATATCCGTAGGTGAGGTGCATGACTAGTTTTCCTTGAAGACTGCAGCGCGGGTCAAAAGTCGTTATTGGGAAAACGAGGGCAACGGCACCGACAAGTCGATGTGTTCACGGAAATCCTTCGGGGAAGCAAGCAACTGGCCAAGAAACATGGGCGTGCTTTCCTCAATCAGACGCCCATGCGAGTCCGTTGCGCCAGGGCGGAAACTGCGTTCGAGCAATCTTCGGCCTTCGCGCCAGTACTTTCCCTTTCTGGTGAGCGGGAACATCCACGCCATGTCCATTCTGGGACAAATGAATGGCACCGTTAGCGAGGGAAAGATTTAAATAAAAAAAACAAGGAAGGGCGAACATCTCAAAGATTGGAAACGGTGTTCGGTCGGCATACAGTTCTCCACGCTTTTCGACCAAGTCCTTGATGGCCGTGAGCGAGGACAGAATGACGACTACTTGGCCAAAAGCTTCAAGACACACGACATCGCCTGGTAGTAAACCGTGAACATAAGCGAAACAACACAAGGGGTCAGTCGTACCGTATTTCTTGGACATATTCGCGTAAGCTAGCCAAGGAGCGAGTTTTGGAACATCGAGCAAATTCCCGATAACAGGCAGAGATGGAGGCCCTGGGGGATACGGGAGGCCTCTCCGCCTTCTGTGTTCACGGAAGGCGAAGAGAGTGTAGAGAAATGCAGATAAGGCGAGGCAGTCGATCGCTGTGACGGGAGAAATTGGCATGTTCAGAGGCTACCTGAAAGGGACAGGAGAGGCGCCAGACACGAGAGCTAGCATATATATGAGTGAGCCTATAGACGCTTGAAGCGTTTGGAAGTTCCCATAATTGACGAGATTTCGAATTGAATCGAATACCTACGGCAGAGGTTGTGGTGTGGTAAGCCCGTGCCAGTGCTTCTGCTGCCGTTCAAATTCGACGACTCGGATTCGGCCGCGGGTGTTTGAGCCCTGGCACACGGTATCCTCTCGCTGGGAGGACAGAACCACGAGCAAAAAACCGAGCAGACATCCATATATCAAGTGAACACATCTCCGGGGGGGAGTGGGCGTTCGTCAGTGAGACATAACATAGCATGATATGACCAATCTTGGAAGGGGTTCTTCGAATAATTAAATAGTTTTCTATTTATGGATTACTGTAACGAAAATCCACAATCTGTTTTGCGGAATCATATTGTCAACCAAGAAACTAAGAAACTTCTGGATAGTGCGCAAAAATGAATGCCACACTACGCCTCTGGTCCCAATTAAGTCAAGGCACCCGCTCTTATCAAGTCCTCTGCAAGCTTATCTCTCGAGGTGATCGCACACTCAAAGTGCGGTACTTTACTGTCAGGGAGAGTGCATCAGATCAGCTATAGGCGTTCAGAGGGCCACGGCAACTTGCATCACAATCTGGCTCGGGACCGGCGAGGTCGAAGCTGCCACCGGAATCTCGTTCCCGTTCTGATCCCTGGCCCTAGCTACGTTAAACACGGCCAACACGGATGCCGTCACGACGAAAAGCGTCGCGTCGACAAAGTGCCGCGCTGGGCATATCCGCCTCCCGGCGCCAAACGCCAGTGCGATCACGGGGTCGTCGCGGAAGGTCCCGTCGTTGTTAAGGAAACGCTCGGGCTTGAATGCTTCTGGGTCGGGATATAGCTCCGGGTCGTGCAGGACAGCCCTGTCGCCCTTCCTCATCAGAATGGTCTCGATGTTAGATGACTATAAATGCACCATGCGTTGGCTATGACCACGGAACCTACCAAGGAAAACGATTTAGATTGCGACAGCCGTGGAAGACGCTTCCAGACCTTTTGGGATGAAGTAGCCCCTATAGACATCGTCCTTGCTTGAGGAGTGGGGAATGCCTTGAGAAGGAGGTCAGCAGACTAAGACATGAATCGAGCATTGAACATCCGCACCCATTGGCGTCACCATCTGCCACCTCATTAACTCCTTGCTTATGGCTTCTATGTATGGTAGACGCGGCTTGTCATCGTACGTTGGCATCCTGTCTCTTGAGACGACCGAGTCAAGTTCTGCTTGCGCCCGCTTCTGAACCTCTGGATAAAGGACGAGCGCGAGGAATAGAGAGGACAGCGAGGACACAGTCTGAAAATCGTGCATCAAACAAGAACCAATCAAGGGAGAGGGAAGAGCGCGCACAGTATCCGAACCGGCTGGTGCTCGGCGTAAGTGCTACATGCCTGCAAAGTAGGCATGAACTCACCTTGGAACATAGACCCTAAGGTATTTTTGAGAACTTCCTCCGCCAATTGGCGCTCCTCACCGCTGAAGAGCTCTAGCTCTTGGAGATGCTCACTGGCTAGAGATGGCACCGCAGAGCCGTCTCGCTGGAAGTTCGTGAGTAAGACTTATAGTTGGAGTGGCAGTCTACCATACCAGAGACCTCCTCACAAAGTCGATAGGCTCATTCTTCATCCTCCAGCCCAACTCTCTACATTCACTGGCGATTGGCTCATACTTGAACAAAGGAATCCACGAGGGGAGTTTCTGGACTGAATGTAGCTATAAGTTTGATGACAATAGGAGATACAGGAACCGTACGAAATGGTAGATGATTCACTAGTGCCGCCCCGGGCAGGGCAAACTGCGACATAATTTGGCTAGTCTTCCTCGCTGGCACCACGATATCATCATTCTCTTTCAACTCGTACCCATAAGTGAGGTGCAGAATAAGTTTTCCTTGAAGACTGGAGACGTGTCAATAATTGTCAGGAAATTGAGCAATGAGACTAACAGGTCGATATGTTCACGGAAGTGCTTCGGCGTGGAAAGCAGCTGGCTTAGGAAAGCGTGTGTCTTCTCCTCGATCAGACGTCGATGCAGAGCTGTCGCTCCAGGGCGAAGACTGCGATCCAGTAACTTGCGGCCATCACGCCAAAGTTTTCCCTTTCGAGTACCGGGCAAGGTCCAATTGACTGCCATTCTGAGAAACCTGGGTCGTTATTACATAAGGATAAGCACCTAAATGGACGAACATCTCGAAGATAGGAAACGGCATTCGATCAGAGTACTCCTCTCCGCGCTTTTCGAGTAGGTCTTTGATAGCTGTCAACGAGCACAGAACCACGACCGTCTGGTTTAAAACTTGGAGGTTTATGACATCCCCTGATATAGCTATGTTTAGGGAAGGAACACCACGAATTAATCAGCCCTACCGTGTTGCTTAGACATCTTCGCATAGGCGGACCAAGGAGAGAGCTTTGGAACATCTAGTAAATTCCCAATGATAGGCAAAGGTCGAGGACCAGGGGGATATGGGAGACCCCTTCGCCTTCTGTGGTCACGGAAGGCGAAGAGGGTGTAGAGGAATACAGAGAACGCGAGGCAGTCGATCGCTGTGGCGAGAGAGATTGACATGTTCAATTGGAACTAGGCTATAGTACCTGACAGGGCAGAGAAAGACACGGGAGCTATAAGTAGAGGCATATATATGAGTGAAACTTAGACGCCTAAAGCGTTTGGAAGCTCACATAATTGGCCAGACTTCGAACCGAACCGAACCTTAACCAGAATATGGCAGAGCTTGTCGTGTAGTAAACCTGTGGTTCCTTGTGTGGTTCTGTTACCGTTCGACGATTCGGCCGCGGGTGTTTGAGCCAAGGTTTGAGCCACATCCTCCAGCTGTGGGGACAGAACGTGAGGGCCGACCATGAGCAAGAAACCGAGTAAAAGATATCCGTATATCATTGATCGTCCAAGTGAGCACATCTCTGGGGGAAGTGGGCGTTTGTTAGCCCAGTGCCAGTGAGACATGTGACCAATCTTGGATTGGGGGTGTTCTAACCTCCGTCAATCGCCGTCGGAGAATTCTTGAAATTGAATAATTTTCTCATGCTAGCTACTATAATGAGCACTGGTATACTTTTTCCCGTCATGCTTTCCCTGTTTTGCGTTCAAATACGGAATCATTTTTTCAACATCACACTGTTACAAGAAACTGACACGAAACTTCTGGATATGAGCGCAAAAACGAATTCTAGCAGGTCTCCTGTGAGCGCATGTGAGCCGGTTTTGCCGATTAAGCCAAGGCACCTTCTCTTATCAAGTCTTCTGCAATCTTATCTCTCGGAGTGATCGCACCCTCAAACTGCGGTACTTGACTGTCAGGAGATTGCATCAGATCAACTATAGGCGTTCAGACTTGCGTTCAGAGGGCCACGACAACTCACATCACAATCTGGCCCGGGACCGGCGAGGCCGAAGCTGGCACTAAAATATCCTTCCCATCCTTGTCCGTTGCCCTTGCCACTTTAAACATGGACAACACAGACGCCGTCACGACGAAGAGCGTTGCGGCAACAAAGTGCCGCCCCGGGCATATCCGCTTGCAGGCGTCAGATGCTAGTGAGATCACGGGCTCATCGCGGAAGGCTCCGTCCTCGTTAAGGAAGAGTTCGGGCTTGAATGCTTCTGGGTCGGGATATAGCTACGGGTCGTGCAGGACAGCCCGGTCGTCCTTTTTCATGAGAATGGTCTGGAGAACGCCTATGCCAGCATGCGTTCGCTATCAATAATACAATATGACCACGGAACCTATCCAATGGCTGTGCCTTGCGCATTTCCCCGGCGTTTCAAATTAACGTTTAACTCTCGGCTGCTCGTAACGCTCATAACCTACTGATGCGAGTTTGGATGCAACTGTTCTCCCGTCTCTGCTAGAATATAGGCCCCTGAATTCACACCACAGAACACTAGTTCAACAGCAAGAATAGATGTCGCAGCATCCACAGTACGTGTGACGCTCAAGCCAATGCACTCGCCCTTATTAAATCCTCTGCCAGCTTATCTCTTGGAGTAATGGAACACTCAAATTTCGGTAAATGACTTTCACAAGAGATCACCAGATCAGCCACAGAGGTACCAGGTATAACTCGCTCACTCACATGGCAATGCTGCCTTGGACCGACTCAGGGTCTGGCGCCGCGACTGGAATCTCGTTTCCATTCTCGTCCTTGGCCCTTGTCACCTTGAACACCGACAAAATCGACGCTGTCACAACGAAGAGCGTCGCATCGACGAAGTGCCGCCCTGGGCATATCCGCCTGCCCGCACCAAATGCCAGATGGATCGTCGGATCATCTCGGAAGGTTCCATCCTTGTTGAGGAAACGTTCGGGCTTGAATGCTTCTGGGTCGGGATATAGCTCTGGGTTGTGCAGGACAGCCCTGTCAACCGATGCTTAGAACCATCTCGAGAGAAACGACTGTCACACACCATGAGTTAACTATGACCATAGCACCTACGGAACAAAATATCCCGATTACTACTTGAGCCGAGATTGAAGGTCCTTACAAACCTTTTGGAAGAAAGTGACCCTTATAAATGTCATCCTCCGACAGCGCGTGCGGAACACCTCCAATTACGTTAGTCCACCATGACGGTGATGTTGATGAGAGCGGGGAACCCATACCCAATGGGGTCACTATATACCACCTCAACAACTCTTTGCTCATCGCTTCTATGTATGGAAGACGCGGCTTGTCGTCGTACGTTGGGAGCCTATCTCTTGAGATGACCGAGTCAAGTTCTGCTTGCGCTTGCTCCTGCACCTCTGGGAATAGGAGAAGCGCGAGGAACAACGAAGCCATTGAAGAAATAGCCTAGATGTCGCGTTCTAACACAAAACTGAACCTCAGAAATAGGGAGAACACTTACTGTGTCTGCACCAGCTAATGACCGACATAAGCGCTACACGTATTTAATAGAGAACGCATTGATTTACCTTGGAACATAGACCCTAGAATATCTTTTATAGCTTGCACCGACTCTTGACGTTTCGGACCACTTAGAAGGTCTGCCTCTTGGAGATATTCACTTGCTAGAGATGGTACAGCTGTGCCGTCACGCTGGCGTTCCATGAGTGGAGGTGAATCACCAGAATATTACGTGTAAATTCATACCATAGAGTTCCTAACGAATTCGATTGGCTCGTTCTTCATCCTCTGTCCCAGGTGCTTACATTCACTTGCAACTGGTTCATACTTGAACAAAGGAATCCAGGAAGGCAGGTGTTTGACTGAATATAGCAGGCAGTCAGATGGCGGTAAGAGTGACAGTCGGGTGAAGGAAACTGTACGAAATGGGAGGAAATTTACTAATGCTGTTCCAGGTAAAGAGAAGTATGCCATGATTTCACCAGTCCTTCGTGCTGGCATCAATATGTCGTCGTTTTCTTTCAGGTCATATCCGTAAGTGAGTTGCATGACGAGTTTTCCTTGAAAACTATAAGGCGGGTTAACAGTTAGCACAAATATGGCAGCGGGACGAACAGATCGATGTGTTCGCGGAAGGCATTTGGAGTGGCGAGTAATTGGCCGAGAAACACACGTGTCTTTTCCTCAATCAAACGCTGATGCGAGGCTGTTGCGCCAGGGCGGAGGTTGCGATCCAATAACTTTCTGCCTTCGCGCCAGTATTTTCCAAACTTCGCAAGGGGAAATAACCAATGCACATCCATTCTGAGACATCCGAAGAGTCAGCAACTTTGGCGAGGGAAGGGTAATGATCAGGCTAACATCTCAAAGATCGGAACCGTTAATCTATCTGAATATAACTCTCCACGCCTGTCGACTAAGTCCTTGATGGCCGTCGGTGAGCACAGGATGACAATTACTTGTCCAAAGGCTTCAAGGCATATGACATCACCTAATAAGCGTCAAATTATGTTCAAGGAAACATCAAGAGATGACAGTATTACCATATTTCTTGGACATATTCGCGTACACTAACCAGGGAGAGAGTATTGGAACATCAAGCAGATTCCCAATAACAGGCAAAGACGGAGGACCTGGGGGATACGGGAGGCCTCTTCGCCTTCTGTGGTCACGAAATGCGAAGAGGGTATAGTAGAAGAATACGAGGAGGACGAGGCAGTCGATCGCTGTGGTGAGAGAGATCGGCATGTTGAACCAGTGAGGGGGCAGGAGAGGTAGATACGAGAACTATATATATGAGTGAACCCGTAGACCCCGAAAGGGTTTGGAAGCTCTCATAATTGGCCAGACTTCGAACTACAGAATGCTACGGCAGAGGTTGTGGTGTGGTAAGCCTGTGGTTCTGCTGCCGTTCGACGATCGGATTCGGCCGCGAGTCACGGTGTTTGAGCCAAGGTTTGAGCCACATCCTCCCACTGTGGGGACAGGGACAGAACGTGCCAGTGAACATGAGCAAGAAACCGAGTTACAGATATCCATATATCATTGTCCAAGTGAGCACATCTCTGGGGGAAGTGGGCGTTTGCTAGCCCAGTGAGATTCGGACATAACTTGAAGATATATGACCAATCTTGGATTGGGAGGTGTTCTAACTTCTGTCAATCGCCGTTGGTGAATTCTTGAATAATCAAATAATTTTCTAATGCTAGCTAATGATGACGCAAAATTCACAATGAGCACTGTTATGCCTTTTCCCGGCATGCTTCCCCTGTTTTTGCACTCAAATACGGAATCACGTTGTCAACGTCACACTGTTACAAGAAACTACCACGAAAATTCTGGATAGTGAGAGTGCAAAAATGAATGCCAACAGGTGTCTGCTGGGCCGGTGATGCCAATTAAGCCAATGCACCTTCTCTTATCAGGTCCTCTGCAATCTTATCTCTCGGAGCGATAGCACACTCAAAGTGGGGGACTTGACTGTCAGGGATCAGCTGTAAAAAACATGCGTTCAAAGGGCCACTACCACTCACATCACAACCTGGCTCGGGACCGGCGAGGCCGAAGCTGGCACTGGAATATCTTTCCCATCCTTGTCCTTGGCCCTTGTCACGTTAAGCGCCAATAAAACGGACGCCGTCACGATGAAGAGCGTCGCGGCGACAAAGTGCCGCCCTGGGCATATCTGCCTCCCGGCGTCAAATGCCAGTGAGATCACGGGGTCATCGCGGAATGTTCCGTCCTCGTTAAGGAAGCGTTCGGGCTTGAATGCTTCTGGGTCGTGCAGGACAGCCCTGTCGCCCTTTCTCATCAGAATGGTCTCGATGTCAGATGACTATAAATGCACCATCCGTTGGATATGACCACGGAACCTACCAAGGAAAACGATTTAGATTGCGACAACCTCAAAAGTCGCTTGCAAACCTTTTGGAATGAAGTGGCCCTTATAGACATCGTCTTCGCTTGGGGAGTGGGGAAGGACTTGAGAAGGAGGTCAGCAGGCTGACACACGAATCGAGAATTAGACATCCGCACCCATTGGCGTCACCATCTGCCACCTCATTAACTCCTTGCTTATGGCTTCGATGTATGGTAGACGCGGCTTGTCATCGTACGTTGGCATCCTGTCTCTTGAGACGACCGAGTCAAGTTCTGCTTGTGCGCGCTTCTGAACCTCTGAATAAAGGACGAGCGCGAGGAATAGAGAGGACAGCGAGGACACAGTCTGAAAATCGTGCATCAAACAAGAACCAATCAAGGGAGTGGGAAGAGCACGCACAGTATCCGAACCGGCTGGTGCTCGGCGTAAGTGCTGTGTACCTTCAGAATGTGCATTAAACTCACCTTGGAACATAGACCCTAGGGTATTTTTGAGAACTTCCTCCGCCAATTGGCGTTCCTCACCACTGAAGAGCTCTAGCTCTTGGAGATGCTCACTGGCTAGAGATGGCACCGCAGAGCCGTCTCGCTGGAAGTTCGTGAGTAAGACAAATTGTCGGAGTGACAGTCTACCATACCAGATACTTCCTCACGAAGTCGATAGGCTCATTCTTCATCCTCCAACCCAACTCTCTACATTCACTTGCGATTGGTTCATATTTGAACAAAGGAACCCACGAGGGAATGTTCTGGACTGGATGTAGCTGTGAGATTGAGGAAAATAGGAGACAATGCAATCACACGGAATGGTAGATGGTTTACTAGCGCCGCCCCGGGCAGGGCAAACTGCGACATAATTTCGCCAGTCCTCCTCGCTGGCACCACGATATCATCATTCTCTTTCAACTCGTACCCATAAGTGAGGTACATGATAAGTTTTCCTTGAAGACTGGAGACGGGTCAATAGTTATTGGGAACTTGAGCAATGAGACCAACAGGTCGATATGTTCACGGAAGTGCTTCGGCGAGGAAAGCAGCTGGCTAAGGAATGCGCGTGTCTTCTCCTCGATTAGACGCTGATGTAGGGCTGTCGCTCCAGGGCGAAGACTGCGATCCAATAATTTGCGGCCGTCACGCCAAATTTTTCCCTTTCTAGCAGTGGGCAAGGTCCAATTGACTCCCATTCTGAGAAACTTAAGTCAATAGTACCAAGAGTAAGTGTTGTGGACGCACATCTCGAAGATCGGGAACGGTGTTCGATCAGCGTACATCTCTCCGCGCTTTTCGAGTAGGTCCTTGATGGTTGACAACGAGCACAGAACCACGACTATTTGGCCTAAAATTTGGAGGCATATGACATCCCCTAGTATAGCAATGTTTAGAGAAGGGACACCAGGAGTTAGTCAGCCCTACCGTGTCTCTTAGACATCTTCGCATAGGCGGACCAGGGAGAGAGCTTTGGAACATCTAGCAAATTCCCAATGACAGGCAAAGATCGAGGTCCAGGGGGATACGGGAGACCTCTTCGCTTTCTGTAGTCACGAAAGGTGAGGACGATGTAAAGGAATGCAGAGAGGGCGATGCCATCAACTGCTATGACAAGAGAGCTGCATCGTGGTCGAACTGAACTACCTGAGACTAGTAGACACGGAGTAGGAGGTCATATACTCCGAGTCCGAGCAGAAGAAGCCCAGGAGTCTTCAAATGGTGCATCAGATATCCAAGCTTGGCCAAATATTGTCGTGAGAGCCGTCGTCACGCCCTGTGCTACATCATTGCGCGTTGAGACAGATACCTGGAAGAAACCCCCACCCATAGATAGCAGTGACATCATTGTCATTCTTGGTGGTGGTTGGAATTATGTAATGATGGATCGGTTTTTTGCGTGCGCCGCTTCCACACTGGCAGCCGCACTTGGACTCGGACTTTATCTTTCTGTTTCCTTACAGCAATGGTCCGAGCTGGCAGGCTGCTCATCTGGTGGATTGGCGTGGCGATGTGTCCTGATACCCTGAGCGCACACGTCGGCTGGCGTCCTGGTGGACAGGGGCCTTTGCCCCTGTGCAACCGTTCCGTTTCGAGGACCTTGGGTTAGATGCTATATGAACTGGACGAACTACGTACTGATTAATGAATAGAATCACAAGCCTACGATACCATGTGATTAGAATTTTTATACAATACTTTCTCGACTTTGTTTAGCACAGCCTAAAAGCCTCGTAGATTACGGTGTAACCATCAGTCATCTAGTCATCACTCGCAGGTGATTCCTGACATGAGAATAGCCGAGTACCAGTTACCTTTTTTCTGTACCATCTACTTGAGCCTTGATGCATGATGCATGATGCATTGATGGTCTATGGTTTGTGTCTAGTCTGCCCAGTGTCTCGCGCATTTCCGCCGGAGCGCGTTTCAGGTTAACGTTTAGCTCATAACCCTCATAACCTACTAATGCGGGTTTGGGCGCAAGTGTTCTACCGTTCTGCTAGAATATAGGCCTCCGAATTCATGCCACAGAACACTAGTTCAACAGAAAGAATAGACGTCGCAGCATCCACAGTACGTGTGACGCTCAAGCCAATGCACTCGCCCTTATTAAATCCTCTGCCAGCTTATCTCTTGGAGTAATGGAACACTCAAACTTTGGTGGATGACTTTCACATGAGATCACGAGATCAGCCACAGAGGTACCAGGTATAACTCGCTCACTCACATGGCAATGCTGCCTTGGACTGACTCAGGGTCTAGCGCTGCGATCGGAATCTCGTTTCCATTCTCGTCCTTGGCCCTTGTCACCTTGAACACCGACAAAATTGACGCTGTCACGACGAAGAGCGTCGCATCGACGAAGTGCCGCCCTGGGCATATCCGCCTGCCCGCACCAAATGCCAGATGAATTCTCGGATCATCGCAGAAGGTTCCATCCTTTTTGAGGAAGCGTTCGGGCTTGAATGCTTCTGGGTCAGGATATAGCTCTGGGTTGTGCAGGACAGCCCTGTCAACCATCTCAGAACCATCTCGAGAGGAACTGCGCCATATGACTGTCACGCACCATGAGTTAACTATGACCATAGCACCTACAGAACGAAGGATCTCGATTACTACTTGAGTCGAGATAGAAGATCCTTACCAACCTTTTGGAAGAAAGTGGCCCTTGTAGAAGTCATCATCCGATAGCGCGTGTGGAACACCTCCAATTAAACGTTAGTCCACCGTGACGATGCTATTGATGAGTGGGGGATCCGCACCCAGTGGGGTCACTATATGCCACCTCAACAACTCTTTGCTCATCGCTTCTATGTATGGAAGACGCGGTTTATCATCGTACGTTGGGAGCCTATCTCTTGAGATGACCGAGTCAAGTTCTGCTTGCGCTTGCTCCTGTACCTCTGGGAATAGGAGAAGCGCGAGGAACAACGAAGCCATTGAAGAAATAGCCTAGAAGTCGCGTTCTAACACAAAACTGAACCTCAGAAATAGGGAGAACACATACTGTGTCTGAACCGGCTGATGACCGACGTAAGCGCTACACGTATTCGTAGAGAACGCATTGATTTACCTTGGAACATAGACGCTAGAATTTCTTTGATAGCCTGCACCGACTCTTGACGTTTCGGGCTGTTCAGAAGGTCTGCCTCTTGGAGGTATTCACTTGCTAGAGATGGTACAGCTGTGCCATCGCGCTGGCGTTCCAGGAGTGGAGGTGAATCACCAGAATATTACTAAATTCATACCATTGAGTTCCTAACGAATTCGATTGGCTCGTTCTTCATCCTCTGTCCCAGGTGCTTACATTCACTTGCAACTGGTTCATACTTGAACAAAGGAATCCAGGAAGGGAGGTGTTTGACTGAATATAGCAGGCAGTCAGGTGGTGGTAACAGTGACAGTCGGGTGAAGGAAACTGTACGAAATGGGAGAAAATTTACTAATGCTGCTCCAGGTAAAGAGAAGTGTGACATGATTTCACCAGTCCTTCGTGCTGGAATTAATATGTCGTCATTCTCTTTCAAGTCATATCCGTAAGTGAGTTGCATGACGAGTTTTCCTTGAAAACTATAAGGCGGGTTAACAGTTAGCACAAATGTGGCAACGGGACGAACAGATCGACATGTTCTCGGAAGGCCTTTGGAGTGGCGAGTAGTTGGCCGAGAAACACACGTGTCTTTTCCTCAATTAAACGCCGATGCGAGGCTGTTGCGTCAGGGCGGAGGCTGCGATCCAACAACTTTCTGCCTTCGCGCCAGTATTTTCCCATCCTCGCAAGGGGAAAAATCCAATCCACTTCCATTCTGGGACAGCAGAAGAATCAGTAACCACGGCGAAGGAAGGGAAATGATCAGGCCAACATCTCAAAGATCGGAACCGTTATCCTATCTGAATACAACTCTCCACGCCTTTCGATTAAGTCCTTAATGGCCGTCGGTGAGGACAGGATGACGATTACTTGGCCAAAAACTTGAAGGCATATTACATCACCTAATAATCGTCAAACTACGTTCAAGGAAACACCGAGAGATGATAGTCGTACCGTATTTCTTGGACATATTCCCGTAGGCTACCCAGGGAGAGAGCATTGGAACATCAAGCAAATTTCCGATGACAGGCCAAGATGGAGGTCCAGGGGGATACGGGAAGCCCCTTCGCTTTCTGTAGTCACGAAAGGCGAAGACGGTATAGAGAAATACGAAGAAGGCGAGGCAGTCGATCGCTGTGATGAGAGAGATCTGCATGTTGAGACTAGGACACCCGAGAAGGACATGGGGGAGTAGACACGGGGACGAACAGATGAGTATTTATGAGCGAAGCCATTCATAGATGTTTCAAGCGCATGGAAACTCTCATATTCGGTAAGACTTCAAATCGAGCAGAATAAGCCATGGTTGCCGTGATGTATCTTACGTGCAACTCAGTTCTGTTGTCACTTCGGGCTTTTGAACCAATCGAATCATTCGCCCCCGAGAAATGTGCTCGCTTCTTTCTATTTGCGTGTCATACAGTGCCTCAGCGACCTAATCGGTTGCTCTTTGATTTTTCGCGTCGTACCGAGTTCTAGCCGAGTTGCGTACCAACACAATGGTACTTGGCCACTAGCAGACCGTTTCGCATATGGGACTCCCGTGATCTTGATAATTGATGTGCTAAAGCTGGTGACAGATGGGAAACTCTTCTCTGTAAAGTTTTAATTAAAAGATGGAAAGCCACAGGACAGCGCCACTTTTGTACTTAGTTGATGGCCTCGAGAAATAAATGGAATGTAGTATACATGTGATAGCATAGACATGTCACCATCATTCCCGGCCTCCGAGCAATAAGTTTACTGTGTCGGGGCATGTCAGCCCATTTCCTGCAGAGCGTTAGGGTTTGGGATCCCGAGACTCCGCGACCAATGGAGCCAACCAATACCGATCATGAAGACATATGTCCAGGGAGGCCCATGGGACTCCATCTATGTATTGCAGAAAATCCATCAGTACAGTATCGCAGCCCAGGTTCGATCTAGTCGTGATGTCATTGTTGCCTACTATGAGGCTGCGGCCATATAACCAAGGGTTGAAGAAACCGAGTAGGGGCGTGCCGTTGAAATTATGAAGTTTCTAGTAGCGAGATAACCCGCTCCACTATCTGTGCGCCAGCGGTCGGGCGTATGTTCAAGGATGGGAGGGCTTCGAGAGCCTGGGCAGGGACGAAAAAGTATCGCGTCAAAAGTGCCGGCCCGGATGTCCCCTCTTGAGCACCCTTCAAGCGCTTCAATGATTGAGACGCATGCGCCTTGCCGATGTTGCGCAACTGCGACTCGGACACGCCTCCTCATTGCCTCACAAGCACAAATTTCACCATATGATATTGTGGCTGTTCCTCAAGTGGTTATTTCTTAGTTGGCATGGGATTTGTCACGGCTGTCGGCCAACATTCTAGGACCACGACTACTTGGCCGAGACTTGAAAGCATACGACATTGCCCGATATTCCTGGTCTTGGAGTGCTGATGTCGCTGTAAAGGCAATCCCATCCGGGATGACAACCTTTGGTACGGAACACGTCGGCTTGGCTGAACAGATAGCCTAGGCTGCACGCGCGAGCTTTGGACAGTGACTCTCTTGGTGACTAAGTTATGTCATCTCTGCTGGAAATACTCTTGAATTCACGTAACAGAATACTAGTTCAGCAGGAAATGGTAGCTGCCGCAGAATGCGCGGTACATGTTCAAGCTAAGGCACTCGCCCTTATCAAATCTTCTGCGACCTTATCTCTTTGGGCAATGGAACACTCAAATTTCGGTGGATAACTTTAACGCGAGATCAGTGGATCAGCCACAGAGGTACCAGTTTATGACTCTGTTACTCACGCGGTAATACTTCCCGGTACAGACGCAGCGTCTGGCGCCGCGACCGGAACCTCGTTTCCATTCTCGTCCTTGGCCCTTGTCACCTTAAACACCGACAATATCGACGCTGTCACAACGAAGAGTGTCGCGTCACGGTCATACAGTGCTTCAGCAACCTAATCGCTTCCTCTTTGATTGTTTGCGTCGTACCGAGTTAATACACTTTGACGCCATAAAGAGAAATGGGGTACAGACCATGCCCGAACAATATCAAGAACTATGGATCGGGTTCCATACCCAAGTCGAACAACAAATGCCGTTGTACACAGAAGCGTTGCCGCGGCCGGGCCTATACTCGAGCCTCCATGCCTTCTACTCCACTCGGACTGTAAGGATAAGCTTAGCGCTGATACACCGCTGATTGGTGAAGTCATGGTGATCGGAGCCTATTCGGAGATGGAGATAACTACTTAAAGTAGTAACCATCTAACAGTACAGTACCGGCAGTCACTGTAAATACTGTAACTTACAGTACGCCTTGTCAGTGACTTTCCTCGTCATCTGTTTGTCATCTTCTCTATTCGAGTCACGTACACGGACGAAACTGAAATGCTTCGCTTCCGCGGCCACTCATCCAGTCTCAGGCTCTTCGACCCAAGATGTCAGTTCCTTCTCATGGGATTCTACAGGGGAAACTAGGCCCCAGAATGGACCGATTTAAGCCTGTCGTGGACGCAAGCCTCTTCTCTCTTAGACTCCGGATTTATCGTTGTTCCTTTCTTGGTTCCTTTGCTAGGCCCTGGAGGGAGGAGTATGGCGAGCCCTCTTCGTGGAAGACTTGCGGCCTCTTACTTGGTCTCACCCCCTGCCAATACCTTCTGCTGTCATTTGCGTTCAACGCTACTAGATTATTGTCGGTTTCTTACCCTTCCAGTTTGCTTTCTTAGAGTCACTCCGAGAAGATACTAGCTCTTGTCCCTGTGGTACTTATTAGTACGATTATCTGGAATTGGGACATTTCCCAAGATAGCAGATTTTGATTGCTGGAGCCACACACGCTGTGTCCTTTACAGTGAGGCTCCGTTTGTATTTGGTCGAGGAGGAGCCATAATCAATCAAGCAATTGAGCCTGGAGAAGGATGTAAGCAAAGTTCCTTGCGTTAGTGAGGCTTGCACTCACGTGGATGTGATCCCAACGCTCTGCGGCTAAGGACCACTGCATTGTGAAATCCCTAGATATTCGTTGGAGTGTCTGTCAGGGCGAAGGCGTGGGCGCTGTTACTAATCTTGAAGGCATGGGGATAGTTCATTGTCACTTGAGTTGTCTGTATAAGTGATTATGGGATGTGCAGTGAAAGGCACGTAGTATTGCAGAGAAGGGGACTTATTAATCTTCGGCGATCGCAGACACTATAGTATATAAGTTCAGTGAGGGGGGTGGGTCCCTTTTATGTCAAGGCAAAGATAAGGGTGCCTTTCCCTGTTCGTACAAGGTTCTTTGTACTTTGAAGTGAACGGATAGTCGCCGTAATGCTGTATGCCTGGTACTTGATAGAAACTATCCGCCCTTATTATGTCTGGGAAAGTTGTCTCACGACTATAACTTCGTGTTCGTGTGTGGCTCCACTATCAGAGACCGTGCCAGTGCGAGCTCTAAATTCAACGCGTGCTGCTTGCTGGTGAGGGTTTCCAACCTATAGCTGGACGCAGACTCATGGTTCTGGGTTTGGTTCTGGGACGAAGCAACCAAAACTACAATGGCGTGAAGGGGTGGACTCGAAGTATGCACATTCTGGGGACGAAGGCTCATGACCGCCCTACTGGCCGATTCCCTTAGGGCCAAAGAAGTGGAAAATTACGGGCAGAACCTAGATAGCATAAACTTTCAAAGCCTCTCCGAGTCAACGTGGCCCTCAACAGTAGTGAAGTTGACTGACTCTCCACCAGCTCTCTCAGGGGAGCCCTTCGAGGATAAGCAAAGCACACACTTCAAGAGTCGGGCGACGAATTCGTACAAGTACAAAGAGTCCGAGTTGAGAGAAGTCGGCCAAATGTCAAGCTAGAGCACTCTCCATAATCAAATCTTCTGCGACCTTGTCTCGTGGAGCGATGGAACACTCGAACTTCACAGGATGGCTGAAAGGGTCAACTTAGTAATGCATAGAGGTAGTGCATTTGAGAAGGACTACGCACATTAAGATTGAGTCAGTTTGGACCATCGGGCTGACTGGAATTTCGTGACCGTGCTTGTCTCTCGCTTTGGTAACATTGAAAACAGAGAGCAAACAGGCGGTGACGATGAACAGTGTTGCATCTACCAAGTGACGCCCAGGACAGATGCGCTTCCCAGCGCCAAATGCGAGGGAGATCGTCGGGTCGTCTCTGAATGTCCCATCTTCGTCGAGGAATCGCTCAGGCTTGAATGTTTCCGGATCAGGATAGAGATCTGGGTTGTGCAGAATCGCCCTAAGAACTTTCCCTCGGAAAACTGTCAATAAACGTAGTTCCTAGGACATACCATGAGTTAGTGATCATAATTGAACCTATCAAGCGGATTGTTAGCAGCGATGCACAGATATCTCAATCTAATGAGCTGGAAAACCTTTTGGAATAAAGAACCCCCGGTAGACACAATCCTCGGTCGAGGCATGAGGGAAACCTTTCAAAAAGTTATTGAGATACGTTGATACATATCACAGGAGCGCAACTCGCACCCAGCGGGAGAACCATTTGCCACCTGAGCAGCTCCTTGCAGATCGCCTCAATGTACGGAAGACGCGGCCTGTCCTCGAAAGTGGGAAGCCTGTCTCTCGATATCACGGAGTCAATTTGGGCTCGCGCTCGCTTCTGCACCTCTGGATAGAGGGTGAGAGCAACGAAGAGGGAGGTCATCGAGGACACAGTCTGAGTTGTGTGCTCAATTGTTGAACGAGACTCGAAGAGCCCCAAAACGCACTGTGTCTACACCGGCTGATGCTTGTGATCAGCAATTCATTCCTTCATATCTGATAGAACAATTCACCTTGAAACATGGAACCCAACACTCGTTTGACGACATCCTCCTGGACATGGTACTCGGGACCGTTGAGAACCTCTACCTCCAGGAGTTGTTCACGTGCCAACGATGAAACTGCTGTGCCATCTCGCTGGTAGAGAGCCATAGTCAGGACGTACAGTACGACTTGAATGACTCATAAGTATCATAACCACAAACCATAGTATTTTTGACGAAATCGATCGGTTCGCTCATTGTTCGACGACCCAGTTCTCTGCCTTCTTGAGCCAGCGGCTCATAGCTGAACCAAGGGACCCACGAAGGGATATGTCGCACTGAAGGCCGTGGTCAGTTTCTTTTCATAACGTCTATCATAACGTGGAGATTCATACGGAATGGGAGATGATTTACTAGCGCTGCTCCAGGCAAGACCAAACGAGCCAAGATGTTGCCGAGTTGAACAGGAGCCTCGACTATTTTGTCGTTCTCTTTCAGGTCATAGCCGTATACGATGGACATGATAATTTTCCCTTGAAATCTAACAGTTCTTCCGTTTCGATCAAGCAACGTCAGTAAGGAACAAAACCACTGACAGTTCAATATGGCCGCGAAAGTCCGCGGGGGATGCAAGGATCTGTCCCAGAAATGCACGTGTTTTTTCCTCTATCCTTTGGTGGAATGGTGAAATTGCGCCCGGACGAAGGCTGCGATCCGCTATCTTTCGACCCTCGCGCCAGCGTTCTCCATACTCGGTGACAGGCAAGAGCCAATCCACCTCCATTCTACACAGCATCAGGAGGTCAACGAAAACGGCAACAAGGCCGGGTAGCGAGGCCGACGATTGTGCTCACATGTGATGCATCGGCAAAGTAGGACGATCAGAGCAGATTTCCCCCCGCTTTTCAAGTAGGTCTTTGATCCCGGACAAGGAACAGAGCACCACGATTGCCTGCCCAAAAACTTGAAGGTACAGAACGTCGCCTGGGAAAACGTGAAAGCGAGTTTTAGTAAAGGGAGTTCACCACCTCGAAACGACATCGCCCAAACCGTGTTTCTTGGCCATTTCTGCGTACGTGGTCCATTGCGACTGTTTCGGAGAGTCGAGTAAATTTCCGATTATTGGCCACGGTGTTGGACCAGGAGGATAAGGGACACCTCTTCTTCTTCGAAGATCCCGGAAGGCAAATAAGAGGTGAAGAAAAGTGAATAATAGCACAATATCTACCACAATGATGCCAGTGGAGGGGATGACCGCCATGGGGGATGAAACTCGAAAGAACCGCTACATTATTATATACAGTTTGGGAACCCGTCGATTTCCGTCCTTCCCAGCTTCTCAAGTTGCAGAGACAGTGACTCGGAACTATGAATGTTTCGTCCCATTCCTGAGACGACAAAGGAACTTCCGACTCGGAGAGGTGCGCCGCGCCGCGGTTCAACGCCGTTCTCACGGCCCGGAAAGAGTGGCCCGCTTTCCCGCAACCAGTACGTGCCATCTTCGGTATTAATCAGGCAAGGATCAGGATATGGATCTCACTCTCATTGACTTTTCGGGGAGGACTATCATGCAAGAGGGTGCCGCATGGTCAGAATGCATTAATCACGATAAACCATACAGTTTAAGATGAGCCGTTAGAAGAGATAGACCCGAATTAATAACAGGGACCAATGTTTTAGAAGGAAGAATCCTCGGTGAAACGGATGATGGATCAAACAAAACCTCGGCGAAATACGAACTTACGTTTATTCGCGGTATAAGTTCGATGAACGATGAACTCTAGTTGCACACATAGGAACAAATGGCACCCCCCTCACGTCAGCAGCCCCGAGTCCATGCAGATCGCCAAGCAGATCGCGTTAAAGTATGGAAGCAAACTGCTCCCGAAAATTGGAAGCGTGTTCGCCGATACGACGGAGTCTATATCGATTTGAGCCTCCCGCATTACTGCATCCATAGATAGAGGGGTGCAAGTGAGGCCTGTAAAGACGAGGAAGGCCCGGGGGCGAACGGTGAGGGTTTGAGGTAGAATTACGTGCCAATTTACCGAGGAGCTGAAGAACTCTGAGGGCGAGTCCGAACGTACCCTTACTACTAAACGCATCTTGAAACACATCACCGTACGCTAGTATCTAAACCGGCTGATGCTGGCAACTGGCTGCAGCTACTAGTGGCTTGTAACGAAGCAGTCATTATAGTAAGTACTGTATCTCACGCTGTGTGTAATACCTCATACAGACTTTATTGCAGGATGGCGCGACCGTTCCAATTTCAGCTGTGGAACGAATGAAGGATTCCTTACTCGGCAATCACCACAAATTATGGGAACCTCAATTACAAGTTTGTCTCACCAAGTCTGATGAGATTTGCGGCTGTTGAGGCCTTGAGGCCCGGGGGTGACTTACCGTAAGGGTGAGATACGAGTTAGCGCCTTGCTCAGTTGTGTTCCAATGGAGTTGATAAGAATATAATATTAATACGTTAGCACAGGGTTTATAGTCATCGTATTGGTCGGGAGACCCAAGAAATTGAACCCTGTACGAAGACGATTCCTTTCCGTACGTCCAAGACGTAAGGGAAAGTCGTCAGGCAAGACAAGATACAATCAGATCTTTTGCAGATTTATCCCTTGGGATAATAGCACACTCAAACTTCTCTGGATGCCTGCAGGAATTCTTTAGAAGACCAAGGATACATCCCGAGGAGATGGTCGACTCACACGACAATTGAGCTCTCGAAAGACGTTGCAACATTTACGGGAATCTCGTGGCCGTTCTTGTCTTTTGCCTTCACTACATTGAATACCGACAAGACAGAAGAGATGACGATGAAGAGGGTTGAGTCCACAAAATGACGCCCGGGACAGATTCTTTTGCCAACCCCAAACGTCAGTGTGATCACTGGATCATCTCGCAAGGTTCCATCTTCATTGAGGAAGCGCTCCGGTTTGAATGCTTCCGGATCTGGATATAAATCTGGATTGTGCAGGATTGCCCTGATCCGCCTGCCTAAGAGGGACATTTGAAGAATCGAGATGATGACGTACCACGCATTCGCCATCATGATAGCACCTTTGAAACGCAATCGCCGAACGGTGAACAGTGGGGCGCTGGACTGGTTGAGAAACTTACCTTTCGGGATAAAAAAGCCATTATAGACGTCATCCTCAGTCGAAGCATGGGGAACACCTGAGGACAATTCTCTTCAGCACCTCGGATCGGGGCATTGAGGACGAGTCCCTTACCTAATGGTGTCACCATCTGCCACCTCTGCAATTCTCTGCACATTGCGTCGATGTACGGGAGACGCGGTCTGTCGTCGAATGTTGGAAGTCTATCCCTTGTTATTACGGAGTCAAGCTCTGCCTGTGCTCGCTTCTGCACATCCGGATAGAGAACAAGAGCAAGAAAGAGAGAAGATAATGACGACACGGTCTTAACGTCATAGACGTCATTAGATGTACCAGAGGTCCAACAAGAAGACATACTGTGTCCGAACCAGCTGTCGAAAGTTGCTAAGATTGAGCATAATTTTTTCGTTAAACGCAATATCTCACCCATATACATGGACGCCAAGGTTTTCTTGACAACTAATTCCTTCTCTTGGCGCTCTGGAGTAGCTAGATTCTCTATCTCCTGAAGGTGTTCGCTAGCGAGAGATTGGACTGCAGTGCCGTCTTGCTATGATGGCCACATCAGCCAACTTGAACACCAGGAGGGCCACGCCTACGAACCATGGCCGTTTTGACAAACTTGAAGGGTTCGTTTGCCATCCTGGAACTGAGTTCTCTGCCTTTCTGCGCCAGTGATTCGTAGTTAAACCGCGGCACCCACGAGGGGATGTGCCGCACTGACGACGTTGGTGAGGTCAAAGTACGAGATAGAGCAAGCGTCCTCACAGAAAGGGAGATGATTTACTAATGCAGCTCCAGGTAAGGTGAGTTGCGAGAGCATTTCCGTGGCCTGCACCGGAGCGACGATCATGTGATCGTCATTACCCATCAGGTCATACCCATACGTGAGGGACATGATCAATCTCCCTTGAAGACTGCCCAAAGGTCAATGGTTAGATACACAAAATCAATAGGCCGCACTGACAGTCGAATATGACTAAAGAAGTCTCCTGGGGTCTCAAGGAGTTGACCAAGGAACAGGCGTGTGTTGTCCTCCATCATCCTCCGATATGCCGTTGTGGCGCCAGGACCAAGGCTGCGATCCAGTAGTCTTCGGCCCTCGCGCCAATACTCGCCCACCCTGCAAGTTGGGATAAGCCAATCCAACTCCAGTCTGGATTTCGAAGGTGTCAGGGATGCACGACGGATGATACACAAACGACCGGGTGTAGCGTACATTTCTTGGATTGGCAACATGGGCCGGTCTGCGTACATTTCCCCGCGCTTCTCTAGGAGGTCTTTGATGGCGGGTAGCGAAGACAACACCACAATCGCTTGACCAAAAACTTGGAGATATACAAGTTTGCCTAACAATATGACATGCTATCAGTGAATCAAGGACACGTGAGTGTTGCCCTACCATATTTCTCGGACATCGCTTGGTACTCAACCCAAGCAGATCGCTTTGGAACATCAAGGAGGTTTCCAATGATTGGTAAAGGGGGCGGGCCAGGTGGATAAGGGAGTCCTCTTCGTCTCTTGTGGTCGCGGAATGCTATGAAAAGACGAAGAAAGAGTGAGGCAGCGAGACAGTCGATAAGGGTGATCCATGGAAATGACTGCATGATTCTTAGTCGTGCGAGGATTCAGACTACAGTCCCTCAGGCTGGAGGAGAGGTGGGCAGGTTATATATAATCCGGGGTCCTGGTCAAACTTCTCATCAGCGAAAACGGTTGACAGTTTTATTACGGGAGGGTTCTGCAGACCTCCGTTCCGGTCTCCAGTCATACCATTGTATCGGTTGTTGAATTCACACGGTTGTGAACTTGTGAGTCCGTAACATCCTTAAAAAGGAAAGTTTGAAAAAGGTTTTGATCTGACGCGCCCACTTTCCCGCACAACGCAACCACGCAACAACCACGCAACTCAACTGGACAAACAAAGTGCTTAGAGAGTACAGTAGGCTGACAGTAAATTTTGAAGAAGCTCTTAAGATAATTCGGAATGGAATCAGTCGCAATTGCCACTGCTTCGAGGCTATAGCCCATAACTCGTTAATGCGAAAATGTTCCACGCACTAAGAGTCTAAGCCTTGCACTAAGCATTCGAGAAAGTCATCATGAGCATGAAATCACAGAATACATAGTTAATGATACCTACACCTTTCCAGTGCAGCCATGCAATCTGTGAATCTTGGGATCGAGTGTAACATAAAAATACTCAAAATACATGCCCCTGTGAGGTACTCAAAAAAACGCTACAGGCACCTCCAACAGCCGTACTCGGGCCTCAGCGGAACGCCAACCGCCAACCAGATTGAGAAAGAGTTATCAATCAAGACAAGCTACAATTAAATCTTTTGCTGATCCATCCCTTGGGACAATGGAACACTCAAACTTCTCTGGATGCCTTCAGGAAGTCTTAGAAGACGAAGGTTACGTCTCCAAGAGATTCAACTTACATGACCATTAAGCTCTCGAGAGACGTCGCAACATTTACAGGAATTTCGCGACCGTTCTTGTCTTTTGCCTTCGCCACATTGAATACCGACAAGACGGACGAGACGACGACGAAGAGGGTTGCGTCTACAAAATGACGACCGGGACAGATCCTTTTGCCAATACCGAATGCCAGAGTGATCACTGGATCGTCTCGCAAAGTTCCATCTTCATTGAGGAAGCGCTCTGGTTTGAACGCCTCCGGATCTGGATATAAATCTGGATTGTGCAGGATTGCCCTGACCCGCCTGTCTAAGCAGGACATTTGAAGAATTAAGATGATGACGTACCACGCATTCGCCACCATGATAGCACCTTCAAAGACAATTACCCAAAGGTGAACCGCAAGGCGCAGGACCGAGTGAGAAACGAACCTTTTGGAATGAAGAAGCCATTATAGACGTCATCCTCAGTCGAAGCATGGGGAACACCTCAAGGCAATGTTATCAGCACCTTAAACTAGGCCATTGGGATTGAATGCTCGTACCCAATGGCGTCACCATCTGCCACCTCAGTAATTCTCTGCACAGTGCGTCGATGTATGGGAGGCGTGATCTGTCGTCGAATGTTGGGAGTCTATCTCTTGTGACGACATTGTCAAGTTCTGCCCGTGCTCTTTTCTGCACCTCCGGATAGAGAACAAGTGCGAGAAAGAGAGAAGATAACGAGGACACGGTCTTTTCGCAGTATGGGTTAGTAAATGTATCATATGTAAGAGGAGGAGACGAACTGTGTCTGAGCCAGCTGACAAATGCCGTTGAAGTTGAGCACCGCATGTTACGGCAGTGGGTGCAATTATGATAACTCACCAGCATACATAGACGCCAAGGTTTCTTTGATAACCACTTCCTGCTTTTGGCGCTGTGGGGCAGCTAGATGTTCCGTCTCCTGAAGGTATTCACTAGCGAGAGATTGGACCGCAGTACCGTCTTGCTACTTTCACGTTAGTCACCAGAACACAAGGACGAGTAAGAGGACGAACCATAGTAGTCTTCACGAAATTGAACGGCTCGTTTATCATTCTGGAACTGAGCTCTCTGCCTTGCTGTGCCACTGACTCGTAGTTAAACCATGGCACCCACGAAGGCATGTGCCGCACTGAGGACATTGGTGAGGCAAAGGTACGGGAGCGACAGATCGGGCTTCCGCACAGAAAGGGAGATGATTCACTAATAAAGCTCCAGGAACAATGAGACGCGAGACCAATTCGGTGGCCTGCACTGGAGCAGCGATAATTTTGTCGTTGTTGTCCTTCAAGTCATACCCATACGTGAGGGACATGATGAGTCTTCCTTGGAAGCTGCTCAAAGGTGAACGATAATACACACAAAATGAATACGCCATACTGACAGTCCTATATGGCCGAGGAAGTCCTCTGGGGCCTCAAGGAGTTGACCAAGGAACAGGCGTGCTTTGTCCTCCATCATACGCCGGTACGATGTTGTAGCGCCGGGACCAAGGCTGCGATCTAGTAATATTCTACCTTCACGCCAATGCTCGTTCACTCTGGCAGTTGGGATAAGCCAATCCATCTCCAGTCTATATTTGAAAGGTATCAGCGACGCAAGATAGTTCGCGGACAATGACCAAGTGAAGCATACATTTCCTGGATTGGTAACATGGGCCGATCTGCGTATTTTTCCCCGCGTTTCTCCAGGAGGTCTTTGATAGCAGGTAGAGATGACAGCACCAGAATCACTTGACCAAAAACATGGAGACATACGATGTCACCTGATGACCCGAGGGGATAGGATCAGTAGATTCGGGGCACGAGAATGTTGCTCTACCATATTTTTCAGACATGGCTTGATACGCAACCCAAGCAGATTGCTTTGGAACATCACGGAGATTGCCAATGACTAGTAAAGGAGGCGGGCCAGGTGGATAAGGGAGTCCTCTTCGCCTCCTATGGTCGCGGAAAGCGATGAAAAGATGAAGAAAGAGTGCGGCAGCAAGACAGTCAAATGCAGTTGTCCATGAAAATGACTGCATACTTCTTCAAGTTGGTGGTGCGAGGGACCTAGATTGCCTGCCTAGAAGAGAGGTGGACAGGCTATAAAGGGGAAATTATATCCCGCCAAGCTGGGGTCAACTTTCCCATGAGTAAATGGTTGACAGCTTCGTCCATTACGCAAAGCTTGACGCAAAGGGTTCTCTCTCGGCATGTCGCCAGCGTCCCTGTGGACCTCCGTTCTCTACGGTCTCCGTTGGGTGACACGAACCACTGTGGTTAGCCCGTAGTTTCCGGCTATACAATCAAATTTCTACCCGTCAATCGGCTGGTGTAGGCTGAGCAACAGCTGAGGACCTCACTGAATCCTCCATGCGCCACGTAGCTTATTAGATCGCCTCGAAGAGCACACAGCCTTGCGCCGAAGGTTGTGCATATCCTTTTCCGTCTATGATATATGATACGTAGTCGTGACGGCTGGCCGTATCCGGGGGTCGAACTCTGATTTAAAAAGGAAGAGGCACATCACTGATAGAACGATCCTTATCGCTGCCCTGCTAGGCTGTCAGAACATCCCGCTCCTCGTTAACTCCACGCTCTCTACTTACGGGCACTTGGCCAAGTCATGCTCCCCATCGCTGTACAGTATGAGGGCTATATGAGGTTTAGAGGTGGCCGGGGGTGTCGTCCTCCTTGGGCTGTATCCTGGTGTCTCTTGAACACGTATCACGCAAGCGGTCCAATTACCTATTTAGAGCTACTCTGTCTCCCACCTTAAACAAACACTGTACCCGGTATCATCATAATGCTTCCATTACTCGGGGTTTTCACAACCTCCGAGTCCAGTCACATTGGACAGTTCCCGTTCTGCGTGAAAGTGATACATCTATACAGTAGAGACTACAGGTTACCCGAAAACAGCATTTGCATTCGGAACGTGGAGAATCGAGCGTGATACCTTCCCTGTGTCTCCAGCTTCGTATCTCCAAATGAAAGGCTTGCAGATCATTGGAAGACCATTGCACATGCCATCACCGCGAAATCTTCCTAGGAAGAAAAGCGTAAAGAAAGGACGAGAGCAAACTGCAAACAGGAGCTTCAGGCCGCCTACATGGCACACGTCACAGCTGAGCGCACGATCTAGCGAAGAAGTATCAAAAACTGGGAGTGGATGATCTGTAGCATCGCTGGTGGATGGTGATATTGATGACGCGTCGGACGCAGCACGTGACCGTGTTATTATAATGATTGCTTGGTCCGTCAAGGGCTCTCAGGCTGGTCCAAGCTCTGGTCCGAGTCCGAGTCCCTCCCCTTAAGCACGATATTCTTCTCTGTCTTCATCCTTATCATCACTAGCAACCATATCTGACTTTCTATCTTCTCTAAGGTTGTCGTCGTTGACAAAGCCGTGTGCTGCATGTCTTCCACACAGATTTCATTTGAACTCTCGCCCCGAATATTCAAAATTTCTCTGGACCTAGGACGTCGAGAAAAATTTCGCTGAGCGACTGAAGCCAATTTACTGTGCATCCATCTGGATGCGGGATGCATGTGTGCAAGTCGAGCATTTCCTCCAGAACCTCCTGCTCTACGCGCTTCAACAAGTGCGTCCATCGTGGGAAGTACTCCTGTAATACATGCGAATATAACGAGGAATCGACCCCTACGAGCTCCGTGTGTGAAGGACGTGAATACTTCTCGCGTCTCCCATCGTCATCGAGCAGTAACACTATAAATCCACGCTGGAGTAAGGGCCACTTCACGACCCCAATGCCTGCCCGGAACCTTTCTCGTTCGAACCTGTATGTTTCCTTGCTTCCGATGAGAGTTTCTGCGATGACCCCTTGTTGAATTTAGCAATGGGCTCTGGTCATCAATTCGTGCCCTGATCGCTAGACTCTAGCTTGACCACGACTCCTCGCTGGATTCAATATCAACCCTCCCAAAGATGAGCACGTGAACGAACTTCTATGGGACTCAGAAACAATGGTACAAGCTGGAGGTACGGACGAGAGGGTCGGTTGGCTTGAACCAGCGCACCGTCTTCTCGCTGGGCATGCCCTTTTGTAGCCGCACATTAGACTTTAAGTACACTACCGTACCTTGAGACAGTCGCACGACGCAGTCATTCCTCTCCTGACTAGCATATGCGGCATCGATCAGTTCGAAGAGCCCCTTCAGGTATAGAGCTTTGATATGATTATACACCCGACTTTGCTGGGTTCTCCGAGTCGTATGTAGCATGACAGTATAGAGCTTACGTAAGCGATCTTTGGCGCCTTTCGGTTATTTTCCGTGATTGGTCCGTATGGTCCGGGGCCAAGCGGCTCCAAGTCAGTTGGCTACCCGCCTGTGCCGCAACTGACGATCCTCGATCCTCCTGGCAGAGTGTCATTACCGCAACACAGTTCGTCCTGTGCTCGTTTATGGTGGGATATAAGTTGCGTCATCTGGCTTCTCTGACTGCTGGCACAACTACCAAGTTGGAATCTTTGCTACCTGTTTTTCCTTTCCACACGAACAAGGTTCACCTACCACTCATCCTCGTATCGCCTGCGGATCAATTCAGACACGTCTTCCGTCGTATGCTTCTCGCCGCCATGGCGCCGGATGCCGTCCCTGCACCAGCACCCGCGCCTGCGCCTGCGCGTCCTGGCTTACGCAAAATCGCGCCCTACTGGTATCCATATACGACTATGGCCAAGGGTCGTTGGCTAGACCGGGAGATACTCGAAATCGTTTCCACCGAATTTCGTGACCGCTCGATAGAGTACTATGTGTGACTTCCATTTAATCGCGCTCGCTTTGTCGACTATGTGCTGAACGGAGGTTTGACGGATGACCTCGTCTTACGCAGAGATACGCGCTCGAATCCGGCGTGACCACTATCAATGGCAAAATTGCCAAACCCGACACGATTGTCCGCAACGGGGACCGGATCGAAAACATCGTGCATCGCCACGAGCCTCCGGTCACCTCTCGACCCGTCAAGATCCTGCACGAGGACCGAGAATGCGAATTCATCGTGATAGACAAACCGGGCAGCATTGTACGTGCGTCACCTGTAGTATTGCTTTGTTAACCTGACAAGGTCCCAGCCTGTTCACGCAACTGGTCGCTATTTTTATCTCTCCCTTGTAGAGATCCTTCAGCGAGAATTTGGGTACCAAAAAGTTTACAGTGAGGCAGTACCTGCTCCCCCTCTCCCGAACTCGTACTAATTTTTCGCGTCAGCTGTTAATCGGCTTGATCGCCTCACTTCCGGCCTGATGATTATCGGCTTGTCCTCCTCCCGAGCACACGTACTCTCCCAGGAGTTTGTACAAGGCGAGGTCAAAAAAGAATACATCGCGCGCTGCTCAGGCGAGTTTCCAGCGGAAGAGGTTTTCGTGGACCAGCCTCTGCTTACTGTCGACCGCCAGATGGGCTTGAACATCGTGCACCCTGAGGGAAAGGTACGCGTGCATCGCAACTCGACGCACCCCTCTGACAGATACCCGTGCGAAGCCAGCAAAAACTATATTCACTCGTTTGCACTACGACAAAAACACGAACACGAGCGTACTGCACTGTACGTAGTTGTATTTTGATTCCCTAACAGCAGGGTAATTGTAGGAATTCACGTGCAGGCCGCCCTCTGACAGGCCGTTGTACGTTGCCTGTCCTATCACGGTCTCCGCGTCCGATTAATAATCTTGCAGCTCACCAAATCCGCGTACACCTCCAGTATCTCGGATATCCAATTGCTAATGACCCGGTTTACTCGGAGACGAAAATTTGGGCGCGTTTTTCGTTCATCATCTGAGCGCTCCCAACCTGACTTACATGCAGGGGTCAAACCTTGGAAAAGGGGGAATCGATACGACGTCATCAGACGATCGTGCGCCACCAGTCGCCCCTGCGCACCTGCTCGGAACAGACACCGCGGATTCAACGCGTGTCGCGCCAGAGTCTCATCCTGCTGAGACTTCGATAGAAGCTTCACCCCAACTTCTTCCCCGCGAAACCGGCAAAGACATTGGGATGGGTTCCCCAGTTCCGCTGTCCGCGGAGGCCGTGGGCGTCATAACCCGTCTGCGCAACATGAAAGTAGGTACCGACGATCGATGCCCCCTCGGTTCTTTGATCATTCTCCACTCCATTGGGAAGGATGAAAACGAGGACTGGTCCCGATGGCGCGATGTTGTCTTCAAGGCGAAGGGTCGGCTTCATCCGACGGGCATGCCCACACAGAAGCTGCCTCCCCAGAACCGGCGCAAACGGGGAGGGCCTGCGTGGGCTGACACTCCTCCGGACGAGCAGCCGGAGCCGGAGCCTTCGCCGTTCACAGAAGAGGAGGCCCTTGCAATCCTTGACCCCTCCTCCTCGCCCGCGGAGAACCCACTCCTGCGAGTCGCGCCTGCCCCGGACGCGCAGACCGAGAGCGGGCGCGCGAAACAAGCCGTCGCGCAGATCGCGGTTCAAGAAGAGAACGACGGTGCGCTGTACTGCAGCGAGTGCTACTTGCCGCTGCATCCGGATCCCCCGCCGGAGCGGCTCTACATCTTCCTACACGCGCTGCGATATACTACCAGCCTTGGGGTATTCGAGACGGAGATGCCGGAGTGGGCCGCAGAGGGATGGGAGTGGGAGCGCAGCTCCTGAGATCGGCTGATCTCGGCTACATACCTCCACGTGCTAGTTATGTGCAGCGAGAGCTCTGTATATCTGATCAAAGCCGACTACCTCATAATGCTTTACTTTTAGTCCGAACCGCAGTAGGTTAGGAAGAAAAAAATACACCTCCGCAAATATTTCTGGCGCTAGATCTGCGCCAGATGCCGATGCCACTCAACTTGACAATTATGATCATAACTCGGCTTGAGTATTTGTCGATCGAGCTTGATTACTGCAATTGATCGGTAGGATGTCGTCGATTAAGCTTGATCGTTGGGAAGGGTGATAGAGAGACAAAACACTACTGGACTGACTCAAAAGTGGCACCAGGGTCACCTTTTCCAAGGGGACCTTAGCAAATAGTAACGACTTCATACCGTGGAAGTCGTATGAATGGGCCTCCATAACTTGAATGCATCACGAAAGAGTCCATTATAGCTCTCATTCTGCGTGGCAAATTGTAAACTTGAACAAGACAGACAATTCTCACAGTTGCGACCATGGAACCCTTGATAGAACCTGAAATACAAATGAGAGAAAGGGCCCACATACACCTGTCAAAGCTGAGGGGTCATCATTAACTTGGGCATCTATGCATGCTTCTGGTACAGTAATCTCGGCTAGCGACATTTAGCCAATTCGGGGACCTCGAAATGCGTCCATGAGCACTCCATGACCTTCCTGTGTCAGTCTTCTTGATAAAGGTGACTCCGTAGTTATCCTTCCGGGTCACGCAGGTAGGAATCATAATTCTGAATTGTCAGGGTGTATGCATGCGTCCAACAGTATATGTCCTACATCCCTGAGTCACACGCGGCATCATAAGCTTCCACTGCGGCATCATCTGGATTGACTACAAAACCCCCCGTCCTTTCAGCCCATAGCTGCGAAGGCAATGCTGTCATAGAAGTCGCTGATAGCTTTAAATCTGTGAGTGGTCGAATGTCCGGCAAACGTGAACTGGTAGATGCACTCGAGGTCGAACGGCTTGCCTGCCTGTGGTTCACCATGGATAAGGACCTTTGGTAACAATGGTGAGGATGCTGCTAGCAACGCATCTTTGGTAAAATTAGGTTCACGTACATGGGCCCAAGCCTTCCCTGGCGATTCAATGATGTCGTAGATTGTAATCTGTCCAGATAACACCATCATTTGTTCAGCTAGCGCAAGGGGATCATGGGCCGCCAACAATCACCTCAAGGGACCGACCACCTAGTTGATCACCGAGCCCTCCTAGGTACGCCAGGTCCTCCTCCTTGGTCCTAGAAGGAACCCCAAGCGACAAGGGCAACGTCGACCGGACGAAATCGTCCGTGAAGAGCTTTCCGATCTCGTTAAGATTGAAGACTTTGACCTGATCGAGGTATTGCATCACTGCCTTCACCTGTGGTGAAGGGTTCGTTGGGATTTCGTAGTGCGTCATTGTGGGTCTGAGTGGGTGTCTGTGTGTGGACTAAAGAATATTAACTTGACGCGAGACCAACCTTCTTTATACTTGATGGGTACCAGCTTCCATGTGAAAGACGAACAAGACGCGCGGCAAATGCCGAATATGCCACGTTCTCCGAAGATCTGTCCTTCGCCTAATCTACAATCTAGACGAAAGGACTGATGAGAGCTGGCGGCATGAAACACAAACCGATAGCCATCCAGATGGGGCAGGGCATCGCACCTGCTAAATGGAAAGGTGGGGAAACATATGCGAGGTGAATGATTCCATAGCAAAGTGGACGGATAAACTCGGACGGGAGCCGAGGTAGAAACCACTTGATAAAACGAGACATGGACTTCCTGCACAGGCGAATAACGTCGGAATATGACGAGAACCTCAACCTACTTGTGGAATTCTGTCCGAAGAAGATCATTGACAAGCTGACCCTGAGGCTTATCTTTTTCTCCTCTTGCCTGATTTTTGAAAACGAGGTCTGCAGGAATGTTAAATACCCTAACGTCTCTCTCAGTGTGAAAACAGGGTACGGACCGTCATCCCAACGTTGCTTCATAGTAAAGGTGCCGAACGTATTGCCCAGTGCGGTATCAAGATTTGCAAAGGATTAGCATTTGAGATTCGTGCCTCCTGCTCGGCCTCAGTGGCTTCCAATTCTGCTTGTCCAACACGTGCTTGTTCTGCTGCTCGCTCGCGCATTATTTTCTCAAGCTCACGAAGCAGTTCCGCGGTGTCGTCGTCGTCGCCATCGCCATCGCCATCGCCCTCGTCTCCCCTGTTGCAGCCCCCGCTGTTGTTGTGGGTGTCAGCACCAGCACACAAGGATGACAATACAGTGCATGGCGCACTTTGCATTCCCGTTCGAACCGTTTGCGCCTTCACCATCGCCATCACCATCGTCATTGTCTGCAATCTTTTCCATCTCTAACACCTCTTGTAAATATTTCCGTCGCTTTTTGGCCTCCTCGTCCTCCAATGTCGCCGAGGCGGGTTGCACGTCTTCCATCAGTGAGCCCGCTGCCTTGCGCTTCTTGGCGTGGGCTTCCCCTGCGGCTGCGAGGAGATCCACGCTTAGGCCAAGACTTCGTCAACGGAGGTCTAGCCGGGTTGTCTGAGTCCGGAATGAGAGGGGATAGGGGAGGAGAGAAATCACAATGATTCGCACCAGAATTTGAGCTTGATATGCGCAGCTACGTCGCGTAGAGAATACTGGCGCGACCCTCCTCTCACTTCTCTTTGCGTTGAATCCTATCTCGGTCTATGTGCAGTGGACATCTTGTGGCGAACGAGTGGGACAACGAGTAAGTTAGAAGGGATGATGTTGAGCTGTGCTGACTAAGGAAACTACCTTTGGCGCCAAATACACGGGGCCTCTGAATGAGTGCACCGTGTTGATTGCGAAACACATTTTAGACTGCTAAAAATATCAACATGTGCGGTAGACTACCCCGTCTTTGCTGAAAATACCCGACACAGTTCCGTGGGCATAGAAGTAGCTGCAGACTCTTCAATGCAGCCTCACCGTGTTGTAGTACTCGCAAGAGTACTCGAGCCAACACATCTCGAAAATCTCGCACGCTGACTAGGGGTGGATCCGGTGGAGCAACCTGAGAAAAACAGGGAGACGAGGGGGAAGGCCTTTTGTAGATGAGCTGATTACTTTTGTAGAAGGCAGGTCAGAGAGGTAGTGCGAGTTCTTGGTTTAGTCTAGTAGAGTGTAGGATCACTGGCGGAGAACTCCACCAGGTCTGCGTCAAATTTAGGTGCCTCTTTATTCTCTGTAGGCTAGTTGGCCATTCTAGCAGACTGGCATTGCTTTTAGCTATACAAATCTGTGTTTGTGCCAGTATGTCTAGCACAGCGACTGCCTTCCTATACTTCGGCCTGCGTGGCTCGAATACGTTACAGGTTAATCCACCGTGTACCCTCAAGTCAGAAACTCTTCAGCCCATCGATGGTGCGGCGGTGACTAGGCGAATGGTGGCTAGGTGCCTGACACAGTGCTGACATCCACTTTTGGGCGTGGGAAACCTATATCTACATAAATGCCTCATCGTAACATCGACCAATCCTGAGTCCTCCACGAGAAATCGCTACCTCCCCCAACCAAATCCCCGACCAAATATACGGTCACCAGTAGTCAAGACAATCGCCACCGGCGGGCAGAGCCATCTAAACGATATGAGGGGTTTTGTTGTCATCCCGATTCCAGAGTCCGATCCTCCCAAAAGTCAAGAAATCTGCTCATCGAATACGTAAAATCTTCTGAAAGTCTCCTCTTCACAAACAGCAACTAAAGTAGATCCGGTTCTCAGCCTCGGGTATGGCGGGGGTAACCTTACTGCATAGATGTGGAGCGACCAAGTTCAGATATGAATCGTCGAGACCACTGCAAGCGAATTGGACTGTGATGCCAGTGCTCGCTCTCCTGCTCGAGAATGCATAGGAGAACCAGCTTAACTTGAATTAAAAATAGAGTCTGTAGAATACTACTCCTTTTTACCCAACATGAGGAAAGGAAATCACACATCAATCGATTTCCATACCCACATCGAAGTGCCTGTGAGGGCCATGGATTGACGCACCGGGCTGCTTAGATGTGCTGATTTTTCGCGATGCGCCTTGAGTCACCGCTGGAGATGGCAACGCACTAGCGATTGAAACTCTAGAGCGACGCTGTGACGTACAGCCTGAGCGAGCGGAGCTACACTTTGAGACTTGGGTTTGTTATCATTTGTTGATCTCTTCCTTTCGCTGCATCACGCTCAATTGCTTTCTCAGACAAGTTCTCAGAGTATTATTTTCAAGGTACTGTATTGAAAACCACATACAGTACCATTGCGGTGCCGACCATGCAAAGGCACAAGTATCCTGAACAATGCCAGACGGGACTCGATGACGTCACAGGAGCAGAACAATCATATTACCGAACCAGTAGAAAGCTTCTGGATCAACGTTCCCATGACGAGTTTTGAGATTGACTGCAGTGCGTTTTTGTTTTTCGATATACTACTCCTTATGGCGCACAGCTCCATCATCATGACACTTCGAACAGCCTGGGCCCGTATTGTGATTTCGGGAGACGTCTCTGCGGCTATTCCAGCCCGATTCCAGCCGATGAGTGCTGAGAGCTGAGCGCTGAGCCACGAACTCGACAGTTCGAATAGTTGGTTCTTGCCTAAAGGGAATACTGGGCTATGGCACTCTCGGCGCTGGGATCTCACTCGTGTCAAGATGGCGCTTTGTTGTAAATGTACATGAGGCGAACGCAAACCTTGTGACTGATATCGGAGTCGCTTCTGATTCCCTCGAGCCCATATAATAATCACGGACAGCCCAGTGAGTGACCTGGTGTCACCTCCGTACCCTCACTCATCTCATAGCTTTGCAGCTCTGACCACGATCATGGTTTCTCCAACGATGATCATTAACCTCTTTGCTTTGATATCATTGTTTGTCCTGCTTTTGTCAATCCGTGACTATAGAAGGCGTCGTGGGCTCCTGTTCCCGCCTGGCCCTCGCCCATTGCCCCTGATTGGGAATCTTCTTGACGTCCCAAATAAATTCTCTTGGCTCGCCTACACCGAACTTTCGAGGAAATATGGTGCCATTCCGTTACTCTCGCCACTTTTCTTTTTTTTTTACTATAGAGCTGGTAGGGGATATCATATCGCTCCACGTTTTTGGAAAAGTCATCATCGTTTTGAATACTACGAAAGCCACTAAAGATTTGCTCGACAAACGTGGCGATATCTACTCTGATCGTTCTACAGTTCAAATCTTCGAAATGTAACTTTTGCCCATCTGACATACACGCTTTTCGTCTGATATGGTCTAGGATGAAATGGGAGTGGCTCATGCCATTCGCAAGATCTGCCGAATTTTGGCGTCATGCCCGAAGGCTACTTGATCCCGGCTTCCGACCGGGAGCACTGATGGCGTATCGTCCCATGATACAAACGAAAACGCGCACGTTCCTCACACGGCTGCTAGCTAGCCCGAGTGAGTGGGAAGCCCACATTGAACGGTTTGTGGTGTTTTTCTGTCAAAACCACCAACCTTCCTAATCATTCGTCAAAATCTTAGCCTTCAAGGCGAGCTGGT